>BMAU01017014.1:0-327500 GCA_019973935.1 Trichonephila clavipes
TAGATATTGACGATATGATTAAGGTTCTACAGTTAATTTATGATAAATATGAATTATATACTTCAAGGAAAAAAAGAAAATTTTGATATTCTTGTTAACCCTCGTATTAAAAGAAAATTTCATTACATTTGATCAGAATCTTTATAAACAGATCAAAGGATTACCCTCAGGGTGGTCCAGCTAGTAATTGTTTAGCGAAACTATATTTACATTTTTTAAATAGATCATGTTGTAAATGATTCTTACTTAATTTATCGTTATATAGATGATATAATACTTTTGGTAAAAATAGTGAATACAAACCAAATATTATGTTCACCCTGATTATCTCAAGCTTCTTTAAACTAACTTCAACTCTAATAGGTGGAATTTTGGATTTAGAGCTTGCATCTTATTAACAATATTGTAGTCAGTAACATTTTTGACAAGAGATTCGTTTAAGTTCCATATAATTAAATTCCCGTATGGAACAGTAATTTACATATATCAATTTACAGAAATATCATTTTGAATTTTTTATTTAGAAATGATAACTTTTAACTACCCCAAAATAGATAAATACAATAACAATAAAAAAATTTTCAATGTTGTTTAGATCATGAATACCCTTTTAATTTCTTAAGAACTTATATTCATCACAAATACATTATAACCGTCTTGCTACTTCGAATTCAAAACAACCACACAACAATAGGATTTCAAAGTCAGCATGTTAGTGGTCTTGCTGTGAAGATTATATCTACTTTAACACTCATATCACAGTTTACATTTTTTCCACATCTTGAACATCTTACACATTGTTGACAACCAACCAAATTAGAGCCTAGCAAATTTACATTTTTGACAATCAACCCATTCAATTTTTTACCATATTTGATTGTCGTCATTTTATACCTGTCTTTGCTGGATGGTTTAAAAGTCAGCTCAAAAAGATGTGTTTATGTATTTTCGAATTTTAACTTGGTGAATAATTGATTTTCATTAATGGCAAGACGCTTGATTCTCTTCGTAAGCTTTGTGAGTAAAGAAATTTTGTTAAATTATTTTTTTGAAAGATACTTTTCTTATGTAATTGTTTTAGCATTTTTTCTACTTTTCTTACGTAATTATTTTTGTGATTTTTCTGCATTAAGATCTTGGGAGAGTTTGTTACATAATAGTAGTGAGTGGTTTTATCATGCTCTCTGAGTTATTCATACTCTGAAGTTTTGTTTATTTTACTTTATTTGGTTTTCCTACCGAGTTGCAAAGGAAGGTTGGCGCCTTCAAACTAGTTTAACCCCACTTATCGGTCCTAAGTCCGGAAATCGCTTTTCTGACTCGCTAGGTTCTTCTTTTGTAGTTTCTTTTTTTTTTATTTCTTTTTATAATTTTTTCTTCTTCATGTTCAGGTTTTTATATTTTTATTATGCTATTCCTTGTTATGTTCTTTATCTATTATTTTTTTATTTTTGATATATAATACATATTTCTTTTATATATATATCTATACCAGGTATAGATATCTATATTATATATATATAGAGAGAGAGAGAGTATAGATAGAGAGAGAGATGTGTGTGTGTGTGTGTGTGTACATATTTGTTCAATAGTATATTAAGGCATATCACTATTTATGGCATAAAATGGCATATTTTCAATTTGTAAAGAGTGTTTCAGGTATAGAGAAGTTTAGAAGTTGGCATTACTTTACAAGATGGCGACCGATTTAACAGCTGTTAAGTGATTTTATTCTCAGTTTGGTTTGGCAATTCATCAAAACGATCATCAAGCAAGGCTTAGATTCGTCGAATGGGCCCAAAACGAGATTGCCGTTGTTCCCGATTTTCATAAGTGAATTTTGTTTAGCGATGGAGCGCACTTCTGGTTGAATGGCTACGTCAACAAACAAAAACTGCCGCATTTGAGTGAAGCTAATCCACAAGTGTATGTCAAAACACTGTTACATCCAGAAAATCTGACTGTTTGGTACGCTTTATGGGCTGGCGGAGCACTTCCTACTTCTTCAAAACGATGAAGGCCACAACGTTACAGTCAATGGTGATCGGTATAGAGCCATGATTACTAACTTTTCATTCCTGAATTGAACAATCATGATGTCCAGAAGTGTGGTTCCAACAAGACATGCGCAACATGTCCGCACAGCTCGTGCCACACTCGGCTTATTGAAAGACAAGTTTGGTGACCGCCCTAATTTTCACGTTTTGGACCTGTGAATTGGCCTCCAAGATCTTGTGATTTAACACCGCTAGACTATTTTCTGTGGGGCTATGTAAAGTCATTGGTCTATGCGGGATAAGCCACAAACGCTTGACCCACTTGGAAGACAACATTCCGTGTTATTTCCGATATAAATTACAAATGTTGGAAAAAGTCATCGAAAATTTGGACGTCCAGATTGGACCACATCCGAACCAGCCGTGGCAGTCATATGCCAGAAATCATATTTAAAATGTAATGCCACAGATTATCTTTCGAATAAAATCATGTCAATCGAATAATACATCGTTGTTTTATTGCAATTTAAAGTTCTATATCTCTAAAAAAACACCCTCTATTAGTAATATCATGAGTTAAAATAATAATGAATTGGATTTCTTCGATAGTCAGTGGTAATAAATTCCGTGACGCGTACATTCACTATTCATAAAGATATCTGAATATGTAAAATATTTAAACAGTATCATATAAATAACTTTTACTCTGAATTTAAAATCAATGTTTAAATAAACTTCTATTATGTACAGAGAATTAAAGTTGTTCATGTATGCGAGTACAATTGTTCAATATTTTTTAATATGTGTTAACAAATCAACAGAAACCAATTTTATTGAAACTAATTTGCTAACATATGCTTCCAATTTGCAGTCTGATTTTATTACATAAAGTACTATATATAATGTTTATTGTAAAATAATCATTATCTTATTTTACTCACACTGTTCAGCTTGTTTTGTATCTCTCTTACGAAATCGTAGATGTTATTTTTGCGATCACTAATCGGATGACTTCACACTTCAGCCGCTGACGTGCAAAATCAAAATTAAGACACTTGATAAATAAAACCTATTAAAAAACTATCACTAAAAGTAAGAACGGAGCATTAACGTTCTTTTTTAACATCTATCTGTCTGTGTGCTTACAAAGAAACAAGTATTTTCCGCATATATTTTTTCAGGTATTCTTTTCTTTTATATTCTAGGAAACAAATCCCCTTTCACTTGACTTATTTTGAAGATGTAGTGTCTTTTCCAAGCGGTAGCTCCAATTAGTTTGTATTGAGTGAATGTAAGCGTACATTTACATGAGTCATTTAATGAAAGCAACAACGAGAATCAATATCTTTTTTGAACAGAAATCAATTATAAAAGCTTTACTTTTAATTGAAACTTCTTTTCACGTGGGCTTCTCAATTTCCTTACATACTTTGTTCTTTTTGTGCAATTAAAATTAAGCAAGTAATCTTTTTGCGGTTTAACTAATGTGAAATCGATAATAAAACAGTTTTTTTAAAGTTAAAGGAAGCTTAATGTAAATTTTTGAAAAACAAACTGTGTGCGACAATGCTTGTTTAGAGAGGGCAGAACAGAGCTACGTGCCCAGTATTTTTATAATTCCAATTACATGAATATTTTTTGCTCATTCAATGTTGATTTTTAGTTAACTTTTTTTATGATAGGAGATTTTTATATGAATAAAGTAAAAGTGTGAGTGGTAGGAATTTTGTTGGTGCAAGCTCAGTGAAAAGTTGAGCTTAATGGAAAAATTGACATTTTTTGATTAAAAAAAAGAGGAATTTTTTGTAGAAGTAGTACTCTATTATTCAAATTGGAAATAATTTTTTTATGTTTAATCGAAGAAAGATACGAAGATTTTCCGTTTGCAAAACGTAGTAAACAAGTTAAATGCTTTCTGAAGATAAATTATAAAGTTATATATATATATATATATATATATATATATATATATATATATATATATATATATATACATAATCCAAAATATATAAATACACAGACAGCTATATCACCCAAGATAACTATACTAAATAGGAAGAAATAGGGCCCAGAAGTACAATAACAAACTCCTGACCTTAGGAACCAGGATTACAGGTTTAAACAAGTTTTAGGACTAGCCAACCTTTACCGTAGTTTGTCATACTACGTACCAAGAGGAAAAAGGAAAGAATAACGTTAAGAGGAATTTAAATATTATAAGTAAAATCACTAAATTAATTTGAAAATAAGGTACTTACATATAACCGCAACCTATTGGCGATATATGAAACAAAGCACGACTCACAATTAAGCATATATATGATATGTGAAATCGGGGTTGCCAACTTGAAAGTTATTTTGAACGTTGGCGATTGTTAGGATAGTACATAAGTTCCAAAAATAATTTATCTTATGACTACCTGCTTCCTCAACAGATATTTAAGCCTTTTGTCTGTTTTGCTCATTCTCTGATAACTATTCTTACGAACACTGCTTTTGCTTGGGTAGTATGATTACCCAAGTTTGATTTTCTGCAAGGCAATTTTATGCACTGTTGCAAATAGTATACCCTTAAATACGAGTATCTGCTTCCTCAACAGGTATTTAAGCCATTTGTCTGTTTTGATCATTCTCTGATGCCTATTCCAATTTGATATGTAGTTACTACCAACACTGCGTTTGCTTGGGCAGTATGATTACTCAAGTTTGATTTTCTGCATGGCAATTTTATGCACTGAAGCCAATAGTATACCCTTAAAGGTTAAAATAAAGACACATGACATTGCAAAGAATCATATTGTTCGATCAAGTGTAGTATAGGGGGGCTACTTGGCGCAGTCCTTTATTTTGGTGACTAAAAAAGGTCGCCAAGGTACTTTTTTCGGTATTATTTATTTTAAAATGAATTCGATATCTCCCCATGACATTTAGATAAAAATCGAAAAATCCGAAGAAAAATCGCCAAATCCAAAGTGGTCCCCCTACACTACTCTTGAACCGAACTGAAATATAACCCTTATTAATGAGAAGTTTTAGTTTGTCAAAATTATAATCTTCACATTCTAAAGAAATAAATAAATAAGTTGTAATTTGTAAGCAAAACCACACACATAAACATCCCGTGATAATACCTAAATGTTGCCAAAACAACAAAACAAAATTTTAGTTGTTGAAAGAATAATCCTTAAAAAATGATTTATTCGAAAAATTACCCTAATTAAATATCATAGAATAGAAAAAATGAATAAATATTCCAACTGACAAATATAGCTATAGTAAAAATATGTAATAATCTTGAAAAATTGCGTGTAAAGCATAAATTTTCCATTTAGTGAGAAACGTGACATCATATGACGTCATAACACTGGAAAATCACTTAAAAATTAAATTTTAAAACATTTAGGAAGAATTACGAAAGCGAAACCTGTTTAAGAACCTTTCCCATGTAATTTTGTATACGTGCACCAAATTTCTCGTTATTTGGTTGTCTGGATCTTGAGTTATAAGGGGACACACAAACAGACAACAAATGCGTCTTATATATATATATGCCTTTAAAAGTCATAAATATATATTCATATAAATATTAGTGTAAAATATAAATGATAAGCAAAAATATATAAATATTATTAAAAATTTATTAAGCATGTGGCGCCATCTTTTTAAATAATTGTTGTATTATTTAAAAATTGTAGAATTATTTAAAAATTGTAGAATTATTTAAAAAATCTTTCAATACAGTGATTAAAAAAATTATTAAGATTTAAATAAATATTAGCTTTAACGCTTACTAGTACATTATTACGATAAATATAGTTAAAAATAATATTTCTATATATAGATATTGATAAAATTAAATTCCAGTAAGGCACTTTGATAATATTAAAATTAAAGACATCTCTTTTATCATAAATATTACTATGTAATTTCAAATCCTTAATATACAGTGTTACATCTAACTAATTAGTTTTGATTGGATTATTATTAATTTTAACTAAGTTTAAGTAAGCCAGATAAAAATTAATATTGGGATTTAAATTATCATTTTTACCAAAAATAATTATATCATCAATATATCTAAAAATATAGTAGTCATTAATAATTTAATTATGTTCATAAAATGTAAATATATATAACCCAAACTAATGCTTGCTGGGCCGCCTTGTGATATTCCTTTCTTTTGATTATATAAATAACTATTAAAAAATTAATGTAATTTTCTTTTAAGACACAATATATGAGAGTTTTAAATTTGTTAATATTAATATTAAGGTTATACATACTGTGGTTTTCTAAAATTACTTTTATATTATCATATATATCAATGGAATTGAAAAGATCTTCAAAGTCATAACTATGAACAGAATAAGTATTTTTATTATTAAAAAATCTATAATATCTTTACTATTTTTAATTATAGCTTTATTACTTTGCTGATTAATAAAGTTTTGTATAATATTATGAAGTAATTTGAATGGAGTAGTAATATATGTTTTAAAACCATTTGTCACAGTTCTAAATTTAACAGGACTTTTATGGAATTTTGGAGTTAAAATATATATGGATACTTTTAATTTTAGGAATACAAAAATGTAATTCTTTTATAAACTGCAGTAATATGATTACTAATTTCATTATGTGATAAATCTAATTTTTTAAAAGATCCATTATTTAGAAAGTGTTCATTGAGCATATTATAATAAAGATACTTACAAATCACAGCATAGTTACCAGGTACTTTATCAATGATAAAATTATTTTGTAATTCATAATTTTTTCTGTTTTATATATTTAAAAGTAATTTCATATTGAGATTAGTAGCTAAATTTCATAAGGTCTTTTAAAATATTGTACTTATACTCATCAAATGCGTCTATAGGTAGTCCAAATTTAATTGCAGATTTTGTAATAAAATTATCTTTATCTTTAATAATTGGTTTTTTAACAGTATTGTTGTTATTAGAAACATTTAATCTAAAACTAGTGCCTTTACTCACATTATATATTTTAAAATATTGTCATTGATTATATCTAAGTTGCCAGTAACTACATGTTTATGATGACCATCAATAAAATCATTATAGTTTTTACATATACAATTTTCTATATTAATAGAGGGCGAACTATTGTATTAATTAAACATAAATCTGCCCATCGTTTTGTTATATTTAAATGCTTTCTTTATAACCACCTTTCTAACAGGAAAAAGTGACAAATGTCTATTAAATACATTAGAAAAGTTAATTTTGTCAACAGTTTTATTCATGAATAATAAAGTGCAGTACTCTGTAATAGGTTTATTAATTTTCTCAACATTAATTTTGAATTTATTAACTAGATAGTTAAGAATGTATTTAATAATGTGTACTGCATGACAAACCTTTAAGAAACCATTATTTAAGGTTTCATTTAACAATACAATTTCATTTTTATTAAGACCAAACATGAAGTATTTGATCTTCTTGATATTAATTTTTTTTTCAAAATCATCTCAATAAGAACTTTAATATTATCATTTAAGGAATTTTTATCTCTATTTTTCCTTTTAGTTCTAATACCTCTAGAGTTTCCTATGGAATTATTATTTAAGTTATTAGCATTATAAAAAAATCTTTATTATTATTCTGTTACATTATTTGCAAAGTATGTTTAGCAAAATACATAACATTAAGACCATATGGATATATTGTATTAAAACTCCTAATAAAGTGTTTTTCCCACCATAATCTTTGCTTACTATTTGGAATAATTTTAATGATAGACAGTTCGACATTTTTGAAATCATGCATATGAAAGTGTCTAAGTTCAATTTTATTAGAATTATTGGAATTATTAAAGAATTAACATCATGTCTATGCTGATTAATCCTTATGTTAATAGTATTAGAGGTCTGTCCAATATATTTATATTGACAGACTTTACAATTTAAAAGATAATTATTATTAATATATATATATATATATATATATATATATATATATATATATATATATATATATATATATATCTGTGTGTGTGTGTGTGTGTGTAATTCTAAAAAAAATGTAAGATGATTTTCCAATAAACAGTTATTAATTTTGTAAATAAAATAGTAATTTTGAAATTAATTGTTTTACGTAAGTTCTGTCATAATGTTTTTTTTTAAATTTAGTATGCTACACTAAGAATTCCACTTAAGGAATAATGAATAATACTACTAAAATAATCAGCAACCAAATTTCGTTATTACTTGTATTCACGCGTAAAAATGCACGCTTTAAAAACACTACCGAAGTAACAAAGTAACAATACATGATGCCTACAATGAAATCGACATTACCATTCTTTGATAAAGTCTTCTTGCATTATACTTTGACTAGCTCTTGTTCTGAGTGGTAATGGGTGGAGTGTGTGACACCATTTGTCCTCTACGTTTCTTCTTTGGGATAATAGAAAACATTTCGAGATTTAATGTTCGCTCTCTCTATTAATTCTCGTGTTTCCAAAGTATTTTCATGATAATTTTCTCTCTTGTTTTTACTTGCTTCCACAATATTTGGATGGATAAGTTTGTTAAACAAATTCCGATTTAACATAAAATGATTTGTGGTATTTTGAAAATTCTCTTGCGATATTTAAACCAATAAGTTTCATTAACTGCAATAGCTTGGAAGGTTTGAGATAATCTCCTAAGTTTCGAAAAAAAAATTAAATATATAGAAAAGGAGCTACAAAAAATACTTTGAAACTTTAAGTACACAAATTGTTTTGAGTAAATATAAGTGTTTATTAATACCTCACCATAAAGCAACATTAGAGCTATTGGCAGTGGACCTCGAAATTTTAAGCCACTGTCAAATGACACCTCCTGCAACCTTACACTTCGAGCTTCCACACCACCATATTGTTTTGAGAACTGAGCAATTGAACCATGTAGTCATTGTGTGAGCGTAAATTAAATCCGCATTGCGGCTATTTATGAAATTGGATGAAAATTACATATAATCTTTCCGTCTTTATTAGCTTCACCATTTAAATAAATTCAGGGGTTTCTTAACTTTTATTAACAACTTATCAATGAAACTTATTAAATAATAATGGTGAGCAAACTAATTTTTTAGCTGATTTGAAAATAGTATTTACCATTTTACATATATTTAATTTAAAGCTGTCTTCGGTAAAAGTACGAGAGCCTGAACTAAACGCGGAACACATTTTCAGACAGAAAAATACCTCCTTCTTTTCATAAAATTTTGCAACATAACTCATACATCTGCTAACAATATAGCGCTTCTAAAACTTCAAACTATTCCATGAATACTATTGTTTTACATTTTAACACATGAATGAATAGCTCATTTAATATTACGGTATAGGAGAAAAAACGTAAAACGCATTTTGTGCCAAAAAACTGGCTCAACTCGGTCAAAAATGTGAAGTATGATAGCATATGCTGCTCTCTAAGGGATAGTGAAGCCAGAATATAAATTTAATTTTTCAATTCTTTTATATCTGACAAAATGTACCAAATTCGGGTCCTAAAGTTAGTTTTTGGATAAACCCCTTAACTGCGGAGAAAAATTTACGAAATTCACCCTGTCTCAGTACCACCGTTTTTCCAACAAGCACGCGTTCTTACGCGGTTTATTAGGGAAAATGCAAAGGCGTGTTTTCTTCCAAAAATTGTTTACTTTCATTTTCAAAAAAGAAAAAGAAAAAAAAAAAGGATAAAATATTAAAATTAAAATAAAAAATTTCATCTCTAGAGTTACAATATAATAAAAAATAACTTTAAACGTATCGGTTCTGTGATATATCCTCAAGCATGGTTGAACACATGATCCAGTATCACATTCAGTTCATTCGTACAAAAATTATAAAACTTCTATTATACACCGTAAGCAAAAATGATAGCAAATGAAGAATATAGCAAAGCTTACTCAAACTAAAAAACAAGAATAGCTTCTCAGCTCTGAATTTCATCGTTCCTTGAATGTACCCTTCCAAATTTCTTCCTCGCCTCTTTTTCCGAAATAAGAAAACTCTTTAGAAGCATTGTCAATGTCATTTTATTGTATTTCAAAGCCGTGGAACTTATTTTAAACAGAGCAGCGCAATGCAAACAATCCTTTTTTGGAAGGACGGGTATACACGTCCGGGGAAATAAAGGAACCAGAGCTCAGCAAGACGTATATACACCGCCACGGTACTTAAGGAGTTAATATATTTTATACAAATATATATTTTTATTCAAAATCATTAAACATGTAGTACAAACTAAAGCTGCACGGCATAAATTCTATTTAGTGAAGAAATATACATTCTTCAAAACGCATAAATTATTAACTTTTTCTTCGATTCTAAATGGCTTTTGTGTCATGAATTACCTTGAAGTATAATCAAGTCTCTCATGCATTTTTATGTGTGTCTCTCACGAACACAACTGGTTCTTTAATTTTACCATCGCACCCTTTTACTCCATTAAGTTTTGTGACATTGTGTAACATTTCGTGTAAGGTTTCTCATCCGTAATTATTCTCCACAAAATATCCCCCTGCTTCAAATGAAGTTATTAAAATTGGCGCTTTTCTTTACAGAAATTGTGTAGGGTAGTGTGGAATTCATACGTAATCCTTGTAGTTTCCGAATATGAATCACATCATCAAATTCTCTCTCTCACTCTCCAGTGGTAAAAGTACTTCCTTCCTTAAATTACGCAGCCAACACCATTTCCTTATAGAAGAATCAGAACATTTCGACTAAGAGCATAATAAAATATTAAGTCAGTGGTTGCATTTCGTTGGTAATGGAACTGGAATGTAATGATGTTATATCTTTCTAATTATTTAAAAAATGTTGGGTCATTAAGTAGGATGTGTTGTTTGAGGTAGATATTCTCTCTTTGTTTCTAAAGAATTTAATTTTTAAAATGTGTTATAATGAAGATTTGTAGCCAGTGCGTTTGTTGTTTAGCAATGAAGATATAAAGACTTGAATTAAATTAGGTTTAGTTAAACGATCCTTAGATTATTAAAGTATTATTAATATAATGAGTATCATTAGTGAGTCGTATTAGAGTATCTTTAATGCTGTTATTACCAAGTAAAATACTTGCATATAAAACTTGTAGATTTTATCAATAGTTAACTGTTCGTTTTCTTCTAATCTAACTATATATGTTATCTGAAGTGCTTCTGTTAATTTTTTAAAATTGTTAACACTTAGTCTTCTGTAAATATTTAATTTATTTACTCTTTAAATATGCAGAATGTCTTTTAAATTTACATTATTTATATTAATTGATGTACTACTTTTTGTTTTAACTATAATACATCAAATATATCTAAGAAATAGTATAGCCTCTTCGTTCATGAACACATAACATACAAAAGTGATTTTATCATAAGAATATTCATGAATGTATTGACATCTATTAGTTTATTTTCAGTGGAGTATGTGTCTTAAGTCTCCCAGGTCGACAATTATATTATATGCACATTTAATCAAGAATACATGATGTATCACACATATAAAATATGTAAGCTATATGTCACATTTGTTATTATTTATTATTTAAAATAATTTGCAAGTAAGGATTTTTTGAAGGGAACTGTTAACTGACGCCGCTTGCATCTAGACAGGTTTTGCTCTTATTTTTGTATTTCATAATGTTGGAAACTCTGCTTCAAAAAGTAGGCCATGGTATATCGAAAGTTAGAAAATTGATCTATTTGAGCGTACCAACACTCTTCCCAGTTTGAGTTTTAAAACTTGATCTAGGAATAAACTTCTCATCATTCTGAAGTTGAATAAATTAATCATTTATAAAATTACTTTCATGAATGTTACTGAGATTTAAAAAAATGCACGTAGTACTTATCTTTGCTTATTATAAATATTTCTTGCGAAAAAATATATACTTCGCTATTGAATTAAAAGCTTCAAATGGCTTTAAATGCCAGGCAAAATCCCCAGGCGTTTCACATTCTAAGATAGTTGAAACCTGAAGTGCATCAGAATCATTTCAAGCGAAATGTTTTCAATTATTTTGATATTACAAAATCTCATAAATTGTATCCTGGGAATGGGCAAATTCAAGATGAAAAGCAAATTCGTTGTACTTAACAGGTAAGGGAGTGTCCTAAGTTACTCGTTAAATAAAAAAAATTATCCTTTATTTTTCTAATAAATAAAACAGAGCTTTCTTACATAGAAGTATTTGTTATTTTACTTTTATAGCAATTTATTTTTTTACTAATTATTAAATATGTTGATTTTCTAAATTAAAAAAAATATCTTCCCAAGCATTAGAAACGACTTACTAGTCAGTATACCATTGAACTTATATTAAAATGGGCTGTTTACCATCTTAATTAGAAAAAGTAAAAATAAAATAGAAAAATGGGTACGCAAAAAGAAAAAAAATAGAATTGAAAAGATTTAATCACTCATTTCAATATCCTCTAAGGGTTGCATTTAAATAACAGTTCAAAAACATTTCAGGTGTTATTTGCCTTAATCACATTACTCGAGTTTTTGAGTACTCACTTTTCCTCTTACATCATCTTGTTTTCTCTCTCTCTCTCTGTTAGAGAAATGCATCAATAAAAAATATTTAGTTTATTAAAATTTATTTCATACATTTTGAAAATTTTTGTATTGCCCTAGAAATATTTCGTTACACCCCCAAAGTGCGTGCTTTCCAAGTCACGAAATTCTATTCTAGAAAATATTTTAACTATAAATTATTCCAGTTTAGTACTTTTTTAAAAAAAATATTTAAGTATATTTACTTTTACATAAATTATAAGTTGACATGTGTGTGTGAGAGCCAATTTTTCTTTTGAGAAATTCCCTACTGTGTTAAACCTCCCAATATAGAAGAAATCATGGCTATATGAATGACCAATAATATGATGACAATATAAAAGTAAATACTATGGTTATAGTACATACTAAGGCTATATATAGCAATTAGCACAAAACTAAGATTAGCCCTATTCAAGCTTGCAAAAATTTTACCCTCCCTGATGGTTTCTTGTAGCTGTTTTGAACGTGCGGTTTTTCTTGTACTTCCAAAGAATGTCAGGGAATGTGTTCTTCCTCCTTCTTTTAAGTTGAATTGTCACTGATTTTACGAGTTTGAATACCATGACGTCATTTCTGATGTCATACATCTGATGTTTGCAAATACATCGCCTTTCTAGTGAATTACCCTTGAATGAACTGGACGCAAAAAGCCCTTTTAATGAATATCGTGGTTGTATGTTGGAACATGCATATGTTGTTTAACGTTTGCAAGCTAATATATAAACAGAATGGATGTGTTTTGACAACAATTATTTCTAAGAATGGAGATATTGTTTTAAAAATTTTATAATCTGACAAAAGAGAAAAAAAACTATCTTACATCCAAAGTACTTTTATTCTTAAAATAATTATGAATTTTAAGGTATCCGACTACGTTCAGAACCGGGATTTTGCAATAACATATAAATGGACAGTTTTTTTTTGATATTTAGTGTCACTTAGATCAGAAATTGTATATAAAATTATTTTAAGAATACTATTACAATAAAAAAAATTTTAAGTACAATATTTTGACACAAAATGAACATAGAATGACCCATTTTCGAAATATTCTCCTTTTGCGAAAAATGATTCTACTATAATAATACTTTGCCTGTATATAGCTCAGACCTCTATACAGATGTTCATCTAGAAATTTTGAAGTATGTAACTTAGAAGTGGGTCTATCCATGTTTTACGACAACAGAGGGGAGCAATTTTAAGAAAACCGATAATTATTTCAATTGTTTGTAACACTGAAAATAATGCGAATTTTTCAAAAATCAAAGTTGAGCCTCTGTACAGAGTTTTGAGCTATATACAGGCAAAATATTATTATAATAGAAGCATTATAATGGAACATTTTTAAAATAGGTTATTCTAAGTTATTATTTTGTCGAAATATTGTGTTTAAATAAGTTTTTGTCAAAATGCCCTTAAAACAATTTTATACATGTGTTCTAATCTAAGTGACACTAAATATCATGAAAATTATCCATTTATGAGCTTTTTTAAAATCACGGTTCCGAACGTAGTCGGATACCTTAAAACCTTCCTTGTTTCACTGTAAAATAACTTTGAATCATTTTGAGTGGGAACTATTTGGTATGTAAGCTACTTTTATTCTTAAAATAATAGGCAATTACTTTTTTTTTATTTTGCTGCAGAATAACTTTGAGAAAATTCCAATAGGATTACTGAAATAGCAAAGTGTGCCAAACCTGATTATCTGTTTCACTAGAAAGGCAGTGAAATCTGATTTTAACTGTTGGGTAAATGGGTAGGCATAAACATTTGTCCGTTAAATCCTTCTCGAAGTTCTCTGTGTGCTATACGTAGGCGTTAAATGCGTTTCTGTGCACCCAATGAGCCGTTTGCCCTTCTAATAGCTCTCTGAAGGGAATTTAGGCGAATTCTGAGACTAATGTTGACTAATGGGATCAATCGACGCCTAAGGTAAGGCCGCAAATTGGGAAACTGCATTTTCGATCTTCTCGCCATAAATGCTCATTTTCTCAGAACGTGGTGGAGAGGTAAACGACTCCACAAAAGAGGATTAGAAACGCACTGTATTCTAAAGTTTCGAATAAACTAAGGACTAACAAATCAGCGGATAATTATATCCAAAACTATTAGCCTAGTTATTAAAATAGTGCTGAACGTTGTACGATTACTTGTATTTGTGTTTAAAAATAGATAAGTTTTGGTGTTATACTTTCATCTATGTATTGCGTTGGATCTCGGAATAGTTCGGTTATATAGTTCATAAATTATTCCTGTTTTTCTCATATAAAATAACAAGTTCGCTTAGCCTATATATCTATGTGTATGTAAATATGATCCATGTGTTTGTGATAATCTAATTATGTAAAAGTGTGTATGTATATATAAAAGTATATGTATGTATATACGTACATTTACTCTCATACACTCACGCACGCACGCTTACACGTAATAATAATTCAAAATAATTCTGTTAAGTCATATATATTATATTCTCTTTTTTTCATAAAAGATAAGTTTATTTACACTATGCATGCATGTGTGTGCATATACGATATATATATATATACTCACATACAGTATCATACACACGCACACAAATACAAAAACTCGTATACTTTTTAAATTTCACAATTTTCCTCATATATTGAATTTTGAATTATTTACATATTTTTAATACTCGAAAATACAAGATACTCTTAAATTTCGTTTAAGTTAATAGTGTTGTTATTAATAAAATCTATTTTTTTTTCAATTCATATTGTGACTTATTCCAGTTTTTATATTTTAATTCTGTTGGATTAAGGACATTAGCAAGCTGGTTATACGTAATAATTATTCCTTATTTTTATTTAAATTTTCTAAGAGTATATTCTCCAAACGTTTTGATTTTGTAAGATATTTTTAAAATAATTAATTTAACCCCTTATTTTCTATTACAAATAGAAATTCAACATTTATTGGGAATATGCAGATTTGCTAAAACGTTTTAATTGATTATTTTCATTTAAAGTCAAAAAATGAGTTAGAATACTGTTTATATGTCTTGTACGCTCTATTAACATTCTAGTTTTGTAATGGCTCTAAATTTTTGCAATTAATTCAATGAAAATTGAATAAACTGTACTACAGACAGCTTTTTCAAACAAATATTTTTTGTTTCCTAAAATGTGATCGTTATTTTTTTTAATTATTTGAAAAATGCTTCTTTAAAGAAAAAAAAGAAAGGGTAAAGGTAAATATAAAAATGTACTTCAAAACTTAATTTTACGTAGCTTTTATGCATATTCATTGAAGTATTTGAATATTTTCCAGAAGCTTTCAGACAATTTATACATTATATTACTATAATAAAGTATTTTATTATATACTCGTATAATGTGGTACAATACTCTAAAGTGATAGAATTCTTTCTTGCATATCAAGGTTAAAATCCACATTTTCCCATTACTTCTGAATCTTTTTTTTTTGCTCATAGTTTTGTAATTAAAGTTTTATTACTCTTATGAGTTATAAATCGCTTTTTATCTCAAAAATGTGTCTCCTTTTCTTTGTTTCGCATGTGAAGATTTTATTGCAAATTTTATGTCAAGATAAATTTATTCTTCATTTAGATGGAGAACTTGAACATATTATGCGTGTGAGAATGAATTTAGTTAAACATTTTTTAGATGAAACAAAATTACTGGCCTTTAAATAATATTTTAAATTGCAGACGTGAAATGTGAGTAGAAAATAAAATTTTTTTAAATTTAACAATCATTTCCTTCATCAAAATTTGCAAGTGAACGTTAAATCAGTTTTGAAAAAAAAATGAAAACAAACATTTTAGTACAATTTGAAATAACATTAATGTAGGTTTTTAGAATTAAATCTTATATGTAAAATTCTTAACTCAATATACATTTTTTTAGATATATGATTTTATTTTATCATGGACTTTATACAGTACGACATTTATTTTTCAACATTAAACAAACTAATTTCTCAAATCATCAAAACTAGTGAAACAATCAATCTGTATTTTTCAATTTGTTTTTTCAGATGTGATGCGATTGCTTTTCAAAATAAACATTAGTCAATTATTAATTAATTTTTTTCTTTCCCTACGATTAACCTGATTTGACTAAGTACATTCCATGAAACACTGCATAAATAGTTGGAAAAATAAATTATCTGCTAATAGTTCTTAAAAATAGTAAGCGAGTATGGCGAATAATTTGACGCCAGATATATTTTCTATAAATAGATATATTTGGATACTCTTACAAATACTTCTATCTAATTTTTTAGATACCATTAATTTTCTTTCATCATATTTAGTGAGTTTTCCTTTTTTTGAAAAACACAATGATTAGAGTATAGGAAAATAACCCCAGCGTATAGATTCTTAGGATGCGACACACCCATTATTGAAATAAATCTCCATGGAATTGAAGCGGATAATCCTACTTCATTTTCTCTTTCATTTTCTAAAAAGGGATCAGAACTGCTTTGAAGTGTAGTGTACAACTATACCCACAACTCAGAAATAATTAATTAACTTTTACTCTGTCATTCCAATGTCTCTGAACATTCCGAAGATTTTCACTTAATTATTCAGATTTATTCCTGACTGTAAGGAGATTTCCGAATACGCAATGACGGATGGAAATCCCATCCATATTTCGATTTTGTTTCCCTTGTGAAGAGCGAATGTCGATTCTATAGCCATGGAATCATAGAAACATGATTCGCGTGCTTTTCGAAACGAAAAGCTCTTCTGTAACTATAATGGGAAATCGTACCGGATTCTTCGTTGAATTCTGAATGGAAATTTTTCATGACGGTTTTACAGTACCCTCTACCAGCTTAAGGAGAAGATTTAAAATTTTCATTTCTTGGGTAATTTATTTCGATGCATGCATACATGCACGATTTGAAAGTTTGGAAACGCTATGACGATTATAAAATAAAGAATTATGTTTTCTATGAAACTTTCACTTTTAATGAGAAACGAACACGTTATAATGTAATTCTAGTTGCGTTTCACAAATATGATTGTAGTTTTACAGTAAATGCTATATTAAAAGTATTAATTTAAAATGAGATGTTAAGCGTATTTTTATTTGTATTTTGATATGATCTGTTTTAAATGTTTTAGCTAAACATGTTTCTGGAAAACATTATTGAACTCATTCAATCATATATAAGGACCATATGTTTTTAATATAATCCATCTAATTTTAGTGATTCGATATATATTTATGTGTCTAGAACTGAGAATTTACAACGGTTGGTTATTTGAATTTAAACTTGTTTAAATAGTTTCTTTAGAGTTTGTCTTTGTCGATATTATTGATTCCAGCTTTTATATTTTCATTTTACAACATAAAATAAATTAAACTAAAATTAATCACTGAATATTTCATATTCAGATATTGAAAAATGAATTTAATATCCTCATTTTTTAAACGAAATGCAATAAAAATAATTCCCAACTACAATATATGATCTAACTTATTATTCAAACTTAACTAGGTTTTTGATGTCATCGAAATAATTTCATTTTAATTATATTCCGATCTATTCACGAAAAAAATTTGTAAGTTAGAAAATGAGTTTCATTACATATTTATTTAACCGAACTCATACATTCTTTTTGGTTTTGACAAACAACATATATATAATGAATGAATGAAATATTTTTAAATTGCTTTTTCTAAACAAGAATAGAGTTTAGTCTACGCTCTAACAAAAATCATCTATGCTATTCAATTACTTTTATATTTCGGATAAGTAGCGAGGAAAGTAATTTATTTTACATTGTTTTAATAGAATTATAAAAACCAAGCTTCTAGCTTTCGTTTTCGTTCAAAATGAAAAATGCGCTTTTTTTATCTTCCCTTATAACACCGTAGTTAATATAAATATTACACAGATGCACACTCTAAAAAGAAGATGTACATAAATTTAAATTTATTTGAGCTAAGAGGTAATTCAATAATTTTACTTAAAATATTTCAAAACTTACAGACTTTTTGACAAAGAAATATTTCTTAATTAGAAACATGGCTATTTTTTCCCTAAAATGCAAACTATTACTTTGACTAAGAAGTGAAGCAAAAATAAACCGAGAACACTCAATTTTCCTACATAAAAATACAAGGCATTTATTTCCTGTCGATGCACAGCTTTTATTAATTTGTACATTCAGCGTTATAGGTTTTCTAGTTAAATTTATTTTATGTATAGAACATTTATTGTAGGTACATAAATATTGATTGTAAATATACATATATGTGGATACCCTACTAATTTTCTTTACAATTATATATATTTCGAATAGTTTTCAGTGAAATGACAAAATGCAGTAATACTTGCATTTAGTGGATTTTTTTAAATTGATTACACATTTACTCAAAAAATGGCGGTACATGTTTAATAAAATTAATAATAATTTGTTTTATATTAGTATCATTGTGTATATTAGGAACTCCATTTATATCAATATTTAAGGTTCTTTAATGTATATTTATAGACTTTCATTTCATCTTAATTTAATTGCTTTACTTTTATGCGGTACGGCTAAAACTGCCTTTATATTGGTGTAAAACATTAATTTGATGTTGTGGTCACGAGGTAAGTTTCATCATTTTCAAGTTTTTATTAAGTCGATTTGAACTATATACTAAAAAGTAGTCTATTCAATTTTATCGTTATATGTAAATAGTATGCTGTATATTATTTAGTAATAGTTAAATTTCTATAATATTTCTTCTTTCCCTGTGGCTTAGTGTATAGGTTAATTACAGGTCAAAAAACAATGTTTAAGTCTTCAATCTTGGTTCCTAAAGCCAATAATTTGTTATTGTACTGCTGTGGCTAATAATTTCTACTATTTTGACTAATTATACTTAGATTTATTACTATTTGTATATAATATATATATATATATATATATTATAATAATTCCGGGCGGGGCAAGGTCGATTCAGCCTTTCACCTTTCATCCCCTCTGTAGGTCGATAAATGAGTACCAGCTTGCTTGGGAACTAAGCACTGGGAGTTTTGCTTCAGACAACCTGACTGGAACATCTGCTTATACACTTCAGTGCCAAAGGTCAAGGAACCTGAGATGGCACAGCAGGTCTTGGCCCTCAAAATACTGTTGTGCCACTGAGTTCAGTTTATATATATGTGTGTATGTGAGTGTTTGAACACCATCCTGAACTGTTAATACTTAAAAGTAAGATTTTGCAATTATGTTAATAAGTCCATTGAAATATTGACATTTACTTTTAATGTCTTGTTATACATCTATTTACAGTTAAGCTTTAAATTAGACAGATGGCATTTTATAATACATGATTAATAATTTTATATATATATATATATATATAATCCAATATAAGAATTTTTTAAAAATATAATCATATACATATACATACACATATATATAAATTTATACACACATATACATATACATATAAACAAAAATATAAAAATAATCATATAGTTATAAACCCAAGATAACTAAAAGTCAGGAAGTAGGGGCACACAGTATAAAGACAAATGGCCTTAGGAACCAGGTTTGCAGGTTTAAACAACAACCTTCACCTGTAATTTGTCATCCTATGTACCAAGAGGAAAGGAAAGAGTTCTATACGTAAAATTTAAATATTAAGTCATTAAACAAGAATATATGAACATAAACATAACCTACTAAAACGGATTTATAACGATGGCCAAGAGTGCAGTATCGTGTTCCCGCCAAATAGGGAGAGCAGAACGATACGATATAAGAAAGATTAACGATACGATATACGATAATAAGAAATATATATATATACTTTTAAAAAATCATAAAAATAAAAATAAAAATCATAAAATTAGCGTAAATTATAAAGAAACTCTGAAAAGCAAGCATGTGGCGCCATCTATTTAATAATTGTAGGATAAATTAGATATTGTCTAAATTTAATAATAACAGTAAATAATTACATTAATACAAATTGTATCATAAAAAACAATTATAAATATAATTACAAAGAAAATTAGCAGGGTATCCATGTTCAATACAGTGATTCAAAATTTTAAGATTTAAAAAAATATTAGCTTTATCGAACTAATACATTATTGCGATAAATATAGTTAAAAATAATATTTCTATATATAGATATTGATAAATTAGAATTCCAGTAAAGGCATTTTGATGATATAAAAATTAAAGGCATCTCTTTTATCATAAATATTAGTATGTAGTTTCAAATCCTTAATATACAGAGATACATCTAGGTAAATTTTAACTAAGTTTAAGTAGGACGATAAAAATTAATAATAGGATTTAAGTTATCATTTTTACCAAAAATAATTAAATCATCAATATATCTAAAAATGTAGTAGTCATTATTAATAACATAACTATATTAATATAAAAATGTAAATAAAGATTTGTCAAAATTTTAGCTGGGCCCCCTTGTAGGAGTCCTTTCTCTTGTTTCTATAAATAACCATTAAAACTGGATATAATTTTCTTTTAAGACAAAAAAAAATATGAGAGTTTTAAATTTGTTAAAATTAATATTAAGGTTATACATACGGTGTGGTTTTCTAAAATTACTTTAATAATATCATATAAATCAATGGAATTGAAAAGATCAAAGTCATAACTATGAACTGAATAAATATCTTTATCATTAAAAATCTAATGTCTTTACTATTTTTAATTATACTTTATCTATTGCTACATAAAAAGTTTTGTATTATATTATGAAGTAAGATAGTAATATATGTTCTAAAACCATTTGTCACAGTTCTAAATAACCGGACTTTTATGGAATTTTGGAGTTAAAAAATATATGGATACTTAATTTTAGGAATACAATAACCTAATTTTTTATAAATAGCAGTAATACGATTACTAATTTCATTATGTGACAAATCTAATTTTTTAAAAGAACCATTATTAAGAAAGTGATCATAAAGAATATTATAATAAAAATACTTACAAATCACAGCATATAGTTACCAGGTACTTTATCAATGTAAACTATGATAAAATTCTTTTGTAAATTATAAATTTTCTGTTTGATATCTTTAAAAGTAGTTTCATATTGAGAACGGTAGCTAAAATTCATAAGATATATATATATATATAAGTTTTTCAATGTTGTTTAGATCATGAATACCCTTTTAATTTCTTAAGAACTTATATTCCTCACAAATACATTAACCGTCTTGCTACTTCGAATTCCAAAAGCACCACACAACAATAGGATTTCAAAGTCAGCATGTTAGTGGCCTTGCTGTGAAGATTATAGCATAACACTCATATCACAGTTTACATTTTTTCCACGCACATCTTGAACATCTTACACATTGTTGACAACCAACCAAATTAGAGCCTAGCAAATTTACATTTTTGACAATCAACCAATTCAAATTCTACCAAATTTTGATTGTCGTCTTTTTTTTTTATATCTGTCTTTGCTGGCTGGTTTAAAAGTTAGCTCAAAAGATGTGTTTATGTATATTCGATTTTTTTAACTTGGTGAATAATTGATTTTCATTGATGTCAAGACGCTTGATTCTCTTCGTAAAAGCTCTGTAAGTAAAGAAATTTTGTTAAATTATTTTTGAAAGATACTTTTCTTATGTAATTGTTTTAGGATTTTTCTACTTTTCTTACGTAATTATTTTGCGATTTTTCTCTGCATTAAGAGTTTGGGAGAGTTTGTTACATAATAGTGTAGTGAGTGGTTTTATCATACTCTGAGTTTTCCATACTCTGAATTTTGTTTATTTTATTTTATTTGGTTTTCCTACCGAGTTGCAAAGGGGAAGGTTGGCGCCTTCAAACTAGTTTAAACCCCACTTATTCGGTCCTAAGTCCGAAATTGCTTTCTGCCTCGCTAGGTTCTTCTTTTTTATAGTTTTTTTTATTTCTCTATAATTTTGTTCTTCATGTTCAGCTTTTATATTTTTATTACGCTATTTCTTGTTATGTTCATTATCTATTATTTTTTGTTTTTGATATATAATACATATTTCTTTCATATATATATATACATACATATATATACATATATATATATATATATATACATATATATATATATATACATATACATATATATATACATATATATATATATACATATATATATATATATTTATATATATATATATTTATATTTATATTTTATATTTATATATAATACTTGAATGATAATTCATTTCTAGATTACCCACATCTAACGGAAACAACCATAAACTTATCTCTCCAAAACAAAACTTCAGTGTTTTTAAAACACGATGATAACACTTTGCATCACTCGCGTATTAGAACCAATCAGAAAAAAAGCCTTTCTCGGATATCATATAATTTCAATAGCCCCCAGTTGTCCATGAATTAAAATAAACGAGTTCTCGATAGCGAACAAAGGCTGATTTTTTGTGAACGTTATATAAACACCACGATATTAATGTCTTACTTTGTGTGATATTACTTGTTTTATGTTGGAAAATGATTTTATTAAAATTAATTTTTTACATAATTAAATAAATGTGGATTCTAAAGAAATAAGCCTACTCATCCCTCGAGCATCTGAATAGTGCGACGTTAATATCAACTCCTTCATTCACTTATTCACTAATTCACTCTCAACAAATGCAAATAATTCATTCCATCACGTAAAATGTCTTGATACGAGTGCGGATTTTATATATATATATATATGTGTGTGTGTGTGTGTGTATGTGTGTAAGTGAGAATGAATCAGTTTGTAGGTGATTAGAAAAAGTATTTTCGATTATGTAAATATATTTACTGTATAATGAGTAGTATGATAGACGAATAGAATGTATTTGAAAAAAAAAAGAAGTAAGGTTTTTATTTTATTAAGGTTTTTTTGTTAGTTAAGGTTACAATTTTTGCTCATTATATTTAATTTTCTTGACGAAATTTACTTTTTTGTTGTGTTTTGTATCACAAACACATAGTTTGTTCTAAATAAAAATCAGTTAAATCATAATATCCTGATTTATATGCTTTAAATTTTTTTAATTGATTGAATTTTCAGAATCATCAAAGCAATATTTCAAGCTAAAAAGAGCAAATATATATATGTATATATATACACACACACACATATATATATATATATATATATATATATATATATATATATATCAGATATATATAGCAGACATATCCTTTAATTAAAATGTTTCCCAGTTTAAAAAGGGGAAAAATCTTTTCTCAAACACACACTTGAAATATATTTGTACATCGTCGTTCAAAGCTACTCTATTTGTTTAGATGAATTCTAGTCGTGAATTGCTAATTCATTATAAACCACTTCATTTTATTCAACTGAAATTAAAATGGCCCTTTCGAGATAATTAAAAATGAATAACATGAAAACTCTTGTTCATTTTAATTAAAAAATAATCCATGGTTTTTGGTCTTACTTTTTTTTCCCGAGAAAAATAGTCCTTTACCATTTTAAATAAATGGTCGTTTCTTTTTCACTTTTCAAGACAAATGTTGGTGATAGATTTATTTTATTTTTATGCAGATGCTACTAATTTTAGCCACTCATAAATATAAAATTCATTATATATGTTATTTATTGCTAGAACAGTAAAGCTTTGCAATAGTTGTGTTTAAAGCATAAAGCATCAGTGCTGAAATAAAATCTTATGTGCTGCAATGCATTTTAAGTTGATAAAATCAAAACTATCAATGCGGATTTATAATGTAAGATTAATAAGGTTTTTGGTATGCTGATAATTTTATATCATTCCTATAAATAAATTTTATTTCTACCTCTTATAACTACGTTGCAAAACAAGTTGTAATAGAAAAAATAATTTTTATCAATTAATTACTTCAAACAAATTTAACCCCTTAACTACCTTTTAAATGTTATGCAATTTGCTCCCCACATCCACCGTTTTTCACATAGGTATATACTGGGAAGAGGGAGGGAGGGGGTGAAGAAAAAGCACACACAAATATAAGTAAATTCTTTGAAAATATTGTAAATGTAATTTTATTATTTTTTCCCAAGTCATTGATATAGTTTTAAACAGGACAACATATAAGAAAGAATTGTACTTTGGAAGGATGAAATATACCCGACAGCGGCATTTAATCCACAGATTGATTGAGACGGATATATACGCCGACGTCATTTAAGGGGTTAATAAGCAATTAAATTTATGTAAAATATAAAATTAAAATGTATTATTTTTTTAATGAAAACTCTCTAAACATGTAAAAAATTATACATAATTGTTAAAATTAATTTTTTGCTTAATACCCTTGCTACTGTTTCAATAATAAAGCAAAAGTCTAAAATATAATTTCAGTACAAATGCAACATTCACGTGTCCATTCACTGACACGCTTACTCACTCGCGCAAGCAAGCAAGCACACGCACAAATTTAAGCTCACAGCACGCACACATTCACTCATGCACACTCACAAATTTACTCACTAACACTCACAAATTCACGCACGCAGCATGAACAAATTCACTCACTCACTCACACTAACTTATACATAGCGCAAAACTATTAAAATTGTAACATATGCAGTCTCATGGAGAGAACGAGAATAATGTTTACATTAAGATATATATAAAAAATTTATGTGTGATATATGTGAGTCAATTGCATGTGAATGTTTTTTATGCATCACATTTTTTAGGTTTTATGCATTTCAAAATCTCGAAAATTTCTCCATTTTATTACGAAACAGATTTTTGCTTTTGTTTAAAGTTATTTTAAATTGACTAAGTGCTAAGTTGCAAGATTTGAATGTCTTTTTGTGAAACAAGAAAGAGTGTGTTAAAAGTATCAGATATTAAATGTGAAGGATGGAAAAGTGTCTAGAACGAAATGCACTTTTATTAGTCTTCTTAGAAGCTCATCTACTAAAGATAAAAAATAAAAGACTTCCACCCACACGCATTACAGAAAGATTCTGAGATGATTCCATTCACAGGGCGGATAAACTTTACCAGTACTTTGTTTTTCTTCCATTTCGGCGAGAAAATTTTTTACGCCGTCAGCAACATAAAGAGATCGTAAAGGACAAGTTGCCCGGTTGATATCTGACTAAGAAACTATTGTTTTCATTCATTTTTATCCGGTCAGTTTGAGAATAGGGCAAGGAAAATATAAAAGGAAACGCAGAAAATTCAGAAATTCTAGAAAGAAAAACGATTTTCTTACTGAGGGAGGCAAAATGTATCGAAACTCTCTCACCTTTTATCATTCCTAGAACATGGAGAAATCATTTCCGAAATAGTAAGTTCGAGCGTTTAAAGTTGGTCTGAAAATGCGGGAGGAGAAAGGGGAAAATGATTGCACCTGTAAAAGTCACATCTAAAACTCAATTTTGTTTATTGCGCAAATAAAATAGGTTCTCCTTTCTTTCTTCGAGAATTGAGAAATATCATGAAATCATGTGCAATTTTCTCACAATTTGAGTCGCCATATACTATATTTTGTTCTCGCTTTGGAATATATAGTAAAACCGTTTCTTTCTTAATTAGTATAGGTCACTTCAAAAGCTATTGTTATAAGCTACAATATATTTTTGAAAAGAATATATTAGTATAAAATGTATAATATTTATATTGTATTTAATAGATAAATCTTAAATAAGATTTTAAGTATTCGTTTTTGTTTAAATAAAAAAAGAAGAAACTAATACAGTTTCAAATAACGTAAACCGTATCGCATTTATTTTAAATAAAAAGGGTGTTTTTTTAGAGGTATAGAATTTTAAATTGCAATAAAAAAACAACGATTGACATGCATTTTTTTATTCGAAAGATAATCTTGTGGCATTACATTTTAAATATGATCAAGCAAAGCGTACATTCGTCGAATGGGTCCAAAACAAGATTGCCGTTGTTCTCGATTTTCATAAGCGAATTTTGTTTAGCGATGAAGCGCACTTCTGGTTGAATGGTTACGTCAACAAACAAAACTGCCGCATTTGGAGTGAAGCTAATCCACAAGTGTATGTCGAAACACCGTTAAATTCAGAAACACTGACTGTTTGGTACGCTTTATGGGCTGGTGGAATCCTTCTTCAAAAACGATGAAGGCCACAACATTACAGTCAATGGTGATCGGTATAGAGCCATGATTACTAACTTTTCATTCCTGAATTGAACAATCATGATGTCCAGGAGCTGTGGTTCCAACAAGACGGCGCAACATGTCACACAGCTCGTGCCACAATCGATTTATTGAAAGACACGTTTGGTGACCGCCTAATTTCACGTTTTGGACCTGTGAATTGGCCTCCAAGATCTTGTAATTTAACACCACTAGACTATTTTCTGTGAGGCTATGTAAAGTCATTGGTCTATGCGGATAAGCCACAAACGCTTGATCATTTGGAAAGACAACATTCGCCGTGTTATTGCCGATATACGGCCACAAATGTTGGAAAAAGTCATCGAAAATTGGACGTCCAGATTGGACTACATCCGAGCCAGCCGTGGCAGTCCTATGCCAGAAATCATTTTTCAAATGTAATGCCACAAGATTATCTTTCGAATAAAAAAAATTCATGTCAATCGAATAATACATCGTTGTTTTATTGCAATTTAAAGTTCTATACCTCTAAAAAACACCCTTTACAAGTAAATGTGAAAACGCATGCATAACGTGCAGTGATTTTATTAAGAGATATTATGTGTTTTTCCATTATTATTACATTAAATATTTTTAATGTTTATTTACTTCCTTTCAAAATGCTCCAGGACGCAAACTTAAAACTTAAAGATGACAAATAAAAGACATTTTGATGAATATGATCTCAGTTCTTGCATACCTAAAAGTAATGATTTTAGTGGAGTCTGGCCCCGTTAATACGTGGTAATCATGGCCATAGTTACTAAATATAGTGCTATGTGTACAACGATAACAATATTAATACACATTAAGCGATAATAAAAGGATTTTCGGTGTGATTTCAATTTATCTTGAGAGAAACATAAAATAACGACTTCGACAGTTTAAATATTTATCGCAAATTATGTATATTGTTTTTACAACTGAGTATCTATGTGCATGAGTATTTTTTTTATTTATACTTAATTTCTATCTTTCCTCATAGATCTTGTTTGATGTGCTCATATCAGAGAACCCTTTTGTTTAACATATACTAGTAATAATCTACATTGAATTGAGGGTCTTAGAATAGATGATTGATTTTTCTTTGTTACATATCAATTTTCAAGAAATAGTCATTCTGCTTGTGATTATTAAAAAGTGCTATAATCTGCTCTTCTCAGGAAGTCATAACGTTTTTAAAATTAAAGACTATTTTTTAATTTTATAAAATGAAAAATAAGATTTAATCCTTCACAATGACTAGCAGGGATTTTAAATCTGAATGTTTATTACCGGAGCCATAATGAAACCACTTTTTAATCAGATTGGCCTGCAACTCAACAGTGTTTTAACAGGGTTCGACTGCATACCACAGGTAGTTAATATTTTATTCCAGTCTGTATATGTAGAAGTATCTTTTAACCATATGCTTCATAATTCTTTAGAAAATACTACTATAATGAACTTTTTTCCTAATTTTTTTATGTATTTACTTTCAAAATCACTAAAATTTTATATTTTTAGGCTTCGCAACTTGCACTAGTTAATCTGCAATGAAACGGGTATGTTCAAGAACACTACTGCTTCTTTGAAATATAATAAATGATTACAATTTTTTTTAAAAAAAATATATTTTGAAATAATATTAATTAATAGTATTTAGTGATAGTTTTACTACTTGAAGTAATATATCATGATAATACAAAAGTCAAAATAGGTATTATATATCACGATCATACCTAGGTAATGCATTTGAAAGCACTTATTTTTTAATTGAAATAATATCATTTTTTAATATTTATGTTTTGGGGCTGAACGAGTTTTGAGCATTATTTGCAGTTTATTGAATAAAATAGTTTCGATCTTCTTTTTACTTTAATTGTTTTTGTTTTATCAGTGTTTTATTTTGTTTTTATTGTTTAAGACAAATTGAAATATTCAGATTAAAAACGATATATTTTATAAAAACAAGTAGGAATTGTCAGAATTTGAAATTCTCAATATCATTCCTGAACCTATGCATAACTCTCTCTCTCTCTCTCTCTCTATTATGGAATTAATTAAATTTTAAATCTTCTCTACATTCCATAATTTTAGTGTAAATGCATATTATTCAGAAACTACTATCACGAATTTAGTTTTTTTTTGGTTAAACTATTCTGAATCAATACAAAGTAAATTACTTAGTTTCCCTCTTAATTTTTGTTAACTAAGTAAGAAAAAGAAATATGTGAGTAACTTAAATGGTAGTAAAATTTCAGACAAAGTTTTTTAATCATTAACTGTATATAATTAATATTTAATGATTAACTAGTATTTTCATCCGAAACTACAGAATGAATTACCTAGTCAGGAAGTTACAACCAAATTACATTACAAGAAAATGCAAAACATTACTGTCTTTTACCTTTTTGAAAATTATAAAATTCATATTTTATTTGTTTGAACAACCCTAACGTGTCTATTTTTATGCCTTCTTTTTCGAATAAAAGTTAAGCAAAGATAGTATCTACAAAGAATAGATGGAAAGTTTCGAGTACCTTGGAAACTTTTTTTTTCTCTTCGGACTAAGAAATTCATTAAATAAAGCCGAGTATGTAACTCTTCGAAGGTGACGCTCAATCTACATCTTCCTTCAATCCAGAATTCACCTCTCTATAGTAAGGTGGGTTTTTATTACATAATCAGCCTTTTCTAATACGACTTGCTTTGAAGTTCGAATTTCACATCGGCTCACTGATGAAGCGATCTCTGGAGAACACAGAAACACACTGCATTCTTTGTTGTTAATGAGAAAACAGGAAATTGTTTGGAAGTCTGGGGAATACGAATTATTTATTTTGTTTGATGTGAAGGTGAATACATTCCTTTTGATCAGCACATTGGATTTTCTAAAAATACCTTTGAGTTTTAAAACTCAGGGAAAGATTCAAGTAAAAAAATATTGAAACTTTGTTAATTTTAATAAATTTAATTGTTACAAAGGCTTAATTTATCCAACGTAACAATCCGAAAGGGGAAAACTAATATTGAAGCAACCAGAGAAAAATAATTAGCTTTGAGTGTGTTAGATTAAAGGATTTGTGTAATGCGTAAAGTTATGTTAACAAGTAAATAATTGGTTACACTGAAAGGATACGAAAATAATAAACAGTTTCCATATATATATATGCAAGTGGAATCTTCTCACGAATTAAAGTGACTTTAAAAATGTTCCAAGCGATGTAATACAATACATTCCTTATTATTTCCATCTCCTTTTTTAAGTTATTATCATGAAGGAGAATAAATTATCTTCTAGATTTATTAAAGCTCTTTTATTTTCGGATTTAAATAAATCAAGAGTCTCAATTAAATGGTTTAAGAATGAATTTTAATTCCTTTCGAGTGTAAAATCAATCAAAAGAGAATGAGACAATAAAGCTTATTTTTATTTTTCTTTCATTAAGAGGAATTTTGATTTTAAATCAGACGTCTACACTTTGAAGTGAGTTACACAAATGAAATGCATGCATGAATGAGAAATGATGCATAATGTATTAATGCACAAGAATGGATGTCATAAAGTATCAAGGCATAAGAATGTTTAATATTCAAGAAAAAAAAGAGTACTTAAAGTCGAATCTTGAAAATTCATAGGCTTGGGAAATAAATAAATCAATGAAATGAGAGAGAAGCTTCAAATATGCACTTGCATTTGCCAATCAAATTTAAGCAAGAGCGTGCCATTATTACTCTCCTGAAAATTTTAGTTACAGCCATATTTAAATCAAAGTGACTATCAGAATAATATAAATTTATCAAATCTTTTGAAATAAGTAGGCTATAGATTAAATAAATATAACTATTTTGTAAAGGTCAATTTTTTTCATTATGTTAAAATTAAATTTTTTTGAACTAAAAAAAAGTATATTGAAATTTCTACTGAATTAAGTACATGTAAATATGGACTTGAAAACAGATACACAATAAAAAATAAAAGGGGCACTAAATAAGTATGGCTAGATGATTGAAATGCCTTTCAAAACTGGAGGAAAACATCTCTGAAGAAATAAATTTAAATAAACCATTATATATATATATATATATATAATTTTTAAAAAATGACAGAAAAATAAATTTTTGTTTGAAGAAAATATAATTATTTTTCAACTTCTAACACACTATTTATTTCCTTTTTTCCACCCTTGATTTTGTTTTAATTTTACTGTGACTAAACATATAGGGGAAACGACGCAGTTGCACTACAACTTTCAAACAAGATTGCCCAAGGCAACTTGACAGCTAGCTGTAAACGATTGATCTCTTGGTTCTTACTTTACAAAAGGGCCGAACTGAGTCATAAAATTGTCCCCGTTCGACCTCCCAAGTTTTAAACGGTGGAAAGGAAAGAAGTCTGTTGCATTTTTAAAGTGAATGTCAAAATAAGAGTAAACGCTTTCGGAATAACTTTTCAGGAGGTAGCTAACCACTCAGAGGGTTAATAGCTAGTCTGTATATAAATTCCTCAATATCATTATATAAATATTTTTTATAATTTTATTATTATTTGAAATCATTAATCTAAAACCAGTACATTTATATATATATATATATATATATATATATATATATATATATATATATATATATATATATATATATATATATATATATATATATATATATATATATATATATATATATATATATATATATATATATATATATATCGGCATACTGTGTATATACATAATAAAACATTAAATGCCACAAAAAGCTCAATATATTTTCTTTTTTAGATAGCCATTCAAAACAACAGTGATAGTTAAAAAAAGACTTTTAATACTTCGTGAGAGCAAAAATAAATTAGTAACGGTGTTTAGTTCTAATATTATACCAAAACATTAGCTCCTTTACGGAAACAATTGATTAAAGAAACATTAATAAACATACTATGTGTGTGTTTTCCACACACACACACAATTCACAAGTAAGGGAGTGCCCTTTACTAGAATTGTGTGTGTGTGGATAGCATTTTTAGAATATAAAATTTTTTTAAATGCTTGAAAGCTTAAATCTGATTTCGTTCAGTGTAAAAATACTTATATGTGCTACAAGAATACGAATTTATTAGTTTACAGGAATCTCCTGTGTAACACTGCTCTTCTATGTCATGGATTCAATCGAGCACTGTTAGAGAATCATTGCTAACCCCCCCCAACAACAACAACAACAAATGTAATAAAAAATTTAAAAGGCGAATTTAAATTTAAATAAAATGAGCCTTTAAAAGTGAAATATGTCTTATTTGACATTTTCTAATCGAAAGCATGTGCTATCTCAGAATTTTCGTGAACTATTAATACTAAAATATATGCTTTAAAACCCTTATTGTTTCTTTCTTTTGTTTTTGCAGATGGAAAAAAATCTAATAAGTAGTACTCACATTTTTTTCTTCAAGAAATTGTAGTTATGTTTTGACTTTATGAATTAATCTGTAGCCTTAAGCTATGTCTGGTGAAAATATTTAAAAATATTTCTTGAAACATTAATAGTGACGGCTAATAAAATGTTTATATATATAACGATGACAAAGAAAACACTGTTTAACCCTTATTAAAATATTTTACTTCTTCAGGAAGTTTTAATTGCGATATTTGCCTTATTTTTAAAATATAATATCATTTTGTTTTTATTATTTTTTTTATTTTGGTGACCTAACATTACCTTTGCTTTGTTTCGTATATAACACGGCAATTTCTCTGAAGTAACTCCCATGTTAAACAAATGTTATTTGCACTATGTGAATGCTATATAAAATAAGAGAAGAAATTGTCATTAAAAAAAAATTCCTTTTTTCTGAAATTGAATTTGAATTCTGTAATTCATTTAGTGGGTTATAAGTATCCCATGATGCTAGTTTTCTTTAAAATGTATTTAGAAACTAACTCATATGACTTTCATCATTCCGAAACGCTAAAATGAGCCAGAAAATTACTCGGCATACTTACTGATAAGGTTTTCTTAGATTTGAATAAAAATCTATTTTTTTCGTAAAATAATGAGTTTTTTTTAACCCAAAACTCCCTGGAGGAGGTTATGGGCTTTTCTTAATTTTATCGTTAGTTAAATGAAGTTAGTAACTTAAAAAAATAGAACAGGAAAAGGCTGGAGAACAAATGGAGCGGTAATTGTCTGAAGAGGCATTGATCGGAAATTATAAGGTGAGATATCAGAAGAATAATGGGGAAATATTCCGTATTTGAGCAGAAATTTTATCTGAGCTTAAGTGCTGATGAATAAGCATGGCATTAAAAAGAGACTTAATCCCCTAGCAAGGTTCCATTGTCAGTCTGAAAGGAGAAAGGAAAAAAGTTTTAAATTTACTTTAAAAACCCTGATGAAGCTCTTTCTTACACATCTCAAAGAAAGAAATAAAAAGCATGAAATTTAAAGCGAATAAATCTTATGGGTATTTTCGATTTTGCAAATGAGGTTTGGTTCTATAACTGCAAAAAGGAACTGCATATTAAAAAAGTTTGAAGCAGCAATGTTTTTGATCAGTATATTTTAAACTGTATGGTATGCTAAATAAAATTGTAATACAAGTTAAGTTTCTCTGTAAGTATAAATTACAGCTCTTGTTTGAATTTTAAAGGGTAATAGTACGATTTATATAAAAATCATTGATTTAATGGTCTTTAAAATTTTTCTTACCTTTAACCAATGTATATGGATTACTTCAAAAAATTTTTGCGCATAAAATGCTGCAAATCACTAACAGTTTGATTTTTTTAAAAAAAGGTTTAAAGTTTATCAAGTGATAAAAAATGCTACTCCTCCTATAGTAATTGACGTGCACACATGAAATTTGATGTACAAAAACGCCATACTAGGTATAACAAGAGTCGGTATGGATTTTTTTTGCTAACTTCATTGATATTTGATAAAAAAACTATTTTTTTTCTGGATGCTTCTTGACAGACACCCTAAAAAGTGTATAGATTTTAAATTCAACATTTTGTTTTAAAAAAAACTTGCTTTAGCTCAAAAATACATACAATTTTTTTTTTTTAAAATAGCAATAGATAAAACAATTTCAAAGCATTTGGCGGAATAAGAAAAAAAAGCCTTTGCATTTTATATGAAGATAAATAAGTCATTTTTTTCTTTTGAGATGAATCAATTTAAGATTTTTATTTTTCATTGTTGTGTGAACAAAAACTAACATTACGGTTATCATAACTGTGTTTTTTTTAACTAAGAGCTTTCAAATTTTATGAGATTATATAAAATTATTTAAAGAATAATTTAAACTATTTTAATTAGTCTAAAGTTTATTTGAATTTTTGACCAATTAATTTTTAATTGAATAGTACAGTGTGTCCTTAAACTCGCATTGAGTTTATCCTTGAATGTTTTGCATCAAATATTAAGTTAAAACGAAATATATACAAAATATATATATATATATATATATATATATATATATATATATTTGAAATAAAAAAGGCATTTAAAAAAGGATTTTTAAAAATTTTAATTGTGCATATACATAAATTACTAGGTAATCTACCTAAAATATATCTCGAAAAAAGGCTAAACTTGTTTATGTGTGTAATTTAAAATAGTTATACACGAATTAAACAATAATAATAATTTTATTTTGCCTTCTATTGTAATACCAAAATTTTGCTCTATCAAGGTTAATATTTTAAATTTATATGATATTTTTATTACATTTTTTCCAAAAGCATGATAAATTTAAAATGAATGTATACAAACTTCAATAATTCAGCCTATGGAAACCATGAAATAAATATTAAATATGATTTAATCAATATGTGAGAACACTCGATATGTTATTAATAATAACACTATGCAGATAGCGGAAAACTATCCAGGAAAGTCTCAGAATCCTATGAAAACGAAACATCATGTACGGAGGTTCAATTCCATTAAAGCTCCTGACTTATTAAATATTATCCCAAAGGATCGTAGGTCCATTACGAGGCATAGTGTATAGTTCATTCGCCTTCTAGTAGCAAACATATCGACAAGAAGGCGCTTGGAAGCATTACCCTGAGGGTTGTCCCTTTACTAACAGTGATTTGTATGCATTAAGACCCCCTCATCGTAAGCTTCGATGAAAGTTTAGTATCCCTTAAGCAAACATTTTCTTTTCTTGCATCATGTGTAAAGGAAATAACCACCTACCATCAACACATTGCCGCCCGCCGATGGATTTTATTTTGCTACACAACGGGGCTGTACCGGTTTACCTTAGAAATAAGCAGACTTTACTGAGTTGGAAATGAAATAGTTTGACAACGTCTAAATCTTTCAATCAAACAAAAAAATCATGAATGAGGATTCTTTTTTTTCTCTTTTGGGATTATAGATTTTTGAAAACAGTTCTAAAACGAAGGAGAAAATAGGAAATGCATTTTTGTTGATCTCGCTAAAAAATAGAAAATTTGCTGCTCAAACAAAACTTTTTTAGGAAATCTCTCTCCTTTTCGTTTCCGTATACATATAAGTGTTGTTTGAAAAAAACATGTTTTTTTTCTTTTTATCTAAGTTTAAAGACAGACTTAAATTTTTCAATTGTTGACATTTATTTTTGGTAATTCTGCTGAGTGTATTTTTTAAGTTGTAAAGGGATAGATGTGTGAGAGTGTGGTTTTAAAAATAATAATAAATTACCAACGATTTATACAGTAGTGTTTATACACAGAAAATAAATCCTGGAAAAGATCTATTATAAAATTTATTTTAATAAATCAATAAATCCCTTAAAAGACGTATAATATATTTATTATTTCCTCTTGCAATATTTTAGGGAAAAGAGAGAGAAACAAAAAAGTTAGATATTTAAACAAAGGTTAATTGTCTACGTCTCTCCAAAAAAGAGACTTTGTTTTACTTTTTATTTAAGCACACGCTGTCTTATATGTTACTGTAGGTCTTTAATTTAACGACAATATCATTTGAAACTCCGAAATTTACTTATGAACTAATTCGTTGTCTTGTTTTTTTTTAAATTTTATAAAATCTTGGTATTTTTACAACATTTATATTTGAGACTCAATTTAAATTTCAGAATGAAATTTTGAATAAAATATACTTCTTGTATTTTATTTCGTATCATACAGTAGTGATTTAAAAGTAATTTACATTTATGATCAACGTTTGTTCAGTAAGGATTTAAATGTTTTTATGCTTGGGATTATACTATATGATAATATATTTAGCGGGGTATAACTTTAGTATTTAAAAAACAATCCGAGATATATCTTAAGTATAATCACAAAATATATCTGAACTTAGTTTATGCACTAAATTAATTCTGCTTTGAAATTTAATTTCGAAAGCAATTGATATCTAAGAGAGCATTAGAAAATAGAACCATTGATCAAATGTACAAGTGAAAAATATGTACGAGGTGTGTAAATTAAATAATGAGACTGATTTTTTTCTCTTGTTTATTCCAATAAACTTACAGTTCAACATTGTCTCCTTGAAACTAATTGCCTTCTGAAGCCACACAGCGCTGGAGACGTTTCTTCCACTCCTCATAGCACTGGTGGAACTTGTATATTGGAATAGCCTTCAGCTGGTCGGTTACAGCCACTTGAATGTTTTCCAGTGTCCAAAAATGATGTCCCTTGAGGTGATCCTTCAATTTCGGAAAGAGGAAAAGTCACAAGAACTAAAGTCGGGCGAATAAGGGGGTTGAGGAGCAACAGGAATGTTCTTACTGGTCAAGAAACGGTTCACTGAGAAAGGTTTTCGGAACCATTTTCGCGCAGATCTTTCTCATCTTCAATTCATTGGTCAAAATATGATGAATGGTGGTGTGATTCAAACTCAACTCTTCCCCAATCATTCTGACTGCCAAGCGACGATCTGAACGCACAATATCCCGGACTCTAACGACATTTTCAGCGGTTTTTGAAACTGAGGGCCTTTCGCTGTGAGGTTCATCTTCAATTGACTCTCTTCCTTCTAAAAATGCCTTGAACCACCGAAAAACCTGGGCTCTTGACAAAACACTGTCTCCGTAGGCATGCTGAAGATTTGGAAATGATTCCGTTGTGTTGTGTCCAAGTCTGAAACAAAACTTGATAGCACTGTCACTCATTTCAGAACACACAAGAAAAACCTGTTCCACTAAACAAATCACTACAGACAATTAACTTGACTCAGCTACTTCAAACTCATACTGATGACGCATCACATGTTAACCTACCTCCCCTTCATGTCCCACTTCCCCAGTGTTGCCAGATCAAACACTACACTACCAGTCTCATTACTTAATTTACATACCTCGTATCTACTCATTAAATAACTAATTTAGAAAAATATAAAATATTACAATTTTTTGGGAGGGATACTTTATTTTTATCATTATTAATTTAATTTATGGTTTATAATTTAATTTAAGGAAATAAAAGTTGAGTAAAACTTACCGAAATAATATTTATAACTACTTATCAGTAGTAAGTACAATTATTTCACGGCACATTTCTTCATAGATAGCAAATAGAAGATAAATGAAATGTACGTAAAGTATTGCACACAATATACAAGATAACTCAGAAAAATCTATAAGCTAGATTTAGTATAACACAACGAATTAATACTTGCTTACATATTTTTATAATTTAATGATTTTATTCATTTTTCAAAACATAAAAAAATTATATTTATGTTAATGATTTCATAACTCATAAAATCTGTGTTATGATAGAAATAAATATGCTAAAATGCCATTATTGAAATTTATATCAATTATTAACCTGTCAAAATTAATTATAATGCAATCCTTCCCAAATATTCCATGGTTCGTATTCATCGCTTTTACCACATAATTGTAGCAAAGGTTGCAAATGTGTCATAAATAATCCATTAATGGTATCATTATCCCGGTCACGAGACCAATTATGTTATTGCCCATTATTACTATTATTACTATTCGCAAAATAGTAAAAAATAATCTTTTGTACTGCTCTAAACAGTATTACAATGAAGAATCACCTCTAGTCACCATTAATTACTTTCTGTGACATTTAGTTCTTTATTTCGGTTCATAAACTCCAGTACTCATGTCCTAATTTGAAAATTTTCCTTTTTTATTACACTATTAATAAATTAGTTATGCACAGTAAATCTTCCCATTTCCTGAGGTGTGAAAAAGAACGCTGATGAGAAAGAACTCAGCAGTCCAATGTTCCCCTAAGCTTCATATGTATTTTTAAAGAAATTTAGCCGTATATTAAGTACAGTGAAGAAATTTTATTATATCAACTCATACTTTTTTTCTTTTTTAATGCACAGTTAGGGATATTTGCACAATATTTAAATGCATTGTTGATTAACACAAATTTTAGTCAATATAAAAATGCATATTTAATAGCTTCATAAAAATTTAATTAATTTCTAAATTCTCTAACACAATTCGTGATTTCTAATCATCTTCTTCTCTTTATCGTATTCAGATATGTAACTATTAAAACGCCTCTTCCACAACACACAAACAAACTTTATATAACTCATAATTGCTGTTAATCATGACTTTAATACTGATACGTGCTTTCATTAATGCTATATATGTATAATATTTTAAAGCTCTCCAAAATTTCGATGCCTCATACCAGATGCCATGGAATTTTTATCGTTTAAATATTTGCAAGAATATGGATACTTGGATTGATGCTTTCTTCTTTGGTTCAGTATTGCAAATACGATAAATAATATTTGATACAAACACACCTTGAATGCAATATGAGATAAAGTGACAGATATTTTGCATGGAATTTTAAAAAAAAATTATGTTAAAAACAGTTTATTTTTCTTCCAGTTTTTCGATTTATTTACAAATTCTTCGATTTATCATTTTATCTTCGTCGTTAAATCTCTATACACTGACAAAATATGTTAGGGAAATGTTAATTTCTATTAAAAAAGAACCTATAGTATAAATTTAAATCCTTTAGATACCGGGAAATCCATCGTATAACGCACACTTTTAACACAAAAAAATAAGATCGAAATTTACGGGTGCGCATTATACCCCAGGTATAAAAATGATATTTTTTAAAAATAAAAAAATAGATTAGTATAAAATCAAATTCTATTTCTTCATAAATCGAAATACTGTAAAAAGGGGGCGCGCGCTATGTGGCGAGTGAGTGAGTGAGTGAGTGAAGATTAACGTCGCACTGTTCAGCTGCACGAGGGCTTTTGGCGACGGACCACGTAATTTTGAACCATGGTCAAGTGACGTGGACGACACCTGAGCTGGCACCCCCCTCTCCTAACTACCACACCACACCAACGGGAAAGCTATGTGGCGAAAATACCTAAGCATTATTAAACGCATTAAGATTCCTATCAATATAATGCATGCAATCTTTAATTAGCAATATTATTTTTCTTATGCTATTTTACTAAAGTCTGTTCCTCAAGCTAAAGTTCAGATAAAGATTTGTCGTATTCTATAAAAATATCGATTTGAATGAAAGGCACCAGACCGAAGCCCACCATCTGCAGGTATACAAAAAATAATGCTTCAGTAAAAAGAATTTAACGAAATCATTTTTCCTTATGGACTTTCATCGGTATATCAAAAGAGATTCAATCGCAGATCATACACGGGTGAACTTTTCTTTCCATTCCTTTTTTTTCCAACCCCCCTGGTTCGACTTTCTCTCTCTTGTTGGACGCGTAGTCATTTCCTCAAGATCATCCGTCATATGTATCAAGCCACTCCATCACCATCAAATTCCGGAAAAGATGACACAAGGTAGACGAAGAAATGCGTTTTCGAAACTCCATCAGAAAGGAATCCGGATACATTATTGGTGGTCAGAACCTGAGATAGTGGTAGTAAATATTGAATATCATGTAAAGAGGAAATGTCGATTTCTAAGATGAGTGTCTTTTTTTAATAGGAGCTTGGTTCACGTAAGTACTTACTACACAGTATAAGATCGATCGTGCAGGGATGTACACCATAACAGTGATAGAACAAATGGGAAGTGATGAACAATAAAACATAGAATGATATATCATGCTTTTTTGCTACGTAATATTTTATAGTTGATAATGATGGAAACGTTGTTGTGTGTTACGTTTGAAGAAGGTTTTCAAAATATTAATGGACTGAACATTTTATAATTTAATAAATAAGGTAATGCTCTGTTTCAAAATTTGCTCAGTAAAAATAATGGGAATTTAAACTTGAATTAAATATCTTTATTAAATTTATTAAACAGGAAATTTTATACATTTTCATATTATATTAAAATAATATATAATCTTCAAAGTTTTGAAAATTCCAAACAGTTCGGAAAAAGAAATTCAGTTGAAAGATTTGTAAAAATTTCGGATCGATCCAAAATTTTAGATATGCTAATTTATGCCCATGATTTATATATATATAAACCAAAACTCTTAACTTCAGGTAGAAACAAAAAAACACCTAAGTTATATTTGTTCGGTTTTTTATACATTTACACAATAATAATATAAATATATATTCCATAACACGTTATGTGTAGCATTATGTACATAACACGTTATGTACGTAATATAAATAGTTTGTTTATAATCAAATGAGTATAAATTATGACTCTTCATGAGTACAAATAATTTGTTTATAATCAAATGAGTATAAATGAATGAGTAGAAATTATGACTCTTCTTGTGTATAAATAATGTGTTTATAATGAAATGAGAAAGAGTACGTTTGTAATAGAGGAAAAATTTCATGTCCATTGTTCTTGTTTAAAATAATCAGCAACAGGTCATATGTTGATAAATGCGTTGAAAAATAAATTATCCAGCGTATTTACACATTCATTCGAATATTATTTAAACAAAAACAGTACCTTTAACTCCATATTTTACATTTCCAACTTTTTCTTAGTATGATAAATTTGTTTCCTTTAAAAACTGTTTAACATGTATATGTATTATAAGTTGATTAATATGTGATAGAGAGAAGTTAATTACAACTGGAGAAATTTCCATGAAATTGCATCCATTGACTTTAGAATACGGGTAAAGAGATAGAGCAGCATGAAACGTTAAAAATCACTCGAGTGATTGAAATATTGATTTCCGAAACGATTGGTTTCATCCAGTGTTAATATTTACAATATGTTAGATGATTCCGCGCATAGTTTGGTATAAACTAACACCTCTTTAAAGATTCACAAAAATTTATTAGCAATAGATTCCGTAACTTTAAACCGCTAAGATTATGTTGGTGCATCACTCCCCGGTTTAACCGGACATCACTCGACATCACCCGACATTTACTCTTATGTTCTAGCTATAGTTTTTTTTCTTCAAAAGTCATCTGAAAGTGGGTAAGATGTGTACCAGTTGTCTCCCTTAAAATTAAGTACTTCCCAACTGCTTTAGTGTCTCTCCATATAAAACACATGTGTTCAACCGTGTCTCTCTCCCTTCTAAATTGGAATCAATTTCAATGGAGGAATCATACTTGCTGTTATCATTTCATTCTTCATCATCATAACCGTGAAGAGAACTTTTTCATCCTAAAACATTGTTGCACTATATCTATTAAATACTGTATCTATAAAATTACTTAAATATCACAATTATTCATCATAACTACAATAATACTCCATAGCATAAGGAATATTTAAAACGTGCTCATGCATTCAGAACTGTAAAAGTGATTCCCATGCAAGTAATGACGTATATGAAGAGGCGGTATCCCAAAATATGCATTTATAAATTGCGTACAAGCTAAGGCCACTCAAAAGATATGTCCTTAAAGTCAGCTACACGCGAAACAATCCATTTTCCAAAAAAAGTTGTACTAGGAGCGTTGAAGAAAGTTAGACGGTGATATGATATACCCTGCGAGAGAAGTGCCGGGTTAAATACCAAAACAATGAACAAAGAAATTGCAGGGTAACGTATATCTGTTATTTAAACAGAAGTAAGCAACTTAAGTGTCTTCAAAGATTTATCTTGTTATTTTGTAATAGCTTGCTGTTCAATACATTAGTAAGAACTATTAGGTTTAATGGTATGTTTCATTATTAAATTTATTTCCTTTTGATAATCAATAAGCAATAATATATAAACTGAATATGTTTTGGAAAAGAGATACACGCTCATAAATATAAATAAAGCATATTTCTTGCTTCTCTTTTCATTATGAACTATGATTTTAAGCGTTAATTTGGGAAATAATGGGATTTTTTCCTCTATTTTTTGTAATTACTTGATTCAATTATTTTTTGTATTAATGCTATACATGAACAACACAATAACTGGTGACTGACCTCATAATTTAAAACATCGAGCGTACAACGCTTGAATTCGTAACATGCTCATTATTTTCCACACCACGTTTCAAGAAGACTCTGATACTCAATTTAATGCAACGTACGGTCGCTTCTATTATTCCGCATGACGATCTAAAGTGAAATCTGGACTCTTGAGAGTTGTTCATACTCGTGAATAGATTCATGGGCCATACAATTTCTTAAAAGTTTCATTAGAAAAAAATGTCATATTCTAAGAAAATTATTTTATTTATCATAAAAGATGTGAGGAGATGTATTGTTGTAGAAATGGATCACATTAGTGTATGATCATATTATATATTTGAATAAAAAGCATATTCTGTAGAGTGGATAAAGAATAGTGCTGAGATGAAAAAATTCGGACATTTTTTCCTATTTTCGAATTAAGTTGTTAATTAACTGTTATATTTTATTTTTTTAATAAATTCTAGCATTATGATTAGCTTACAAATAGTTAATAACCAAATATCAATGCATATGAATTATTAGTTTCCTAAATGATAACGTCGGAAAATATACATAATTTAAATAAATTGTGATTAATTGCTTATAAATACATGCAGTAAAAAGCTAATATATCACTTACGCTATTATTTTTAATTTATTATGATGGTACAAAATGTCTTCATTTTGACTCTTATTAAGACAATAATATTTCTTTTCTAAACACTTTTTTTGGATTGCTATTCGTTACCATGGTAACTTTTAGACTCGTAATTACCCATACCATAATGTCTTCATTTAAACCAATAGAATTCATTCCAGCTATTTTTCAAAATTTAACTATTATACGTTAGAAATTATTAAAATTACTCACACAAACTATCTTTTTAAAAGTACTTTTATCTTTATACATTACTTGGAGGTTTTTATAGTGTTTCTTCATGAAAGAAACTAAATGTTTAAAGCAATGAGAAAACAACAATGTTTAGAGCAAATTTTAAATTCTAGACTAAATATATAAAATACTTTTACAGGAAATAATGCAATAATGCTTATATATCCTCCTACGTGTTGAAAAGCATATTTTACACTCAATTTTGTTTTAAATGTACATTATTTTGAGGCAGTAGATAATATTATTACACACATCTTATTATCATGCAGTGAATTTTAAGATTATAATTAAATAAATATTTTTATCCCTGAAGCACAAAAGGTAGTTTAAAGGCATTTAAATAACATAAAATTAATTTTGTGTAACATTTTATAATCATTAAATTTATTTGGTTATTTTTAACGTATTAATAGAAAGGTTCTTTTTATCAAAACATTATTGAAATCATTTTTATAAACAACCAGTCCTTGATCCTGTTTATTGAAAAGAAATTATTAAATACTCCAAATATATTTTATTTATATTGATAAAATAATTTTTTTTCCTTAGCAATAAAATAATATAGTTCATTTGAACACATTGCAGTAAGTACATATTTAATGCTTAAGATTATTTTCCCAAAATTGCTCCAAATGAATTTGAATAACAGCTAAGCCTTAAAATTTCAAAGAAATGTATCAAGTACAATCTTATTCGAAGAAAATATTTATATATCGTTAATTACCTGAGTTATCCTTATATTATTAAAATCATTTGAAAAAAAATTGAAAAAACAGTTATCTACTTCCCATGCTCATTTTATATCAGTAAATAAATTTTGCAAAATGGACAGAAATCAACTAATATTTTTAACGAAATAATTCTATGAAACTGAAAAAAATAAGTACTTGTTGTTTTCTTAAATTTAAGTATTTCACTAATGTTTTACGAATGTTAGGAGGTATAAAAAACTTTATAAGAAATGCATATATACGCTTTAAAATATTTCCAAATATATGTATAGTATTATGTATCAAAAATAAGTTTAATTTTTCAAACAAAGTACGATAGTTATTTTTCATTATACTTTTTTGAAATATTTTGATTAATTTGTATTAATTTGAATAACATTTTAAATTTTTTTTCTTGATTTAAAAGTTCCTCAGATTTTGTAAAATTCTGTAAATATTCAATCGTTACCATACCCTTTGTTATAATTTCATCAAAATATTTCGTATTTTTATTATAGTATTTTTATCTTTATGATACTAAAGAAATCAAAGCATTTTTCATGCAAAGCCTGTGAGGAGTAATGTTAAAATTATGAAGATATCTCTGTTGTTGGATTTTTGAAATGCGTTAAAAATCCTTTTATATAGATGAAAAACATAGAACACATGTAAAAACGATTTAATATAAAATGGCAGTATGTTTGAAATATATCTGGATGAATCGTATAGACCATTTTGCTTGCATGATTTTTTTCGTAAAATGAACCTTCTTCTCTTTCTTTCCGGCCTTTTCTCCTTATGTATTTTATAAGTTCGATAAAATGTAAGCTTCAAAACATATTTTTAAAAATATAAATTGTTAGGTCATCGAAGCAAGATGCATCTTTATTTTTATCAAGGCAAAATTTTGTGGAAAAATACAAGGGAAATGTATTCCGAAAGTAACATTGTAAACTATTTCAATCTTAAATTTTAAACAATTTCATTCAACTTGTAAAAAGTTTAAGAAAAGGTTACTTTTCATGTTATCAATTATTTTGAGAAAAAACACTTAACTTTTAACACAAATATATAAGTAAATCATGTGAAGTTTTAATCGAATTTATGTATAAACAAGTTAAAAAAATAATAAAATATCAATTTTTCTAGACATTTCAATTGAGTGATTTCTGGACACATTTTACGCGTGTAACGATAAATGTCTTATTTAACATTTTAGACCTGAATTATATCAAATTAAAAAATATTTTATGCATGATATCGAGGAGATTCAAAGTAAATAAATATTTATTTCACTCATACTGATGCAAACAAACAATTTTATATCAATAAATAGGTTTTGTTTTAAACATGGGTGTGATGCCCCTATGAAAGCAGATGGTAGTTTCTCAATATCATTTTGTGAGAAACAGCTAATATATTGGTATTGTTAATATATAATTTTATAAGAGGGTATGTGCATAACTATAAATTTCAATGAATAAACCTATAAATTATTCAACAAAGCATTAAAACTTAATACAGTCCAGTAAGACATCTGTGATTTTTATCTTCTAACATAATCAATATAGTTTGTTATTGTTGTTACAGTGGTTGTCGATTGTTCTATTATTGCTGCGTGTGACATCTTTGGAGCAATAATTAAATTCCAAATTATACGATGGTCAAGATTATAGCAATGACTTCGCTTAAATATAAAATTTTTCAATTAAATAAAACTGTTATACATATGTTATCTTTGTAACAATTCTATGGTGAGCTTACCGGAATTCTATAAATATATCACAGTAAATTTCATTGCACATCTATACTTACTAATATCCTGATACACGAGATGCGTCAAGAAACTAAGTATTTTTTCGTTCAGATGCAAGCGCAGCGGTAGTATAGTTCAACCCTTGAACACTCGTATCTCTGGTTTACTACCAATCCAGAGACGGCATTATAAAAAGATTGTGTTATTTTTATTATTGTTAGAGGAGCTCAAAATTTTTGAAACGATTGCCTACCAACTAAGAAATGAGTTCTGCAATCCACTTTTTGAGCGCAAAGAACGTTTAAACAGTTGAAGTTCATCACCAACTTGTAGAGGTTTAAAATGAAAATGTAATGAGTGATGGAATGGTAAGGAAGTGGATTCTCTCAATAACTGAATGATGTGCGCACAATGTTCATGACGCAGTACGAAGTGGGCCGTTATCTAATGTTAATGATGGTTTGGTTGAAAGTGTGAATGAAAAATATTCTCGTGAAAACAGGCGTTTACAATAATATTGTTTTGTGCTGAGTTTCCACAAACCTCTCCTCACCATTGACTCTCTTCATTAAATGCATATTTCTTTGAAGATAGTACAGACAAGTTGGTTTTCCAATATGATAAACGTTTGAACCATAGGTTTTCAACGTAGACGTTTGAGGCATTCTGGGGCGTAGTAAAAGACCCAGAGTAAGTTAGGGGGTTTTGAGATGGTATGGAGGGGCATGGGCAGATTAACCAAATATAGTCTAAAAAAGCACGCTAATTATGTACTAACAAAAGTAAACTTTAATACTGGTTACCTTTTGTTGATTGTATGTATTCAAAATTGTGCATTCGTGGCAATATCTATTTCAGATTTGCAAGTAAAACAAATGGGGTGGTTTAGAAAAAAAAATTAAATTGAAGAAAATATTGTATATTCTTTTAGTAATATAATATATATATTCTTTGTACTTTAATTCTTTTTTCACCATGTATTATGTACGCTCTTATTACTCTGGATTAAAAGGGGAGCGGTATGGAAAGATTTACTAGAAAAGGGGGCGCCAGTTCAGAAAATGTTGGGAACCTGTGGGTCTGAACAATGGCGCTAACTATGTAGAAAATTAATTAATGACATAATTTGCAGGTAAAAATAAATTTTGTTTTGAAAAATAGAATGTATTTTGCTTCTGGAAATGCCTCGTACAAACATTATCTTCTGAATGCTGCACCAAGTTGAAATGAACTGAATGTATGCAATTTTTTATACATATTTTTGTTAATAGTGTTTTTCTTCATCATGTTTTCTATAAATACAATTTATTTTATATGAAAGTAAAGTGCGTCCATTAATTTTAATAAGTTTCTGTAATTACTGATCTATTGGTGAGTTTCATACATTTCAATATTTTGCAGCATTATTTTTCATCCTCATTTAACAGTTTCTTAAGAAATAAATCTGAGATTTAGAATCCAGATATTTTATTCTTTTCTAATACACCATGCCATTGTTAATTTACCAGTATATATTCCAGCTACAAAATAATTTGTCAAATCCTATGAAACGAAACCTCTCGAGTTATCCAATACGGAATACTTTAAGCAGGGAACATATTATACTCATAACTTATGCAAGTATTTCATACTTTAATGCATAAAAGATTTTTCATTAATGAACGAAACAGCGTAAATAGCTAAATAATGATATCTGGAAAATATTTCCATCATTACTCCGATAAGAATATTCTAATTTAACTAATTAAACTAGTTTTAATTCATTGGAGCTTTACTAAGTGTGTGAATGCTTCATTTGAAGGAAGATTAAAGAGAAGTTGAGAATATTTATTAACATATGCGTCATACTTTCAGGACTGTAAGCTGCTGCTTTTTCTGTTTATTTCACCTAATTATCTCTTAATAAGTGATAGAAGGATAGAATACTGCACGCTGAGATGATAGTCCTACCTGAAATTTAATAATCTCCGTGTTAAGGATTAGAAAAATTTTAATGCTTCAGATTGTATATTAGATTTATTATATAACTTCTTCCGTTGCTATTGACAATGTTTGATACTTATTAACTGATGCTCAAAGTTGAAGTTATAATTATGTAATAAAACTGAATAAAAGTTTATGTGATATAACGATAACCTAGATGAAATAATATAGATTGCTTGTTTATTTTAATAATTAGAAGTGATACTTAAGAAAATATTTTACACTCTTTACAGAAATGGAGGGTTTATTGTTAGTTAAGTTGAAAAGCAAATTAAAATTCTATTAAAAAGATTTAATAGTAATCACTAAAATTTTCTTCCAGTTTAAGGATATTATAATACTAACTATTCCGAAACCTGAAACTAATTTAAATGGACTGGTTATGTGAAAATGTAATAAAATTATACATCCATTGCATTAATTAATTCTAAGAAAATGAAAAAATAACATCTTGAATATTTAAAATAAAATGACATTTCACTCAAATATTATGAAAGATAATGAAGAAAACATTTCAATATAATTTGAAATTTACGTATGAAAACCAACAGAAATTTTGATTCGCTAAAATCAATGTCTTGGAAAAATCTATCTTATTCGAATTTTGGGAGATATTATTTAATAACAAATATATTGATTAACCACTAGAAAAGTCGAATTGAAAATTCAGGAACCCAGATCGAAAATTTTAGGAAATTAATTAGCTAATCATATAATTTATTTTTTCATAACGAATTATACAAAATATTTATTATCCTCATTTAGATATGGATCGGAAGAAGAGAATACAAAGTACGAAATAAGTTATTTTTGGTAAAATTAAAGTAGAAAAAAAGGAGGGATATGATACTGAAGGAACGAAGAAGAATTAATATACTTTAAATTTCCATTTAATGATAAATCTTAAATCAGCTCAGGATTTAATTGAAATAAATACAGCAACAATAAAATTTTTCACTGAATTAATGTTACTTAATACAAATACAATTAGAAAAGTAAGCATTTGATAGAAATTATTGGTTTCCAAATTATAGTCCTTAAATATTAAAATATTTTTAAATAAAAGTTTCAGTTATGGTAAAAGTTTATGCAAATATAATACATAATATGTTCGTTTTATTAACACTAGATTGTCCAAGGAAATCATTTTGACTGCTTTCTAATTTCAATTAGAAAAATAATTACATATATAATGCACAGTTTTTTTTAATATATTTTTTTTCAAAGTGCAATAATTTTTTATAGTTAATATTTACTAACGACTTGTTATATGACTATAAATAATATAAAAATATTAAAAATTAACTTTAAACAAATTTCTTTACATATTAATCATTCTTTGACAGTGCAATCATTTTGACTGCTTTTGGGCAATATAGATGTATACTAAATTCCAGTCCTTCTCGTGTTAACCGTTTGTGATGCAATCTATTAAACGAAGATATCGGGAAATATCAATTTTGAGTACGTAAGAAATTGATTTAAGAATAAAAATTAAATAAGGGAAAACTCTAAAAAATAAAAATGCGCAAAACTCAAAAAATAAATCTGAAAAAAAATCCTAGAACCTCAATTTATTTATCATTTAATAGAATAAAACATAATTATCTATACATGTATGCTAGATGATTCATATTTGAATCGGAACCACTTGTCTTTTTCATAAGTATTCTAGTTAATAATATCTTAATAATTTTACCGAATAATTTCATTTATTTTTATTTACAAATTGTGTTCTAAATGACATACGAATTCCATTATCATTTATATCGTAGATTATCGTTAAAATAAAATGATATAACTTGCAGAAATGCGTCATCATTCACACACTCTAACCAGGAACATAATTATGCATCCTTAAAAGCAGAATACTGTATGTAATGTGCTTGACCAAAACACAATTCTTTACAATATTTCATATACATAACGCGAAAATTACTCATACATTCCCCTACATTAATCATAACACATATTAGTAAACGTAACCTAAAACATCTAATACTAATTAGTACGTGCGTATGAAAATACATTCGCATAACCGTAATTATTACTTAAATACAAGCAAAATCATGTAGTCCCATTTATATTTTCCAGAATAAGTTAACGACCAGTCACAGAATATACCACTGCTACTCCTCCAAACATATTTGCACGCGATATTTTCAGCTCAAGCTTTCCAGGATAATAGCATTTCCGGGGTTTGGCTCAGGTGTTAGTACGGGAACATATAGAAAATGCAATTTCCAATACTTCTGCGAGGCTGAATGATCATCGAGAGTTTCATTCGTTTGCTCCGATTCTTCTAGAAACGATGGAAAGAAGCACTTTTATTTAATATTGATGCGGGGGAAACTCGCGGTGTACTCTTGAACAGAATTAAGGGTAAATATAAAGCTCGATGCTGCTGCTGCTGCAGCTTAGCGGTGCCTGAACTTTTATGAGAAGCATATTTATTCTTTCGCATGTAGTTGGCGGTAATGAAAGCGGAAACAATCTTGCGCATTCTGCGTATGTTTAGTTCTACTTTAAAGTTCAGCGCGTATAAATTTCAATAGTAAAACTTGTCAATAATGTTATTTTGTAAAGAGATTCATTATCAATATGGTTGATGATTTATTTTTTATACAAAATAATATTATTATGTAATTTCATAAGATTAACTAAGTGGACCAAATGTGGAGTGCTATGATAGCCTACGGAGATCGTAAGTACACATTATTTAAGTTAATAAAATGTTCAAAAATTTATCAAATATCATATAATAGTGAACTTAATGAAGATAGATATGTTTGGTAGATCGGAATAACAATGTCGATTCTTGTTTATTAATATTTCAGTTCGTAAATATAAAGATACTAAATATACATTTAGTAAATTCTAATATCACATTTTTATTTTCAGTTAAAACTTTTTATATATGTATGTTATAGATTCAAACATACCTCTAAAGAAATGTTTTGATGATATGTGATTATATATTCCTTAAATTCATTAAAAATACTTTTCCTAAGTAAAAAATAAAGAAAATTGAAATATTTATAAAGATAGGAGAGGTTCACCATTCATATTGTTATTTATCTGAATTAATTGAATTTTTCCGTAATTAAAAAAAAAGATTTTGTTTTTGTTTTATGGAATTGACATTTTTTTCAAATATATAAAAGAATTATATAAAGTCAGTTGTGTTACTCATACTCATTGGGAAGATGAATAGAAAACAAAATTAATCGGGTTCCAAACTGCAGTGATGATTAGTAGAGTGATTGGGAGATATTTTACTATCGCCAGGTAGTTAAAAAGTTTTGAAAAATAAATAGATTAAAACTTTAAAAAAAATTAATAAAAAAGCTAAAAGGTAGCTTAGAAGTTGTGATCTGGACTGAGGGTGGAGCAAAGCCTAATCAATTCAGTTGAAACAACGTGAAGTTAAGCTTAGGATAGAAAAACTTTAGGAAGTGCTGTATACTCAAGAAAAAGCGATCTGATTGGCCGTCAAAAGGGTCATGAAAAATTGTGTTTCTTAAATTGGAAGATAACCAACCATTCACAGATCAGCCCAAATTTCGACGAAATGAGAACTCTAGCTGTTAGTAAAATAAGTATAAAATAAGAAATTGAAAGAAAATAAAATTAACTGAGAAGCTTTTATGCATCATAAAAAGGAAAAAAGTAATTAGTTTTAAGCAGTAATATTTCTCCATAATGTTTATATTCTAAACAACATAACATGACGTATTTTATTTTCTCAGTCTTTTTTATTTTAATATTATGAATAACCCATAAAATAAGTCAAACAAAAAAATTCAAATTAAGAGAATTATTAACATCAGCTAAATTTACTTAAGGTATCCGACTACTCGCGACAACTTTTTTTTTAAATGGATGTATGAAGATTTTTTTGTGGGGTTTTTTAGATTAACTTAGAACATTTTAAGAAAAAAAAAAGGTTAAAATTAAGAGGATAGAAATAGACTATTACTACCAAAAAGAAAAAAAATGGGTAACAATTGCAAAAATTACATGAACGGGGCCCAATCTGTAGAAATAGTAAATGAACAAATTCTCAACTTTTCAATTTTGATGTTCTACTTTGCTATTCCTTTCTAAAATTACCTTCAGGATAAGAGGTAATTTAATTTTTACATAAACTAGAGCACTTTATTTTTGTTATTATATGAAATTGCTTAAAAAACAGTAATTATATTCACATAAAGAACTGTACATTTTATAATAAGCCAGTGATTGATAAATCTGAAGGTTAAAACACTTCTACTGTTTTGCACAACATGCACAAAAATTTCAGAAAATTATTTTCAAAACTTTTTGAGTTTTTAGAAAAAAACACGTTTGAGTAAAACGCATTTTAAAGTCTGACATCTTATACAAAAGTAAAGCATCTGTTTTTGCTAAAACACTTGTAGTTTTTATTCCAGTGAATAAAAAATAAAAAAAAATTGTGAATTTTTAAACTCTGAATGAACACCACACTGTAGCTATTTTACACACACACACACACACACACACACACACACACACACACACACACACACACACACACACACACACACACACACACACACACACACACACACACACACACACACACACACACACACACACACACACACACACACACACACACACACACACACACACACACACACACACACACACACACACACACACACACACACACACACACACACACACACACACACACACACACACACACACACACACACACACACACACACACACACACACACACACACACACACACACACACACACACACACACACACACACACACACACACACACACACACACACACACACACACACACACACACACACACGCACACACACACACACACACACACACACACACACACACACACACACACACACACACACACACGCACGCACGCGCGCGCACACACACACACACACACACACATAAATATAGTATAATAAAATAAAAGTGAAGAATAACTTGAACCCAAAGTACTAAAGAAGTAAGAAATTGGAATTCAGCAAACACAACAAATGTAGATACAAAAAGTCAAACTAGACACCTATCTAAAAGTCTAAACTAGACACCTATTATGATTTCTAAAGCTGTTGCTGAATTAGGCCAATGAATTAGGGTTAGCAATGCTTTATGGATCCACCTTCAACGTACAGCAGAAATTTTCGACATAATAGGGAAAAAACCCCATGTTGAAATGTTAAGCCTAATATAGCACGTGGCTGTAGAGCCTAATAAAATCGTAAAAAAAGAATTTGAGAAAAGAGAAGAAGAATATAATATACAATCCTGGTTCCTAAGGCCAGGAATTTGTCTTTATACTATGTGCCTCCCTCCTACTTTTAGTTATCTTAGGTATATAACTATATGTCTATTTTTATATTTTTGTTTATGTATTTCTGTATATGTATAATTATATATATATGTGTATGTATATGTATATGATTATATATTGAAAAAATTCTTTTATATTGGATTATATATATATATATGTATATATATTATATATATATACATATATATATACACACACATATATATATATATATATATATATATATATATTCTTTGTATTTAAATTAATTGTTAAATGTTTAATTACAACACTAAGATATATCACGATAAATTTATTTTGTTCGGAAGAAAAATCATAAAAGAAACGCTTGGAAACATTTGGCTTTATTTGGATGTGTGTGAACAGTGGCGTAACGGAGAACATTTGAGCCCCCTGCAAAGTCAGCTTTTGGGCCCCTTTGGTACCCTGGGCCCCCCCGCGATGTGGGGGTTGCGGGGGTGCACGTTACGCCATTGTGTGTGAATTCTAGTTTTCCATATTGATGATATAATTTTAAATATGCTGAGAATTATAAAACTTTTGTCGAATTTATTGTTCAAAATGCACTCGCAAAAGAAATAAAAGTCAAACTAACATTCCTTTTATAAATAGTATTTTAATAAACATATGTTCTTATAATAAACCCTAAGAAATTTCAAACTAGATATAACTGTTTTATATTCTTTGACTAGATGGTTTACATAGATTTAGACATGATTTTGAGCATTCAGAGGTTAAACAATTTTTTTGCGGACTTGAAGTATTTTCCGTGTGAGGAAAGATTTTTTTATTTAGATATGTAGAACCCAAAGCGGGGGGAGAGCAGAGTTCAATTAAATCTCTCCAGCAATGACATTCAATTATTTACAAAATAGCTGTAAATTTATCTTTAGATATATGTAATTACGTAAATGTCAATAATGCCGAAAATGTTTGTGAAGTAAATTCCATTACAAATTTATTAATTTCAATCCACTCAAAAATTGACAAATTTTAGAGTAGTGCAGAATGCCCCTGGGAATTGTACGGCGGGTCACATGTGGCACGAGTGCCATAAGTTTCCGACCCAGAACTTGATGTTGCTGTCGATCAAGTGGGATAAGAAATAACAACAACCACAATTTTTTTTATTGAATTGAAGGGGGTAAATATTAAAAAAAAACCAAGAAAAAAAGTAAAGTAGGACCTGACAGGATTCTAAAACTAAGTGCTAATTACTCACTTTGACAGTAATAACTGCAAAAGTATTTTTATTTGATTTTAGTGACATTTCCCGAAACCTCTAATTTTATTTAATTCTCTTAGTACTCAAATTTTAGAATACAGAACAACAAAAATCATCCTTTACAAAACTATGTTCTCTCATTAATTAACATTATACCCGTCCTATTCGCACCGTTGCGTGACAACAAAACACTCTTTTCTGAAAAAAAATAAGTAATAATAACAACAAAAAAGATAAAATAAAAAACCCTTGAACGTTTTTTTTCCGGCACTCATCTACAACGTGCCATCGACAAAAACTACGCGCGATCTAAACACTCCTCACGTCTAGCCAATCACGCAAGCTCAGTCTTGGTTTCACGATACAGCAAGCCAATGAATTTGTTTTATTACTTTTATGACATAGTCTTAAAAAAAGTGGGAATATTTTTTTCCCGTTTCAGACTACTTCCCTACCGGTAAAGAACAGTTACAGAAATTGCTCAATATGTGGAATATTCATATGTAAAAAAATAACAAAAAGATAAAAATTTCAATCTGAAAATGAAATTAAAAAAGAGACTTATGGAGTATTTTTGTATGAGTAAGTACTTCGAAAAGCAACGCTCGAAAAAATATGCATTCTGATCACGCACAGGCTGAAACAGCTGTAACACGAAAAAAAATGCGAGTGGACGTATAAATTATGACACATTTTTTTCTGTTCCAAAACCGCTGCTATTAAGTGCATGAGAATTAATGAACCATGAACTTTGATAATGTGATTACTAATTATTTGTAAAACTCATAATTTGTTAAGTGTTAGCGAGACTCTGGGGAACTATATATGTATCACAACTTTATTCACTTCCTAAAGAATTTACATTCATTATTAAAGTCAAAATTAAATAAAAAAAAGCAAGCAATTAACTTATTTTTACGTTTTGTTAAGTAATACTAATTATTATGTTGACTCGAAATGCTTAGTACTTAAGTTTTTACGAAATAAAAAGTGTAGCGAAAATAAACTCTTATAGTAAATATATATCATATACATTAATTATATATTATCTAGTGTATCTAGGCATATTAGATATAATACAAGATATATTCTAGAGAGAATTTATATATTTAAGTTTCTTTAAATTATAGATAAATTATGCACTTTCCAACAATCACAAAGTGTATCTTTGTGGAAGAAAATAAAGTTTCTATTAAAGAACATGCAAATTAGATTATCCAACCTCCTCGTTTTTAAACATTCCCGTTTGAAGATGTCTTCTCTGCAAGTTGTAGCATGGTATATCGAATTTAAATCTGCAACATATGTACAGCTTAATGGAGCTCCACCACACTACAGTTTCGAAGTGAAAAAAAGTGCCTCGAGTGATGAAGAAAAGACGAAGAATGTGGTCAACTACATCTCTAGACATGACTCCTTAGAGATTCTTCTTTTAGAGATACATGAAAACTTTGTTTAACAATTTTCAATTATTGACAACGATGAAATGGAAAATCGAATTAAGTGGCGGTTCAGATCTTTCATTCCGCAATGCTTCATAGAACGTGGCAAAAAAATCTCGTATAGACCCATTCTACGATTAACTAATGGAGCGTATGTTGAAATCATGCAACACAGCATTGTACAAAAACTTTGATGTTTTCTTTATGGGGGAAAAACGCAAGGGTATTTTTTGTAATTTTATTTATTTATTTTGTAATTAATTGTTGAAATGTAGTCATACTTTTCGGAAACACGGTATATCAGATTCTAGTTTATTTTGACTGCAAAAATGCATTTGTTTCTGATAAATTTTATTTTCTTTAACTTTTTTTTAATCGTTAATTTTTTCCCAAGAAACATGGCACCCTTTTAATTATTCATTTTGAAACAAAGTGCCTAGTGTCTTTTAGAAAAATAAAGCAAAGTGTGGCTCATGATTCTTACAGAATTATTATCTTTAAAATATGTAACTAAAAGTCTGCTAAAATAATTTAGGACTCTAAATGAAAAGTTTACTTAAGCTTTCAATATAAATTCTCATGATATTATGAAATATTTGGGTAATTAAAGTAAAAAATCTTGCGCATAAGCACAAAACATTTTTTAACACACGATTTCTCATTTTAGATTAAAACTTTTGTATCAGTATAGACCGAACAAATTATAATTAACTAAAAATGGAATTGTAAGCCAAAAGTATTTTTTTTAATTTCTTCCAGTAATATCAGTTGAAAACTATGCGTATTTTCTAAAATTATACTTATTAAGCTTAATTTAAATTTTTGAGGTGCCCGATTTTAGCTTTAACTCATTATTACAAATTTTCGCAAAATTATGTATTTCGTATTTTGTGAAACATCTTTTCATGAATTTGCAGATAGCTATGGTAGAAAAGTTAGTAATAAAATGGTATTTTATTATCTCAAATACGAATAACACAATCAAACAAAGATCAATGATTTTACCGCAATATTTGGGCTTTACAAATTATACATTAGAAGAATATTCTAGAATAACCTTTATGGGAACGCTACAAAGTTAATGTAGAAGCTTTTGGAGCATTAATCAACAGTATGCATTAATGTCATGAATTTTAAATTTAACTTTCATTAACTGAATCGAATCGTTTTATCAAAGATTTGTACCATCAATTTCCGGATATAAGTTGTTGTACAATCCTGTCCATAAATTAAGTAAAATTCAGAATCACACAGAAATTGAACTCAAAAATAAAAAATTCACCTGTAGAATTATCACACACATCTTGAAAAAGAATATGCAAATTACAGGAAACCACCAGATAGAGCTGAAAGTACGTCACAATGGCGAGGGTGTAAGAGAAGGTATATAAGAACTGGTGGCAAAGAAGTAAAATTGTTTACAAGCGCTTTAAAAGCCTTTCAGAGCAATGCCCGCATAGTTATGGCACAAAAAGAAGCTTTTGGATTATATTTTACGTAGTAGAATTATTGGACGACTGAAATGTGGACGTACCCAGCTGGAAGTATCCGAGGAACTTGGAATCGCCCAAAGTGTCATCTCAGGGTTTTGGCAACGATTCCAAGATGATGGTAATGTGAGTAGATGTTACACCACAGGTCGCCCCGAGTTACAACGCCGAATGAGGACCGGTATATATTTGGCAGTTACTGCCAAAAGAAACAGACGGAGCACAGTATTAGACCAGTCTCGTCAGCTCTCTTTAGCTACCGGTACGACAGTTTCAAGGGAGACCGTGTACAGACACTTAGGGCACATTGGTCTATATGCTCGTAGGCCTGACAGATGTATTCCCCTTACCACAACTCACGGTCGCCTGCGATTAACCTGGAGTAGAGAGCATGAATTGTGGACGCCACAACAGTGGTCTTGTGTGGTGTTTTCCGACAAGCCTAGGTTTAGTTTGCAGTCTGATTCTCGCCGGTCTTTAATATGGAGTGCGCCAGGTACCCGTTACAACCAAGAAAACATCATTGAACGACCCCTTTACGGTGTGCAAGATGTCTAATTGGGGAGGAATTATTCTTGGTTACAGATCTGATCTGCATATTCAGAGTGTATCGATGACCGGCCACATGTAACGGGATGTCATTCTGGAGCAACATGTGAGTTTGTTTCGGGGCGCCATGGGTGCTGAATTTCTGTTTATGGGTGACAACACCCGTCCTCCCCATGCAAACATTGTAGACGAATGCCTTCAATCGGAGGATATCACCCGTATGGATTGTACAGCATACTCATCGGACTTGAATCCAATAGAGCATGTGTGGGGTATGCTTGGCCGACGAATTGAAGCCCGTTAACCCCTCCCAACTGTCTACCGGAACTTCGGAGGGCATTGCTTGATGAGTGGTGTAATATTCCCCATGATCATTTTGATATTTTTATACTCAGCATGCCTAGGCGTTGTAAGGCCTGCATTTCATCGTCCGCGAGAAATACTCCGAATTAATCATCAGTCTAACCATGTTATACTGTTTTTTGTAAATAGGTTATTTTTTTAATTTTGCTCGAGGGAGAAAAAATCGCAATTTTTATGAGACAACATGCAAAAAAATTATGAATAAAATAAAAATAAAAAAACGTTAGCTTCTTGTTCGTTGATTAATGAGAAATTTACGAAGTTAGGAATACATGATAATGAAAACATTAAGAGATATAAAACGCGTATTATTTGGAATACTGGATTTGTAGGAAATTACTATGAGATGTATCGAAGTGGAGGAATTATGAATCGAAATGTAATTATTTTAAATATGACGAAACATTTGATAATAAGTATCATAGTGATTCAGATAATTTAAAATTGAGATTTAGAAAATGTGGGGATAAAAGATGCAAAACCTTCCCCATGATACAACGTGAACAGAATAATGAAGAATCAGAATTTAAGTTCTGCAAAACATTCAACTGCATATATATGTTGACATGTGGTGCCTGCGGCTTTAAATATATAAGTCAAACATCGGGAGCTATGAACCTGAGAATTAACCAACATAGATCCGACATTGGAAAAAATACATCAACAAAAATAATAGGAAGAATAGAAATACAACATTTTAATAAACATGGTTTTGAAGGTGTTGCGTTAAATATTATTAAAATTGTTCCAAATAAGATAAATAGACTATGGTATGAAAACGTTTACATCGGTATTTATAATGCTATGTATCCTTACGGATTGAATGTAATATGGAATAATAAAAATTTAATCCAGGCAGTGAAGCAAAATGATAAAGAATCTATTTATAATGGTAGAAAAAATAGTAATAAGAGAAAAAGGGTTCGTAAGTGTGGACGCAAAAAGAGAGAAAATAGAGATATAGATACAATTAAAAAAGAAGTAAATAATTTATTACAAGACTTTGAGAATAGTTTTAGTGTTGTAAAAATAAAGTATTTTTTATTTGGACTTAATAAAAAAGAAATAATAGTTTTAAATTTATTAAAAAGTATTAGATTAAAATATAATCATGGATCACACTTGGTAATGGATTTATGCAAATGTATTACAAATAGATTAAAAATAAAAATAGACTCTAAGGAGGTTTATAATATAGAATATTGTACCTTGCTATACATGAATAAATCATATAATGGGATACAATTTTCTGAAATATTTGGGAAACACATGGATTTATTCCCGATGAAAAATGTGTTAATAAAACGAGCGTTCAGGTATAATAAAAAAAAATTAGTAGATCAATTTTTAACTATAATAGTATTAAGGAATTGGTAGATAAAAAAGAATGTGGTTGCAATGAATACAAGAATTACGTAGACGAATATCATGGCCACGTAATAACTGGCAACTTAGAAATAGTACAGGATCAGAAATTAAGAGAAATTATGAGCAAAGGTACTGGTTATCGATTGACTATTTCAAACAGCAATTTAAATGTGAGAAAACAACTATCAGAAGATATTAATAAATTTATTCTAAATGTTGCAATTAAATATAATTTACCTACTCAGGCTTTTAAAGAATATGGTTTTCATGTTCTCAAGGACTTAATGAATTTTAATTTTAGAACAAAAAATGAAGATTGTTATAGAAAAATTAAGGGACAAATAGAAAACTTACAAAAACACTTCGTGATTGTTTATGTAGATGAAGTCCCAGGAAATTATGCAATTATGTGTAAATATTATTATAGTAAATTAATAAATGATCATATACAAAATAATAATGCATATGATGTAAGTAAATTTAGTATGAAAGAAATTAACAACAGATTATTGGCATTTGGTAAACAATTAAATATTTCTAGCAATAAAATTAAATATCCCCATATATTTCTGACTCCTAAATTTCATAAGAATCCAATCAAATTCCGCAGTGTAACAAATGTGTTCAATACTTATATATCAAAATCGGGAAGAATTTTACAGACCATATTACAAGATACAATAGACAAATTTAAGGATACTTCTATTATAAAAAACAGCCATGATGTAATAAAGAAAGTTAATCAACAAGAGGTATTTTCTGTGAATGGGTTCGATTTCGAAGATTTATTTAACTCCATTAAAATAGAAGATATAATTCAGGAACTTTCAGATGCATATGAGAAATATGATTTGAATAATTACATTAGTTTTGAAAAGTTCAATACACTTTTTCATTTTGTAATACAAGAGAACTTCATTTTTTTTATTTTTGATAACAAACTTTACAAACAAATCAAAGGATTGACTCAGGGTGGCCCAGCCAGTAATAGTCTCGCTAACCTGTATTTACACCACTATGAATCAATTCGAAGAAAGGAACCCTCTTGCCTCTTATTAAGATACATAGATGATTTAATTGTTGTAGGTCATGATAGGGAATTTAAACCTAGCATTAATTTTTATCCGGAATACCTAAAATTAATACAGACGAATTTTAACTCAAACAAAGTTGAATTTTTAGATTTAGATTTAACTATTATTGACAACAAATTATATAGCAATATATATGATAAAAGAGAAGCATTTAAATTCAATGTCATAAAGATACCAAACTTCAATAGTTGTCTACATATATCAGTATTTAGAAATATAATTTTAAATTTTCTGATGAGAAATAATAAATTAACTACGCACAATATTGATAAATTCAAAAATATCCAGAAATTTATATTATGTTGCATACAAAATGATTATCCCATCAACTTCCTGAGAAAATATATATAGACCAGAAATATTTCTTAAAAATATATTTTTAAACTCGTAAATGCACAAATTCACCACACAACATTAGGTCCACAAAGTCAGCTTGTTATTGGTCCAGCTGTGAAGAATTTGTGTATTCCACACACATGATACATTTAAATACACACTTAGACCAATATTTACACGACTACACTTTAAAATTATTTATGACCAATTAAACATTTATATATATATATATATATATATATATATATGTCCAATCACACATTTATGACCAATCAAGCAAGTTTTTTACAAGCGGTCTGGTTTGCATCTAATGCCAAGTGGTCAAACTCTAGTGTTGGATCAAGAATTGTTTGAATTGACATGGCATTGGTTAGATGTTATGAGCAAAATATGAAGTGGTAATTGATATATAAAATATGAAAAGTCGTGCTATAAGATATGGATCGTATTCTTGATGGGATACTCTTTGGGGAGTTTTTAATGATTTACTCTATTCATTTGTGAATATACTGTGTTTTTAATAAGAACATTCGGTTTTTAGAAATTTTTAGTTTGAACTTTCGGATTTTTTAGTTTGAACTTTCGAATTTTTTAGTCTGAACTTTCGAATTTTTTAGTTTGAACTTTTGGATTTTTTAGCTTGAACTTTTGGATTTTAGATATTTTTTAATTTGAACTTTCGGATCTCAAATATTTATTTTTTCTACTTATTCAACTATTTTAAATATGAGTGCATCATCTTGGGCGTTTGATGGTTCACTTATATTATGCACTAAATTTTTTTAAAATTTTAATATTTTAATATTGTAATATCTTTCAGAATGCGATGGGGAATAGTTTTATTTTTCAAGTATAATGGTTTAATTTTAACTTTTTAAATTAAAGTATAATGATTTAAATTTAACTTTTTAATTTTTAATTTTTAATTTTTTTTTGAAATTTGGGTATTTTCCATTTAACTTACCAAGTTGCAATAGGGGGAAGGTAGGCGCCATCAAACTAGTTTAACCCCACTTATTGGTCCTAAATCCGAGATTGCACTTGGATATTTTATAAATTTTTATTTTATTTTATAATTTTTTAATTTTGTTTGAAAACGATGGAATATTATCTTTTATATTCGCCATTGATATTTTGAAGTGTTTTAGTATTATAAGATTCATATATTTCAATTTTCAATTGATAATTGTGAATGCTTTATATATATTAAATATATATATATATATATATATATATATATATATATATATATATATATTGGTATTGCGATTTGAACAAAAAAAAGCATCCTGTATTCATTTTTGAATATGAGAGTAAGAAAACGTGCTATGGTGCATACGGTGATATACATACGATGATTATATTTATGAAATAAAACCGATCTTTCTCAATTGAATTATATTTTTAATTTAAAATAACATAAAAAAGATTTCAATACTTTTAGTGAAGTTAACCGACAGTTCCACAATGTATCCATACCAAGTTTTATAAACAATTTTAACGTTTGAAAATGTATCCTGTATTAAATTTTTTTGAGTATACACAAATATTTCTTGCTGTATGGAAGACATAGTATGAGATGTGGTGTGTAGTTTTGACAGAATGTTTTCGTACGTGTAGACTATTTTTGAAAATTTAAATAACACTAAAGCTGATCATATAACTGCAAATGAGTCTTATTTTAATGTGAGCTGGTATCAAAATAAAACACTTTACAATATTAAATAGCCTATGAGTTTATATTCAATATCAAACTATTCGCAAAATAGCTTACAACATCTATTCAAATTGTAAAGAAACCGAAATATAAATCTATCTTACTACAGTCAAAGATATTCATAATAGTAAATATCCTGTTCCTCCACTTATTTCAGTACATTTTAAAAAAATGTAGCTGAATGCAATTTTTTATATTTATAAACGAGGCATAACAGCTCACACAGTCGTAAAAATGTCTTTTTCATTTTTAAATATACTACTATAAAACGTATATGGATTGTAAGATCAGTTCTAAAATCTTAAAAGCTTTTAGAGGAACAAAAAACATGTAATTTTGGGTTGATCAAAATTTTAATATAACACACAAATATACATGTTATTAAGCAAATACATTTGAAAAATCAAACTTTCTTCTGAAATAAACGTACTTGAAAGAAAAATGTTTAATTGCAAATGAGTGGAAATACATGTTTATATAAGGGGTATCCCCAAAGTGAGGCAATCCTCAAACTTAAAACTCAAACTCAGTGGCACAACAATCCATGAGGGCCAGGAACTACTATGCCCATCCCAATATACGTGACCATTGGGCACTGAGGTGCATGAACAGATGTCCCGATTTGGTGGTCTGTCTGAAGAGAGACCTTCAGTTTTTAAGACCCCAAGCTAGCTTGGTACTCATTTATCGACCCAATGTAGCGGGGATGAAAGGCAGAGTCGACCTTGCCCAGCCCGTTAATAGAACCCAAGACCTGTGGTGTGGAAGCATGATACACTACCACTCGACCCTATTCGGTGAAAAATAAAACTTAATGTTAGAATCTTATATAATTCCTTAATTAATGAGGGAGTCCAAACTTTTATTTTTCATGTAAACTGTTTAGACGGAAATGGTTAATTATGAACATTTCACAAGTTGCATAAATTAAAATTAACTGTTATAGTTGACATAAATTTTTAAGAATGCAAAATGTATTTTGGCTGCACGAATGAATTTTAAAAGGAATACGGTTACGAAAAGGTAGTGCAAATCTATCTAAAGTAGGGTTGGTTACCTTTGATATATTGTCACACAAAACAAAGTATTGGGAGCCAATTCCACAATTCTTTGTTATAAAAATGTATGGAAAATTACAAGACTTAGTTTTTCCATTTGTAATTTATATATTTTTTCTTCTGAGAGATTTAAAAGCTAGAGCGGCATCGATCAAAACCGCGGATCCCTCTCTTTTTTTCCAGATCGTCCCTTAATAAGCCGTCTTTGCCATAGTAAGTGAAAATGCTGTATTTTGTTTGTCAAGATCATTTCATAGCAGACTGCATTTTTCATGGTCGTTTTAGATGGTCGTTTTATATTTTCTACATCAATATCTTAATGTCTGAATTTAAAATTACATAAAACTCTTGACATTCGCATCCATGACCATTATAATTTTTAATAGTATATGAATGTGTCATGAAACGATTACATGACTATTATTAACATATTATTTTAACCATTGAATTATTATTAAGTATAACATAACGCACACACATTTTCTGAACTTTAAAATAAATATTTCGAAAACTACTTCAGATATACTCAAAATGTTTCATTCCTACGCTTTATCTTCTCAGTTTTGCTTCTATGTAAAACTTTATTGTATATTCGTCGATTTTTTTAGTATATTTTTTGCTCTTAGCATGCAGTTTTCAACTGAGTTGTATGAAATCTTCGAAATATATTAAAAAATACCAAAGAAGCTATATAATAAAATTTGAAATTTATATTATACTCAAAGAGTTGCTAGAACTTATGGTAAATAATTTTTAACTGCGCGATACATTTTTTTTTCGAAATTTAAAATGGAATTTCTAACATAAAATTTCTAGCTTTATACGGTCGAGATTTCAAAAAAAATATCCAGATTTTAATTACTTATTCAGTTAGCCTTTAAAAAAAGATAAATGTTGAGGTATTTTGCATAGATAGATATTTTTGAAGAATAATTCGAATGTTTTTGAATAGCTCGAATTTAAAATTGATTTTTATGTTTATTTATATGCATAAATGTCTACTGTAAATGTTTCCGTATATTTTTGATTACCATTTATTCAAACCTTCAAGTTATAAAAAAAATGTGGGAAAATCTTCATTTATGTTGTCTTTGATGTAAACTGAAGTTGAAGCACTTAAAATTCAAATATAATTCGGTGTATTTTAACAATATATAACTAGGCACTGTACGTAAACTTCCCTGAACACTTGGGCTTTGAAATCTAAAAAAAAACTAATAGATCTTAATTAGTTTTTTTTGTTATTATTTTTATCAAAGTGTAAGAAAATGTTTCAAATTATTTGATGAAGTTTAAATTTATTCATTTTTAGTGGTTGGAAAGTTGAAAAGATTTCAAATTTTAAAGTGTTTGGTGTTTTATTAATTTTTTTGTCATCTTATAATGAAATAATCTTATTTCAAAAACTGAAAGCATTGATAAGGATAAGAAAAATGTAGCGAAAGAATATACTTTAAAAAAGATAATTTGTCTAACTATATAAAATAGCAGATTGCCGTGACACGCCCCAACTTGTTACAGATTCAAATTAATATGAAACCAAAAGGGAATTGTGACATATTTTACTTATGCGTTGGGACTTTTCAAAACTTTTAAAATACCAGCTCACAAACAAACACTTCCTGGGGTGTAAATAAATTTTTACCAGATTTTTTACGATTGCTCCAGGGTCAATACACGGGTTAGGGGTTCCCTGCGAGCCATAAAACTTTCTATCAGTGTCCTGCTGTGTTGCTTCCACCGTCCCTAATTATCTTTCAAGATGTTAAACCTTTAAAAGGGGGTAAGGATTTCAGAAAAGTACTGCTAATCCGCTTTTGAAAATGTTACTTGAAGGCAAAAAAACCCTTGCAGTGCATTTTTGAAGTATCTTTACAATGACGGAATTTTCCGTGCTAACGGCTTGGAGGGTTAAATATAGTGTGCCTATAGATGCATTTAAATAATTCAAATGTAATATTACACAGCAGCTTAATAAATATAACATTGGTACAGATAATAAATCTTTTTTAATGATATTAAAAATCAGATTAAAGCATTGCAAAACAAATTTATTATAGTTTATGTGGATAAAGTGCTAGGAAATTTTACCTTCATAAGTAAATACTATGATAATTTTATGATCAACAAATATTTTGACAATAATACAGCTTATATTAAGGCATCAGTTTCTCATAGAGAAATAAATAATGGAATTTTGCTTTTCATAAACAAATAAGAATTCAAATTAATAATTATTTTAAATTTCCACATATATTTCTTACTCCTAATTTTCATAAAGACGCAGTCAAATGTAGGACGTTTAAAAAATGATTTAATACATATATCACCCGAACAGGCAAAATACTCCATGAGATAAATATTACATAATACAATAAATAATCTTAAAAACACAGTCATACTTAAAAATAGTAAATCCCTAATTGAACAAATGAAATATAAAAAAAAAATATTCAGCCTTTAGTTTGGATTTTGAAGATCTTTTTAACTCTACTTATATTGATGATTTGATTAATATACATGTAAATTTACACGAAGATAATTTATTTATTAATGTTAATTATGATAGATTTAGCTCTCTACTTAGGTTTGAACTTAAAGAGAACTATATATATTTTAATGGTAACTATTATATGCAGATTAAAGTTTTGCCACAAGGTGGTCCTGCGAGCAACTGTCTTGCTAATTTATATTTACATTATTTTGAAAGCAGTTACATTAATAATTCTACATATTATGTTTATCGTTATATAGATGACAAAATCATTTTTTGCAAGCAAGTCAATTTTATACTTAATACGAATATTCATCCACATTATCTTAATTTAATAAAGACAAATTGTAACAACAATAAAGCACATTTTTTTGATATACATATCAAATTAAAAGATAATGTTGTAGTTTCTAATATTTATGATAAAAGAGAAAAATTTTATTTCAATATTATAAAAGTTGCTCATTGGGAGAGTAATGTACATATTTCTATATTCAGAAATATTATTATTAATTATATACAACGCAATAAATTTCTAGTGTCAAAAATCAGAAATAATAAATAACTATATACATTTTACTAAATATTGTATAGATCAGAAATACGCAAATAATTTTATTAACAGTTATATGAATAAAGGTATTCGAAATGGTAAGGATTAGAAATTCTTAATTTAATAATAGTTTTACATATTACTTAGTTATAGTTATCTTCATATTCTAATATTAGATCAAATTACTTATTATTATTAATTCATATATATCTAGTGTCACTAAAGTTATATTAATTTGTAACTCTCCTTTTAATTTTAATTCTATTCTTTTTAAACTTTTCTTAAGTGCTACATTTCAGCGATTCCCATTCTTTGAATCTGCATTAGGGTCCAGAATCTGGCAATAACTTATTTATTGCACTCCGATTTAGCACGAGCTTTGCTTTTTTTAAGTGCAATTTTTAGGTAAGTTGTTTCTATCTTGTAATGGATTTAGATATTCCTATCCATTACTTTCAATAGGTTTTTGCTCAGTATTATTGACATAAAGAGGGAAGGTTGGCTGGCCAAAACACATATTCAACCTCACTTTTATATAAATTATTTTATATATTAGCTGTCCTAAGTCAGCAATGTTTATAATACTGCAGCATCCATTTTATAATGTTTAATCTCGGTTGCTCTTGTGTCCTCCATTGTGTGAGTTTCCTACTGTCTATGTTTTTCGAATGTTATATATATATATATATATATATATATACATATATACCCATTGTTATAAATGGACCCATTGTGGAATAGTGTTTCTTTGAAATTTTTGTCAAAAATCTTCAATATTTTATTTTTATTTTTGAAACAGTACATCTGAAAATGAGGCATTTACCTAACTACCCTTGCAATACCTTCTAAATTCTAATGGCCATCATAAGAATCCATTGCACTTTTATCGTCTGAAACTACACAGATCTCGAATACTTCGGAAGTTACCAGGTATTTTTTCATTATCCATTTCTTTTCGAAAATATCGACTTAAACCATTTTAGGCTTTGGTAAATGGAGCGTTTTTATGGGAAGTTAAAACAGTGGAAAATAAGAAAGAGGAAAAATTGCGACATCTGTGATCTCTTAGTAGTTTAGACATTTACTTGAGAAGGTCTCGTTAGGTGGGAAAAAAAGGAGCGAGGTAATGATAGAAGTTTCTCTTTCCTCAATATACCGGAGTAGGTTTTTAAACAGGCTTTTAAAGTTTCATGGCTTTCATTTTGCTTCTTACGATTTGCCGAGACACTTTGCGAGCTAATGGTATTTGGTATCTTCACACACTTCACCACATTGCCATGTTCCACAAATTGTTTCTATCCATTAAAGATAAATGCATGTAAGTGAATATTTCATTGAATGCATTATTTAGAAATCGATGGAAATTCCGTATTCTTAAAGCATTGACAGAAAAAAAAGTATTAATTTAATGCAATGAGAATGTGTGTAGTGGACATTAGAATGTTTTAAATAATTAAGTCGATGTTTCACATCATTTAATCTTTGTTTATTTTTTAAAAAAATATGTTATTATTTGTGATAGAGTAGGCTGCATTTTGGCAGTTAAGCTATTTGTAAACAAGGCAAGTTCCAAAGAGCGAAAGGCATTTATACGGCACTATGTACTGGCAGCTCCCACTGCCCCATTTTTTATGTTTGAATTCATTCAATTCAAGCTCTCGTTGCGTGCTAAATATCACCATGATTTACTTCTGCTGAGAACACCAGAGCCAAATTGATACTCAAGGGATCTTGTTACTTATTGTTGTTGCTAATGCCACTTGTATGACATATTCAGAACGAGGCCCACGAAACTCATTGAGGCAAGGGGTAAAAGTAAGCCTGCCGTTGGTCTTGAGCACCATACAGGTGACAGTACAAATTAGGTCTTTGAAATTCCCCGATGGGACGATAGATGCTGACTCCACCTATCTCCACCTCCACAATTTAGGCATGGAACTGAAGGGGCAAGAAATATTCACCAGTTCCCTGCACTCGTGATTCAGCCAACAAGATTTTCGGACCCACTGATTTAACGAGCGCGTTCTCCGTGTGTACTTGGAGGGTATTTGGTGGTATTGGGCATCAAACCCAGGCCTTCTGGTCTGAAGTCAGATGCTCTAACCACTAGACTACCCACGGCCCCCTTGTTATATGTAACATGATCATATGGCATGCATGACTACGATTTTGGCACCCAGAAAAATCAATCAACTCCACCAGGGATCGAGCCCACAAGCTTGGGCTAAGTATCTTTAAGCAACCTTGAATCTACTTTTGTACTCTACACCGTCATATTTTAAAATTATGACATTGCAAAAAGTGCCAAGTCGTCTTTCTTAGTATCGCAAAACAGAAGAATTTTTAATCACATTCACGTTTTTTTAAAAATTTTAATATTATTAGAAAGTTAGTATATTTACTGGAAATTAATTACTAAAAACGTTGCTGGAAATGTTATAGAATTTATATTACTAATTTAAGATGCTAAAATGTAGCATGGATTGTCAAAACAGAAATAGGTTTCTTATGAACTAATGATTAAAATTAATAAAATTACTTATTAATTTTTGTAATAAATCAATATCACACAATTGCCACGTAGAGTTTATTAATCAAATTTTCAATTAACATACGTTATGCTTCAAAGTATCGTTGTTTTAATTATTTTATATTTTAAATTCTTAATTATTTTCGTTACTATACGTGATTAAAATTTACAGAAGTTTTCATACTATGTTAAGCAAAATTAAAAAAAAATACATATATTTGAAGTACTTAACAAATACACATTAAGCATAACAGAAAGAAAAATACATATTAAAAAGTTAACAAGCCTGAATTCAGATAACTGTTTCCTTTTAAATTTAGTATAGTAGCAAAATTTTCGTTTTTGTGGAATGACCATGCACTAAAATAACCATTTTGTTGAAGTATGATTGAATTCTAGCCAGAGAATTTTAATCTTTCAATAAATTAAATAATTAAAATCAAGCATTGACATTAATTAAGGATTGCACTGAAAGCAATAAACTATAAAGAAATGCAAAAGGAATTGAACTAATCAATTAAGAAATTTACAAATCCCACACTTTGCTTCTGACTATTATATTCCATTCATATTTGTAATGATATCAAATTATTTTTTCTTTATAAAGAAAGAAAAATGAGAAAGCAGACATTATGCTTTCTTTATATTCATCCCCTTTTAATGTGGATGTCTCACAGAACTTGATATTATTCTGATTGCTATCTGAGTCCCCAGATTTATTCGCTTTTAAATTGAATCTGTTTGAAGTCTTCCCATAAAAACACGGAAAGTAAAAGCTTTTGAAGGAGAATTTACGAGGATCTTCTGAAATTATTTAATGACAATCGCTCGGGGGCTGCAAAACAAAGCTTTCAAGATTCTTATGTGTCGCTCTTAATTGGTGCATTAATATTCAGATGGAGTTTTATTTTCTCACTCTTAAGAATTCCCGGTTTGGATAAGAGCCAAATTTTTCTACTTTTATGTTAAAGATCTTCAAAAAGGCTTCCTTTGCGTGATGCATCCTTTGAAAAATTGCTTTCGGGTTTAAAAAAGTCTAATTTCTAGAAGAACCACTCAGAATTTTTGTAAACTCCGTATCATTATCAGATGTGCAACCATCATGATACACATTAAAACAAATTCTTCTAAAATAAACAAGAGGGCTTAACTACACATCGGAACTCATATGTTGTTCTAATGAGTAAGTAATTTATTATGAAATATGTGGATTCTTGTTATAAAGGTGCCTGGATTTCCTGTTGGTTTTGGAGCACAATGCTGTGTAAAATTAATAAAAAAATGACGGAGCAATTTTAAATAATATTGCGCATAAATAATTTAATGATAACATTTTTAATAAAGGATCGCAACATAAATTTGTTACATTTTTTGGAACATGAGCATTCTTAGTTCAATAAAGAAAAAAAATACTTAAATACAAATACACATGTATATATTCATTACATATATACTCATTTAAAAAAAACATCGTACGAAGAAGGAAGTTGTGTAAGATGTGCAAATGTAAATCAGGAAATTATTTCGTCTCTGTAAGATGATGTGCAAATGATTAAAATATCAGCCACGCCGAATCTAAGTATGACAGCAAACGTACGATTTACCGCACCCTTAAGAACCCTTCAAAAGGTACATTCAAAGGTAATTTTGATTCTAACTAATGTTAATCTAAGTAGTAAGTCAATTAGTTCTATCTGGAATTTATAATGCACTTGAGAAGAAATCGAAATCCATTTTAGCAATTGGACATATTTGAGAAGGGTCACATCATTAGTTAGATTGTAATTCCGTAGAGCTATGCGTCATTTTGGTAGTTTGGATGTCACAGTTTGATGCTGTTGGTGAAATGAGATACAAATAAGTTATCGTTCACTACAAATAGGATTTAGAACTAACTACACGGATTAGTATTAAGGAAGATTGAAAAACTGCTCGGAAAGCGAGAAGTATACCAAAGGCCCCAAGTCTGAATAGAGATACACTCTATACGTTTTTAAGTGTACCATTTAATAAAGTTAGCACATGGATAGGTTCATATTGTTTTGTAACTTATATGACAACAATAACAGACACAGCCCCTGACACCTCAACAACCCTTTCAGATGCTGAAATAGTACCATAAAAGAGCAGCAGGAAGCAATGAGAAATGACTATGGATCATCTTTACTGATGATTTTGTCTTGAGAAGACTGGTAGAAGCACTGTATGAGGAACAAATGTGGCCGACGTCATGATCAGTGCAAACTGTGGGCATTGCATTTTACTTTGGATATGAAAAGGTGACGATTTTCTGTCATATTTTGCGCATCCAGAAACAAGGGTGTCTTTTTCTACAATGCTAGATTACCTTTGAGCTTACTACTGTTACTTAAAGAATTTGTGTAACAGCTTGCCGAGTTGTAAATCTGAGTTTTGTGTGGTTCCACTTAAGACCCTCCGAGCACAGATCTTGATGTACGTTAAATAAGTTGAGGTTTAGGGTCATATCATATTAACATGGCATCTATGTTTAAAGAATGGGGGCTAGTGCTCTGTAAGATGTCATCCTCTTCATTTGACCGAAGTTCAAGACTGCGAGGTAACACCAAAATCCCTTGCATTGCTTTGATTAAAAAACTGTTGATTAAGAAACAAAGCAAATCAAATTGCCTCGTAGTCGCAGATACTACTTTGTGGTCAGAGTCAACATCAGATTTGTCACCCATAGAACAATTATGATATGTTCTAAGTTATTCAATTAACACACTCCAATGCTACTACATTTTTAAGATCTAAATGTACAATTGATATTGTGGATTTAATCAAGATTCCTTATTAAGAGCATCACTAATATAATGCCACGAAGTGGGCCAAATTGAATTATTGTCAACATCCTATTGATAATTGTTATATTATGTACTTTGACCTATTTTATTAAAATCATACTTCCCTTTTGTTGGTACACACTAATTGTCTTTAAAGTACCATTTCAATCTGACTTAGAGTTAAGTATACGCACGCACGTGCACACATACATGCATATACAGAATTAGTAATAAATTGTTTAGCATTTCTTTTATCTCATATTAGTTTTCCAATAAGTTTCGAGACATGTAACTTCAGGAAAGGTGTTTCTTTTCCGGAATAAAATCAATAGTTCTCCTAGGAATAAAATCCGTTAAAATCGATATCGAAGAAAAAAAAAACTGTTGGAATTTTAGGATTTGTTCACTGAAAGAATTTGAGGAAACCTTATTTCTTTTCCCGGTCCGTTTATAAATAAGGTTTTGAAGAGAATTTTGCGTAAATTTGATAAAATAATTTGATGTATTTTACAGAATGCATACAAAATTAATGAGTGTGCTAGTTTTTTTCTTCTTTTTTTTACCAAGCGAATAATGAAATTTAGCATTTGAGAAAGAAATTATTCAACACACATACACACACAAAAAGAAAAACTTCACCAATCTATGCAAATTTTAGTAAAGGCACATACTTTAAGAAATACATGAAATGCGGATAAAAATAATGATGTTGAACATATCCAATTTGCACTTTTTTTAAAGTCAGTTATGTGTTTTGTATAAATTCCTAATAAACTCCTTGTTATTTCGGATATTCATTTAATTCTATGGATGTAAATTCAAAAAATATTTACAGGTTATGGACAGAATTATCCATGCGTAAATATTCGATACATGACGATAGTACAATTAATTCAGAAGCCCTTGTATTTTCAATGGAGAGTAAAACAGGAAAATTATATTCACGAAATTCTATTTTTCCATGTTTGCCTTATGTTCTTTACTTTAATAAGATGATTAACATTTATTATCACTTCATTTTATCGAAATCGGAAATTATTTCGAATTCTTATACGGTAAACCTCTAACGACTTTCACAATTATTCATACATATGCATGAAGCAGCAAGCATTATCTCCACTTTCCAATCAATCGAAGAGAGAAACAAGGCAATTCTCCTATTAGCTTCGATACAAGAGTTTGGCGATTCTAAATTTATGCACATGTACTTCCAAGTCACAGACACACAATGCACGCGTTTTCCCCACTCACCTATCACACACATTCGCGTCTTCTCTTCATGCATATATTCTGAAACAAATCTGCTGATATCACGGGGGGCTTTATGTACAGTACTCCTCCCTTCATCCCCCCTTTCCTCCAGAACCGAGTCGACATTTGGCCCTGGAACCAACGAACCGTTTCATTTACTCGACTGGGCCGGATATTTGCCCAGCTAATCGTCGAAAATCCGGATTCGTCGACGCGGTGAGAGGTAAACTGGGTCAGAAACTCCCTTTTCCTGCCCAAATCGATTGATCAGGTTTAGAACGGGACGTAGATTTAAAGGGGAGAAGAATCTGGCCTGATCTGGGATCGAAATATTTTGAATCATTCAAGTCCCTACCTCCGCAATCCTTTGAAGAAAAATAAAATAACAAGAAAAAGTGGCGTATTTGCTGTGGTTTTAGATCGGCATGCCGCCTGGGGAGACAAGAGGAATGTTCTGTTTGTGGGATTTCATTCCAGTTCATTTTTCTCCCGTTTGGCTCTAGACTTATTCGTGGAATTCAATTTGTTGTGGATTCCTGTTTTCTTAAGGTATAAAGTGGGGGAATTTTATTTATACAGGTTGTACGAATGTCCTTACGGCCAGCTTGATTAGCTGTAAGTCAATGTTTAGGTACTTATGATAATAATATTTAGGAAGCTGTAAGAAGCCTGGAACATAGAATAAAGTCTTCCTAACTATTTCTCAGACACTATTGATTCGAAAAGTCTGTTACACTCGATAATTTTAAAAATAGTTAAGTTTTCAATGATTCTGTTGAAATATGATAAGAGTGAAGAATGTAATCCTATTACATGGGATAAAAATTGGTTTCTTCAAATAACTAGATATTTTTCAGTGTACTTCGTAGGGAAATATTTCTTTTTCCATATGTTTTGTTTGTTTTGCTGTTATAAAAGTGTCACAATACCTTTTCCAACAGCATTTTTGTGATGATGTTTTAAGAAACACATTAATCGGAATAATTTGAATAATGAAAATATAAATTATTTCAAATTGGAATAGCAAATAATAAAACTATTATTAAAATTTGTTTTTCATTTTGGAAAAAAAAATCAACTGTTTTTTTTTTTAAATTTTTATATTGAATCGAATAACTTAATAAAATTTATTTATTCGTTAATTGAACCTAAAGTGATCAATAGTTCTACATTTATAAGTACATAATTTTACTCACTCTCACAGAAATGCCCGAATACTATATTTTTCAATCTATAATTGTACAATGCATTTAAAATAAAGTATTACTATGACGACCTTTTTTGACTTATTATACAGAATTTTACAGAAAGCTAAACTCTTGAGGCAAATGTAAACATGACTTTTTGTATAAATATTTTAGTAATGCACAAGTAAAAACACAAGTCCCTAATTTGTAAGCTTTTTTTTAACAATTTTCATTTCTAAAATGCGGATACAAAATTGTTGTATTTTATTTTTTATCACAGTAATGTAATAGTTTGGTTAATAATTAATTGCAAAATTATATTTACATAACAACAATGAGTTTATTTTTGTAAGCTCTATTTTTAACAAATTTCATTAATTCTCTTTTAATAAATATTGTGTAATGTACTACGAAAGAATAATTTTTAACAGTATTCAATGTATTGATGAAGCTGAAAAAAAGATAGATGTATTCAACTGATTTTCATTAAATAAAATTATGTCACTGCAATTCAAATAAATTGTATTGCATCTATTAAAATTAATATAATCCGCTATTAATATTTCACTGAAGAACATTTTTATTATAGTGTTTACAAAATATTGGAATTGAATGGATTGTTCGAGAAAACTTTCAGATTTTATTTTATTTTATGAGTGTACGTACTTTATAACAAACATGTTTATAGAATCAAAGTAGGTTGGAAAAAAATCGAAGGAAACTCATTTTTTTATTTACTTTTTTACGCTAATGCGAAAGAGTGTACTATGCAATATGAGACAAGTTAATTGAGAGGGCTGATGTATGCACCTCTAATAGTGACTGAACCGCTAGCGTGTGGATAGCAGCCAATAAAGAAGGAAAAAAAATCAACTCCAACTGTAAGCTAATATTCTATTACAGATAAAAGAACATTTTGAAAAGTAACACGAACAAAAATAAGTTGCCTCGTATAATGAGAGATAATGGCGAAAAAGAGAGAAGAACCATATTCCTTTGAGATGCAGACATGCAATGGAAGTAAAAAAGGGCGGTCTTTATTTCCAATTTCATTCTTCGTGTTATTCAGGATAATGGTTGACAATTTATGGTTTTCTTGGAATTTAAATTTAATCCTAACTCCAATGTTTTGACTAAAATTAAAGATTCTAACATGGCGAGAAAACTGAAACTGATGCAAATTTTATGGTGTCATAAAACTACTTTGGTTTCTTGAATTAATGCAATGCAAACGTTTACTCGTACATCTTAGTTTGAATTGCTGTCGCATTACATAACTTATGCTTTCTTATTTTTTTCATATCTTTACTATGTAGAGTAAGAATATTTTTATGTGGTATCCCAATGTAATTTTATCCGTATTTTGCAAATGACAATTGCCCACTTCACAAATTGCCATTCTATGAAAACACTGTTTATAATTGATTTTGTTTTTTGAAACTTAAAAGTAATGTTTCCGAAATTATTTGGTTACCACTAAATAATTCTGTATAAATTCATAAAATATGTCCTTCTACAAAAGGCTACGGACTTAAACAACACTAAATTACAACTTAAAGTATAATTAATCAAACAACCATTAGTATGACAATGGTTGCTTCACTTTGTTACTGTAGTAAACTCAATTAGAAAAAAAAAATGTTCAGTTTGTTTTAGCTATGCTTTCATTATTAAATGAAAAAGTCAATTTTTAAATAAAATTTATATTGCTACTTACCACGCTTATTCATTTTACCGTCCTTAAATTGCCTTTTGCAAATCAAAAATTCTTTTATTCAAAGTTTTATAAGGCCCTGTTTTCTTGGAAATTGTTATATTCTTTCCCAATTCAGAGATACTTTAGAAAAATAAAGTTACCTGATCATCTAAAAATGTTATTTGATCAATACAGTCTAAGGTTGGTTAAATAATATTCGTAACAATTAAATGGTTGTTAGGTTTAAATTTTTAACGTCGAGTACTAATAGGGAATTATGTGTGTCAAACACAGTTTAAAAAAATGTCTATTCATTCATTTAGAATTATAAAATCATTGCATGTTAATTTGTATAAATTAAAGCTACTGAAAATAGAGTTCGACTTAGAATCGAAGACAGAAAAATTCATTGGGTGGAGGAAACTGAACATGATGCTGCCGGTTAGGGCCGTTTCAGTTTCATGTATGTATCTAAAAATGTTTGATACTGGTTTATTTTTTAGGTATTATTAGTTCTCCCTTTGATTTTTTTTCGTACCAGATATCAATAAACCAATTTACACTACATATTATTTTTTTCAAAAAAAAAAAAAAAAAAACATGTTGAAAATTTAGAGTGAAGATTAAAAGCGATGGTGACATGTTTCGAATAAATACGGTATAAATCAATAGTTATTATAGAGTATTTTTTAAAAGTATTGTTATTTGGTAATGAAAATATGAGTTTATTGCATTTAAAATACTACTTGACTAAAAAATCTTTGTCATACAGAATGTACAACGTTTGAATTTTGTATAGCAATTTAAAATATCTGTTTTTACACAATTTCGGAATAATTTGGAACACTCAGTTCCACTAGTGCACATAAGAGTCAATAAAATAATCAACGTCTGAATTATGTAGCTTGTAAAGTAAAAACATTAATCTTGTACTAATGACATAAATTTATTTAAATTAATAATATATAAATAAAACAATTATTTCATAATAAAAAATAAACACCTCGCTATTATAATCCATCTTATAATTTTCCTTCTTACAAAGTTATATATTTTAATGAGAAGAAACATGTTTTACTTGTTAGAAAAGAACTAATCCAACCGTAAAATAGAACACATACAAAAAAAAAAAAAAAATCAAGTATAATAATAATCTGGATTTACAAGATGTCTTTTATTATTTATCATAATCTCTGCCCTCAAAATTGTAGACTTATAAGATAAAAACAATATTTACCAAACGATTAAAAATTTGATCATTATATGTATTGAACGATTTTTATTGTTAAAAGGATGTAAGAATAACGAGGACAAATCAAACTATTTTATCCATTATGTCATAAAATACTGATATGTATTTAAAAAAGAATAAAAATATCAAAAATCATTAAATATAAACTCATATTGATTGTTAATGGTAAAGACTAGAACAAATGGGATACCTAAGATACAAGAAATTTATCATGCAGACATTAATCTCGAAAAACTTTACCATCTCGTTCTACTGAGCCCTAAATGGGTTTTTTCTCTTCGAGGACGTAAAAGTAGGGAGAAAAAGAAAAAAAATCACACATCATTATTTTCTTCGGTACGATATATCTCAAATCAAAGGTAGATGTAACGCAAAATACAGAAAAAGAAGAACCACGCGTGCAGGAGGAAATTAAAATTCCTTCCCTATTCCTGATACTATTGTGCTATCAGCCGCTTTGTGTGTTGGAAAACTTCCAAGTATATTCCACGATCCAAGCAATCAAACGCGGCAACGAAACAACTGAAAGGAGGAGAACAAGATGACATGAATGCGATTTTTATTTCTTCGTGCTTGTCTGAAGAAATAACATGGTAGATAACGAAAAAAAGAGGGAGTGGCTAGACAGATATAATTGGTAGGAGGTCTTAAAAAATAAGAAATAGAGGTAACAAGCAATGAATGAGTAATTGCTAAAAATAATAATTTCATGCAACATAAAAAGTTGGCAATGTAATAACAATGAAAATAGTTTGGGTTAATATTTATCAGAAAGCAATAATTCGAAGTACGTATTTTATGATTTGCAAAAACATTTTAAGCTAAAAATTGCTCCCAGGACAAAACTTTTTGGATCTTTCTGCAAAGTGTTATTCAGAATTATATAACTACATATATTGATAATATTTTAAGCTTTTCGAAAAATACCTTGCATACGACTCTTAATCCTGTATGTATAAAATTTAGTTCTTAGTTGTAATGGGTTGCTTAATAATTAATTAATATCACAATAAGTAGTTACATCAGGACTATTGACAGCAGATATTTAAAATTTAAATCACAGTCAAGTTACGGAGGTGACACTCCATACTATCAAAATACTCCAACGTTAGGTTCTTAAACCTCGCCCAAATTAACCTGTGTGAGTTTCTCTATGCGGAATTTGTTCAGTGTTAGTATGGCAAAGCTCAAGTCTCAATCCACTATTTGATCCAATAATGTTGATCACGAGGTCAAGCAATAATCATTTGACTACCACAACTATGCATTTAGTGCTTGGCATTTAAGATAAGTAAAACAAAATAGTATAACTCTTATTACCTGTGCGTTCTCAATAAATATAACACACTCTATCTTTAGAATAGTTTCAGTACACGTATATTTTAAATTTAAATTTGGTACGACAAAAGTTCCTGAAGGATTGTAATATTTATACAAAACTTCCTAAGGGAATATGTAAATCATTAATGTTTTACGGCCAATAACAAAATAGCTGAGACCATGCATAGCCTAGTGGTTAGAGCATAAGACTCCAGACCGGAGGGCTTGGGTTCACTGCCCTGCCACCAATTAACCTTCGAGTACACATGGTGTACCTCCTCGTTAAACCAATGGGTTCTGTGTGTCGTCGCAGCAGAAATCACGGGTGCAGGGTGCTGGAGAATATTTCCCTCACTCCTAGCTCATGCCTAAATTATGGAGGCGGATGTAAGTGTTTTCGCCATCTCTTGTGTAAAAGTCCAACTTTTCTCAGATTCTGGCAACTTCAAACAACAGCAAAATAGCTGGCGCTTGCCACACTTCCATGTGAGTTTGCAGTTTGCCAGGTGCAATGGCTTTGACTATATATATCGTTAGTAAGTTGCTGTAATATATAATGCCATTTAAAAGCCGAATCTCTTTTTCCTCATCCTTGACGTTCTTACGAAAATTCCGGTACGTCAGTAAGCGTCTACGTCCCATCGTGTTGTCCTCCCTTCCATGGATGTATGGGCTTTTATTTCTACTGGAATACGTGACCACCTGGTGCATGCCTTACTATAACTAGTCTTTGTTCTTTTAAAACACTCCCCTAGGCAGTACGATTGCTAGTTCTTTTCCTAACAAGGCATGTTTGAAACTAGATGATTGTCCCCAGAACGCACCAATTTAACTCGCCAATCGGAATTTGCATTAGAGCAATTCCAGAGGTATAACTTCATCAACTCTGCTATTCAATATTCAGCTGGATAAAAGTTTGCATTGGGTCAGAAATGCTCCAACGGATTATTTATTTCGTTTGCTCTTGTGATAGTGTTTTCCCAAATAATAATTCAATTTCTATGCTGTAGTGTCCCCATTTCTTCTTATATAATGTATATCACATTTCCTAATTTTCATGCAATACGAAACATACAAAAGTGTATGTAAATTTCGAAAAAATTGCAAACATTTTAAGAGAGACACATACGTTTTACATTAATCCAAAAAAAAGTTAGCTGATAATATATAAAACCGTAATTTTTATTTAGTTAAATATGTATAGTTAAAAATTTGAAAAAAAGCTACGAAACTAAAATAGTGTGCATATTTAGGTAATTTGAGCCCTTCTTAAAATATTTTCTGATGGACATCATTTTTTTTTACTTTACTGACAGAGAAAAATATAACAGATGGATATATGATATTTGATAGATTATATAAAAACGAATGCATGTAACGTAAAATAATGTTTAGTTTGTTTTAAAAATACATAATATTAACGATTTAATTGGAACTAAATTTACTATTGTATTAATTAAACTGTTGGTATAGAATAATCACTTCTAATTCAAAATAAATATTAATAATAATTTCTACTGCATAAATTGTATATGAAGAATATTATGTTGTTATTTCCAGGGCATTAGTTTCTTTTTAGTGTAAGGAAATACGTATTATTGTACTAAAGGAGATTTTAGAGTATCTTAAATCTTTCACATTTACAGAAGAATTTTATAATTATTTAAAAGATAAGGTTTTTAATTTTTTTTAGTAAAGAAAAGTGCAAAGAATATTTAAAGAGAAAATTTCAGAACATGTTGGAAATGGTGTAATTTATTATTTAAGTTTATACATCATTGACTGCTTAAATAGGTATGTTTGATATAGCATTAAAGTTTAACTTCTCACATCACTTTCTTTATAATTTCTTCAAAGAATATTTTTCATTGAAGCAATTTTGGCATTTTTGTTTTCATTTCATGCTTCAGTTAAATTTATCACCGGGATTACCTCCACTTCTGAATCTTTGGATTGATTTTGGTACCCTCATACACAAAAATATCTAACAAACACATATAAAACTAATTTTGAAAAATTCCTTTGTAATTATTGATTCATTTATAAGATTCAGTAAACTTTATTTAACATCGGAAATGGCATGCTCCTTAAATTATTTCAAGTTTTACATCATACACAGGAAATAATAACAAATTCTAAGTACACGTTATATCGATCGGTACCATCTAGAACTGAACTCAACTAAATTAAAATAGTCCTCAAGCGAATCATGCACTTATTGATTCAGCGATGCAGAACAAGTCCGAAATTTAAATATCTTGCATGGATAAATTCTTATTTCATATTTTTAATCTATGTTCGCTATTTGATCCAATTATTTACCAAATGCACCAGCAGAAACCTTATAGTAAGCAAGGAAGAACGATGGATATTCTTTTCATATACGAAAATATGGAAAACGAAAAATATCGTTATAACATTCAGAGATTCATTTTCTTAGAATGAATCCATATTGCACAGGAAATACAAGAAACATTTTCAAAGTAAGCAACAACCATTTTTTTATTTGAAATTCAGCGTATGTTTTTGAAACATACACATATATTGTTTTTCGTATCAACAGAATAATATAAAACTTACATGTTTAGAATCACTACGGTGCCATACTATATGATAAATTGTATTATAAGAACTGTATAAAACTATTGATTGATTTTTCTTATTTTTCTTTAAATTGCCAACTTATTTTGATATATTTTCATTTTTTTTCAAATTAATAATTCTACAATATCTGACTAATTTTAAGTATGTTTAACTTTATTCTGTGTGAATGAGTTAATTTTATAATAAAACTTTATTCTGTGTGAATGAGTTAATTTTATAATAAAACTTTATTCTGTATGAATGAGTTAATTTTATAATAAAACTTTATTCTGTGTGAATGAGTTAATTTTATAATAAAACTTTATTCTGTGTGAATGAGTTAATTTTATAATAATCATTATATTTTTATTTTTCCATATATGAGGAAATTTTGGCATTACGTTACTAAAGTACATTTAACTTTTATATAATCGCTCACAATAAACCACAATGTTGTATAGAAGTTGTTATAATAGTCACATGCCGGTCCTTTGCAATAGTCTTTTAAGCAGTCACAAATAACTGGAAAGAAATAAGCAGCAAACACATTAATATATTTCATAAATCTTTCCCTCAAAAGTAAATTTTGAAGAAACAAACTATAAAATCCATAAATAAAGAAAACAGATTTAACGATTTATTGAAATTTTCAGATAATACTCAACTCTTCTAATACTTACCAAAAGATAGTGGCTATAGCACTATTTATATTAAATTACCGAATGTGTTTTCATAAATATAATATTTTATCCGTAAATTTTATTGATAAATGATAAATATATACATTTGTATTTTTCAAATAACATTTTCTTAGGTTTATCATATTTCAAATAAAATGAAATATTTCATAACACAATTTTGAATTTTTTTGTTGTAAGGAATTTAAAATAAAATATTTTAAATTATTATAAAGTAAAAACAAAGACCGGGATATATTTTCTTTAAAATTCCTTGCACTTTCTTCGAAAAAAGTAAAATAAGGTACACGAATGTTCTTGTTCACAAAAAACTACTTGGTAAATTGCATTTTTCCTCACCATCAAATTTTGCTTTCAGCAAAAGTGGGCTTTTTTATTATATATAATACCCCCACTGAGACTCCCATTTAATTAATTATGTTTTTTCCCCCACCTTTCTATCATTCACAAAGAAAAAGAGTCTCAAGAGGATGAAATGCCTTTTTTAATTAAAAAAGTGCTTCACTGATTTACTTGAGAGAAGTATAAAAAATATAGTATTTAAAACTGATTGAAAATTCTAGTTCTTTTTTTGTTGAATTCAAAAACAAAGAATAATTCCTCCGAATCACTAAAAAATTAAAATCGTGCGTATGTGACTGAAAAACCTGATTTGCATGGTAAGTTAGCGGATTGTTTTAAGTAAATTAGCTTCCGCAGTTGTTTTACTTTGTCAGACAGATAAGACGGACGACAACGGAGCAGTTAATTAGGTACAATGCGTTAATTGAGATGATAATACCTTTAGTTAAGATTATTAATCATCCAAAATGGCATTGAAAATTCTATCTTTTGAGTTGGAAAGTACAAATGCTCTCAGACTAACGATGTTAGTTATGTAGTATGTAATGTATTTCCAATGACATTTCAGTCATTAAGTTTGAAAATCTGATTTTTTTTATACGTAATCTTAAATTTTATAAATAACGGTCTATCTTATCTAGGATAAACAATTTTTCACACGCAAAGAAAATTGGTTTTTTAACATTTTACTAATTAGTCTTTCAATTTGAAATATTTATGAAATGAATTTTGGTAATTTATATATCGACAATTCGTCGATATGATAGATTAAACGACTTTTAATTACTTGATAAATGAAAATCCTTAAATATAACCTAAAAATCATGTTTTCTTTAAATACAATTTTAAACTGAAATTAACTCTGCTTAGGAACTGAAAATATAATATTTTTATTCAAAGTATGCGCATTCATAATATTTAATGTACTTAATATAAAAAGTGCAAAGTTTTAATTTTTAAAAAAAGATAAATAAATGTATTATGTATGTATACCGTAAGATATTTTTATTTAAGAGTCCACTTATAAATATTATAATACATATTCAACAACTTTAATTATTTAAATTTTAGGAAGATATATGAAAAGAAATTATAAATGCTATTTTAAAAGTTTTAATTTTTCTAGATGGCTATTGTTTATTTATCCACATTGTATTAAAACATTGTGCTTTAATATATAAATATTTTATATTCGTCATTTTTAGTATCGTGTTTAATTATTTTCGTAAAACCGGAATTTGACATGGCAAAAACAATAAATCTGCTGAAAAATTATGCTTACATAAATAATTTAAAAGAACTAATTTGCAGGAAGTGTCAAAATTACAAACATCTGATCATTTTCTTCATATGATCAAATTCTTTATATGAGTAGAAAAATACAAAATTTTCGACCATAAATTATATTTTAATAAATAATATACATACATATTGTTAAAATATTAGTAATTAAACAACTAGAGTTTGATTATTAAATACCAACATACATCTCAAAAATATATATAATACATATCATATTTCAACATAACTACGAACATTGATTATTTTATATTTATAAATGGGTAAATTCTTTTCAGCTTTCCTAAATATTTCGCTCATTGTTATAGAAACACTGAAATAGAATCTTAAATATTAGAACAAGAAAGGAAATTTACGCTTTCAAAATTAGTTTTTTGAATCAGTTAACTTGGAGGAAAGGACAGCAATATTACTAGATGAAATAATTTAAATCTATACCAATTGATGACAACATATATGTTTTTATATATTATGTATTTAGAATATATATATAAAGTGGAAATTACAACAGAACAAGAAAATACTTTGTGTGAATAAAATGATAATTTTTTCCGTCTTAGAATAGAAAAATATATACATTTCCTTCTACACACCATTTTTGCAAACTAAAATCTAAGACAAACCCACAAAAGGAAATCATTAAATTCTATTGCAATGTTAAATGATTTTAAACGACGATAAAATTATGCGGGTATTTCTTTGTGTTCGCATTTATATTAATCGATGTAAACACAAATAACGATAAAAAGAAAATTGATTACTGAAGGAAACTGAAAAACATTTGTTTCATGCATGAACAGAGAGAAATAAACTTATTTTAAACACAAAATACTAAAAAGGTTTACTCATAAAAGGGATTTCAGAAATACAAAATTATTCATTCAAACATTTTTTACTTTCTCCATGTTGAATGAACCTCGAAAATTATGTATTGAAAAATGAATTAGGTAATCAATAACGTTCATGCTGACACAAATGAAGCATGCTTTATTCGATATTTATTATTGTTATTATACAACGACAAATAAATTTATTGGAAATTATATTACTGTATTAAAATATTTATAAATAAGAATATTTATACTATTTTATACATATATATTAGTCGAATAAAGTGAAATTGATTTACGCTGTGGTTGAGAAATTGAATTGATAAAAAAGTTAAAAGTAATAAAAAAATTCACATGCATTATAAAATAAATTTCTAATAAAAGAAATTTATAATAAAAGAAATTTATAAAAAAAAATTCTAATAAAATAAATTTTTAATAAAATAAATTTATAAAAAAATAAATTTCTAATAAAATAAATTTATAAAAAAATAAATTTCTAATAAAAGAAATTTCTAATAAAATAAATTTATAAAAAAAGAAATTTCTAATAAAATAAATTTTTAATAAAATAAATTTATAAAAAAAGAAATTTCTAATAAAAGAAAGTTTTAATAAAAGAAATTTCTAATAAAAGAAAGTTATATAAAAAAAGAAATTTATATAAAAAAAGAAATTTCTAATAAAAGAAATTTTTAATAAAAGAAATTTACAATAAAAGAAATTTACAATAAAAGAAATTTACAATAAAAGAAGATTATAATAAAATAAAGTTATAAATATATAAAAGTAAGTTACTTAAGTTGTGTTATTAAAATAAATACTGTAATGGTAAAAGAGAAAAAATAATTGCAAATACTGCATGCAACTATTGTGATAAATATTTTGTATTTCAAAAATACACAAAAAGTTTAGAGAGAGAAATAAATACTTTTTCATTGAAAAAGTTATGCTTTTTTTAAAATTTTATATAAGATTTAGGTTTCTTTTGATACATTGAATTTTTGAAATTTTAGCATTATTAGTTTCAACCATCAAACAGAAATACAAGTTCAAAACTAAATCTGATGCCTAAGTTCCCAGGCCGACTTTCTTTTCTACAGTTCTTTTTCTACTACCATTTGAGAGAGAATCTGAAGTTCATCTTCAACTTTTACGTCTACAGAACCTGAAGTATCGGAAATCGGATGTATTGGTTTTCTTGAATAGATGGGAAAGCACAATACTTGCTAAATTTGCTTTGCTTTCGACTCTCGGAAATTGGATGTTTTGTAACTAGTATTAAGAATATCTGTGTTTTAGATTGCCAAAAACCCATATCATTTTAAAACTTCATAAATATCATGTATCTTATTTTATTTTTGCTATTTGAAATTGGAAAATAAGTGAGAATTTCGTTATTTTATAGAATGAAGATTTACTTTAACTTTTTCTCTATTGTATGTTATGGCTCAGAATTCATTGGTTAATGTCAGCTAGATGTTCAAAGGGAAAATCTGAACCAAGTTCTCGAATGTCAGAAGTTATTATGAAATAAATAAAGCATCAAATAAAATATCTGTTACTTTTTTGGATCAGATTCGGTTATCGGAACAGGGAGAAAACATTTAGATTGGAATACTTCCAGTGTTTGTGTGGTTGAAGTTATTTCTATAAATTTACGAACGCCCCTCAGGTTTTTTTCATTTAGTTTATATATATATGGTTTTTTTTTAAAAATTCTTAAGTTCACTATCTATTTGGTGTTTTTATGATTAATGTTTTTCATACCATTATTTTCACGACTTAATTTGTTTTATTATTTATTCTTTTAGATTACTTTTTGTATTCCATGATGTCTTCAATAGAAAAAAAGATATATTTCGAATGAAGCCCTCTTATTCTTTTTCCCTTAAGAAATATTCTCATATTCTGTCGATGAATCCAAATACAGATAAATTTTGATAACGAAAGTGTGATTAATCTTAATATAGTTATAACACTTCAGAAAATCTCTTTAAAATCAGGTGTATTGCGGTTCATAATATTCCAACTTTTTAATATTTCTATTTTATGCGTCAAAAATTAGAAAGACCTTGAAATTCATAGATCGGTGCAGGGAATATAATATATTATCTGTGTTAGTGACTACTAGAATATATATGTTTGTGTGAATGTGCATGTGTGATTTTGTATGCATAAGTTTCAATATATTTAAAAATTTAAACAAGGTTTTTATAAGCTTTTAATAAGCATATAGTATAATCTCACTTTTTCTCTATATTTTTTGTAAAAATTGTACAAAGAACGAACATCTGAATAAAGGAAATAGATATTTTTTTTCAAAATTTTCCAATCATGATATATTTTTTTGCTGTAAGATTAATGCATAGAAATATTTTAGTGACTATCTCCATTAACGGAGCTCATCTATAAAGTTCAGAAAAAGGAGAGGTTCAGAAAAATATTCGAAAAATCTGCTTCTGAGAATTAAATTGTATATGGAATCTGCTCTATGTAACACTATTCTACTCTGTGAATTATTCTACTGTTTATAACATAAATCATCTGCTTTCTGGAATATTTTATATTTTCTGATGATCTTCTTTTGTTAAAGTTATTCATCAAAACATTGTATTTGCTAAATACTTCCATTTAAGGATGATTTATGAATGGTGACGTACAAATTCCATTAGGAGAATTAAAATTTCAAAGCTCTATGAAGTTATTGTATTTGAATAATAATAAAACACACACAAATTTATAAGTGATTATGAATTAGTCTTATTTAAAAGAAGTTATACAAAAACAAGTAACAATTGCCTTTCTTTAGATATTCTTAGGTGTAGAACATTAGAGTAACAAAACAACACAATCACACAAACATATAAGAGTTACTAATTATTGCCTTAAAGCAGTGCTTCTCAAACTTTCAATGCTCGTGACCCAAAATTCAATCATCATTTTCATCACGCCCCCCTCCATACAATAACATTGCATTGAATTCAATAATACTATACTTTTACAATAAAGCAGCAGAGAGAGAGAGAGAGAGAGAGACTTTAAACTCCTATGTGTCACCGACGTATATACACGTCTCGCTCAGCCAAAACATTAATCTTCTGGACGTATATATACGTATTTCCGAAGTACATCTTTTCTGTGCACTGCTAGCCATAACATTATTCCTAAGGTTTTGAAATAAAATAAAAGAACCTTGACAGTCTTTGCAAAAGTTTTACTTATTTCAGAAGATTTTGCATATTTATTCCTTTTCTCCCCCCCTCCCAATAAAACATCAAATACGCGCGTTTACGTGGAAAACCGTGGCATTGGGAACCAAAACACGTAACTTTAGATCGACAGTTAAGGAATTAATTATAAACCGTACACAAATCATCAAGATAAGTGTTAATACAAGCCCATGGGGTCACTAGTAATTATCAAACTTGTTCTTAAGTTAGTATTGTTAAATTAATAATAAAATGCATTGTACAGTACATATACTTTTATACGTGTATTATATCAGTGCAAATGTGTATTTTATATTTTATTATTTCAGAGAGTATTTTGTCTGCTTTTCTTCAGTAAATTAATAATGTTTTGAATAATATTTAGTTTTCAACTTTTCAAAATGCTCGTGCCCCCCTTGTAGAGTATTCACGCCCCTCAAGGGGGGCGCACCCCAAAGTTTGAGAAACGCTGCCTTAAAGTTATTACATTCATATAATAATATTTACATTCATAAATATTTTCATTGACATGTTTCAACTTATGCAAGATATTGCTAAAATGTTTCACGATAATTAAACTGATATATACATATATATTTTTTCTGTGACTCACGCTTATTCCTTTTTTCAAAGAAATGTCTTCTTAAAATTTTAGATTCAGGATATTGCAAATAACTATTTAACCGTATAGTAACATTAAGTTGTGTATCACAAATGAAAATTTTGTATTATTTCCTTTTAACTCAACCAATATCCCAATAATAAATTTAAAAATGATGTTCTTATTTGAAACACATTATGACACTAATGTTTATCCTTTTTTAATAAAAAAAAGAAGAAAAGAAGCGAAAACATATGCTCTATTTCAGATTCATTATGCTTTGTTTTGATCATTTCTTTCATTTATCTATTTAAACTGTCACATTGCATTACAAAACGATCTCTGAATCGAATTTAAAACAAAAAGTATGTAAATACTTATACGAAAATAAATCATCCATTTAAGTTATGTCAATAGAAACACGCGCTTTATAAATTCCATCATTTCCTCGTTTTCGGTTTTCGTGTCAACCTACCTTATAGCTATTATTTACTTTTATTCCAGTTTCTTCAGCATTATTGGTGCTTTCTAAGGAACAGCGTCATTAGTTGTTTTTGTTGGAGGGAAAAATGAATCCACATTACTTGTTTCCAAAGGTTTTTTTTTTATGTTTTATATTGACTGATGGTAAAGGCGAACCATTTGTTACACATATTATTACTTCTCTAGGAATTTGAGGAGAACAACACTCGAAAAGAGCTTATTCCTTACTGAAAAAACAAACAAGCAAAGAAGAGCTGTAATCATGATAGCGAATTTCTCAAAGAATTTTATTAATGAAATTGTTGGTTTCGAATATACAGATAATATAATTTTATTTTTCTTATCTATGTTCTTCCGCAAAATATGATGAAGGTTATTAATGAAAAAGAATATTTTTTACAATACGACTAAATAATTTCTTCGGATTTCAAAAAAAAATACGAAGCAGTACTACACTGCTGGACAATTGCTAAGGACGGATAACACTATCATCCATAGCAACCACAAAATGAAAGGAAGCAAAATGTGGAAAATTAGAATAAGTGCGGGATATTAGTAAGAAGAAGTATGAGTATGCAAATTTCTTTTCCACGTCTGTTCATCACGTGATAGCGTTCATAAGAGCTTTAAATGTTTTGACGCGTGTGGACAGTTGTTGTTTCAGGTCAAAGTTTTACAGGAAAGATTTAATAGACGAACTTAAAATTTTTGGCATTTCTTCCCGACATCACATAGATGATTTTATGAGTGGCCGAATTATTGGAAAGATCGAAGAAGGGCGAAAAATAACAGATGTTGCCAGGGAGTTCGACATCGCTCACAGCGTTGTTTCACGGCTGTGGAAGTCATTTAAAACTACTGGAATGTGTAGTAGACGGCACGGGGGAGGTCGTGTTAGAAGTACGACGCCTGTAGAAGACAGATATATCGTCCTATCAGCAAAAAGGAACAGGCACACCACAGCTCAGGAGGTGGCAAATCAGTTTCTTACTGCCTCAGGAAAGCAGATCTCCCGAAAAACTGTTGCCAGACGTTTGAGGGGAGGAGGACTATACGCAGGCAGACCTGTTGTGTGTGTCCCACTGACCAGACAGCACCGTACTGCCCGTTTGCAATGGTGTCGTGAGCATCACAATTGGACTGAACAGGACTGGGCATGCGTACTATTCTCAGATGAGAGTAAGTTCAGTCTACCATCGGATTGTAGACGCCAACTGATCTGGCGCGAGAGTGGTACTGCTTATCGTCCAGAAAATATCCAGGAAAAGGACCGATATCCAACATGCAGTATGGTGGTGTGGGCCGGCATCATGATCAATGGCCGCACGCGCCTACATGTAGTTGCGAATGGGATTATGACGGGCCAACGATACATTGATGAAGTTCTACTTCCTCACGTTCGTCTTTTCCGTGGTGCTGTCGGTGATAAATTTGTTTTTATGGACGGCAACGCAACATGTCATCGAACACTCGCTGTTCAGGATTGTCTAGACAGCGAGGTATTCAATGTCTCGTATGGACAGCGCGTTCTCCAGATCTAAACCCCATTGAAAATGTGTGGGATGCTTTGGGGAGGCAAGTTGCTGGTCGAAACTATCCTCCGACAAACAAGAACACCCTCATCCGTGCACTCACAGAGGAATGGGATAAATTGCCTCAACAGCTGCTGGATAATGTTGTGCAAAGTATGGTACGACGTGTCGAATGTTGCATCACACTCCACGGTGAACATATCCCGTACTAATACTTTTCTTTAAGGTGCCTGCTGACTTTTAGATGCATTGTTCCATTTCTCCGTACGCAGATCAAATGAACATTTTTTTTTCTTTCAGATGTTTCACAGCTTTTGTACTTTCCAGAACAATAAATATTCTTTATTCTAATGTCTGAACAGTGTGGCAACTATATTTTATCCTACTAGGCCTCATGTCTCGCTTAATGTTATGCTACATAGCAATTTGTGATCCGTCCTTAGCAATTGTCCAGCAGTGTATTATGAAATAATTTGAATGCGATTAATTCAGTTTTTTGTGTGTAACTAACAATAACTGAACATATTTTGTCCAAAAAATAATTTTTATTTGGAAAATTTTATATATATATATATATATACATTAAGGAGAATATTTTTCTTGAATGTACTGTACACTTAATTGCATTAAGCGTACTTCACAACTATTTTTAAAATTTTAATGATATTTTTGTGTAACTCGCATCCTTTTTTCGAAACGAAGAAACCTAAAATGTATATGTACAACGCAATCATCTTTTGACAAATATAGTCCACGTAGAAACAACACGTCACGAAATACATCACTTAACCATAGCGCTCCTTAACTTACCGGACAGTACAGCCTTAAAAACCACGGATATTTTTAAAAGAAACAGATGCCAAAATCTAATTTTCTGAAAGTTGTTTTCATTGAAGTGCACATGAAGGATGGATGGACATAAAGGGTATAAAATTATGGATAAGAAATATTGGGCCAAAGCGTCCAGGTGTCTGAAATACTTTAGAAAGTCTTTAGTTTTTAGTCACATCTAAAGCAAACTACCAAGTATTTGTGAAAGTTATATAAATTCAAAGATTCATATATATATACATTTGAGTTCTTATTTTTACACATAGATATCAATGTTTCTCTTAAAAATGCAATATAAATACTGTTTCATACATGATTGAAGTAGTCTACTGTTCTGGATGTAAAGCAGAAATTGATATGATAATGAAATAGGGAAAAAGAGAGTTTAAAAGAAAAAAGTTTGATTTAGGAGTTAAAAGCTGGATAGGGGAAAAGTAGAAATAAACAAAATAGAAAAAATTAAGAAATCAAGGTTCAATGCATGTGCTATTACATTATCTAACATTAATATTGTTTGGTACATCTGTTTATTTCATATAACCAACTTTCCATGTTTAATGCAATAGGTGCTATTAATGTTTTCTTCTGCGTAGCTGACTTCAAGTTCCTTTACTCCTTAAACACCAACTTTTACTGTTCAGAGCTCATCAATCATGCATGCTCATTTTTTTGCTCAGCAGGTTTTTGAAAGTGCAGCATACTTATATTATACTGAGAAACGTTGGAATATTTATCACTTAAGAAAATCCGTTACAGTATCATTTATCATATAGTTCTATTTTTGCGAGATTTTCCTTTCTTCATCTAAAAACTTAATCTATCTAGCTATGGAATATTACTTTTCTATCTTTTTTTGAAGTGCACTTCTTTTTTTAAAAAAAGATAAAACTCAAAAAGTACGTTTTTAGAAGACGCAAGACGAAAAAAAAAGTCAAAATATTCAACGTCCTAGCTTTTGTAAACGTTTTCCCCACAATTCTACCTTCTTTAAAGAGGGCTCAAAACAAAATCTAAATTGTATGAAATTATTCCGGAAGCTATCACCGGAAAGAAGTGAATTGGATTCTCTGTGCGAACATATTGGCATTGCTGCATAGCTGGGAAGTAACAATAAAGGGAAAAAATAAAAACCAGAATTCGTATTAGATTTTCTATTCGAAGGCTTTCGTTTTATGATCTTAAAAACGGAAAAACAGATAAAATGGAATGACTACGCCCAGAGTTTCCTTCGAGAATTGATTGCAATCATTCTCATGACTCTAACGTGGGTATCAAACGATAGAATTAGGTTCTTCCCCCCCCTCAATCCCATCTTTTGGGATTTTATATATTTTTTTATCTCACCTTTTTTTCCACATCATCATCTATTTTTTACGTGTTATAAAGACCTGCTTTCTTAATTTACTAATTAGCCTAAGGATTCAGATTTTTATTTGAAAAACCCCTTAGAGTGTTCTTAACAAAGGACAACGAACAAAAACACACAGAAAATACCTTTTGTATAAAACATTACTCGTTTAATTAAAGGTATTATTTAATTTAAATAAAGAATGGTTAAATTTAATCCTATTAATTAAAACAATTGCATTCCTCCCATTTTTTGTGATGGCTTTGATATAATGCGTTTAATCATTTCTTAAACTTCTTTTCTATCTGATTTTTTAAAAAAATTTTTAAGCAAGTTTAAAAAAAACATATTTCTTACTAGTTTATATTCTAATTAAATTATATGCAGTTTTTATTAGCAAAGAACTATTTTTCGGAGAATTAACATAATTATTTTAATTTGAAAACAGAGCTTTCATAACGAACAACATTTTTCTTGTTTAATAATCTTGTTAGTATTTCTATCACTTATCATTGTTTCAAAAGAATATTAAGTTAAAATTATAAAACTTGAACTTTTAAATACCTTGAAAAATGTCACTTGTGTAAGTCCTGGAAAGAAGGATGTCTTCTTCAACTGAATTATCTAAATGTAACAGATAAACATGAAATTACATACTATATAGATACATACTATTTTATTACATAATTTATAGCACTGAATTTCTATTCGCTATTTTTTACATATGAGCATCAAAACAGAATTTTAAAATACATTAGATAAGAATATTAAAAGCAGATAGTAGAATAATCGTAAGGTATCCGACTACGTTTTCAACTGCAATTTTGAATAAGAGTATAAATGGATAATATTTATGATATTTAGTGATACTTAGAATAGAAAATGTATATAAAATTATTTTAAGAATATTATTACAATAAAAAAGTATTTAAGTAAAATACTTTGAAAAAAATGAACATAGAATGACCAGCTTTCATAATATTATCCTTTAGAGAAAAATGCTCCTATTATAGTAATATTTTGCCTTTGTATCTGAGATCTCTCTACAGAGGCTGAACTAGAATTTTTGAAATATATAACTTAGAAGAGTGTTTATATCCATATTTTACGACAACAGAGTGGAGCAATTTTAAGAAAAGAACGCCGATAATTATTTCAGTTAGTGGTAACTCTGAAAATAAAGTGAATTTTTCAAAATTCCTAGTTCAGACTCTCTGGAGAAGTCTTTACTTTATATAAGCAAACTATTATTATTTTAGAAACATTTTTTATTAAAGGAAAACGTTTCGAAAAAGATTATTCTAAGTTAAATTTTCCCAAAATATTGTATTTAAATATTTTTTTTTGTCAAAATGTCCTTAAAACTATTTTATACATGTATTGTAATCTAAGTGACATTAAATATCATGAAAATTATCCATTTATGCGCTTTTTTTAAAAGAACGGTTCCGAACATAGTCGGATACCTTAAGAAAAAAAATTTTACTTCATTTAAGTTATGTGCAATAAACATCTCATAAATGAGAAATACATTTACATTTTACTACATACATATAGTTATAATAATGATATAATGCATATGAAATAATAAAACTGAAGTAGAATTCCATTTCCAGAAGAAACGTATTTCTTCTAGTTATTTACACTCATGCCCATAAATTAAGGATGATGAAGTTCAGTCAAAGAAAGAGACAGAAGCAAAACAAATTTGACTTATTTGTAAAGTCTATTCATTAAACAAAAGGTAAAGAGCAAAAAAGATGCTATATGTTTGACATAATTAATCAAAATGGCGATTTTTACTCCCTGGAGCGAATTTCAAAAAATAACCTATTTGCAAAAAACAGTATAACATGGTTAGTATGATGGTTAATACGGAGTATGTCTCCCGGACGATGCAATGCATGCCTTACAACGCCTAGGTATGCTGAGTATCTGATCTTGGGGAATATTACACCACTCATCAAGCGATGTCCTCCGAACTGGGAGGGTTGATTGATTGATTTAATATTAACGTCGCACTGTTCAGCTACACGAGGGCTTTTGGCGACGGACCACGTAATTTTGAACCATGGTCAAGTGACGTGGACGACACCTGAGCTGGCACCCCCCTCGCCTAACTACCACACCACACCAACGGGAGGACGTTTCAGCTCTCGACAGATTTAACGTGCATCGCTGCCCTACACGGCGGGTCTTTAGTGGTACTGGGCTCGAACTCGTGACCAGGCAAGCCACGATCCGATACCTATACCACTCGGCTACCGCGGCCCCGAACTGGGAGGGAGTTGACGGGCTGTAATTCATCGGCAAAGCCTATCCCGCACATGGTCTATTGGATTCAAGTCCGGTGAGTATGCTTGCCAATCCATACGGGTGATATCCTCCGATTGAAGGCATTCGTCTACAATGTTTTCACCGTGAGGACGGGTGTTGCCATCCATAAACAGAAATTCAGCACCCATGGCGCCCCGAAACAAACGCACATGTTGTTCCAGAATGGCATCCGGATAGATGTGGCCTGTCATCGTTACACTCTGAACATGCAGCTCAGTTCTGGAGCCAAGAATAATTCCTCCCTGTTCACCACCGTAGCGGTGTCGTTCAAGGTGTTCTCTTGGTGGTAACGGGTACCTGGCGCTCTCCATATTAAAGGCCGGTGAGAATCAGACTGCAAACTAAACCTGGACTCGTCGGAAAACATCATACAAGAGCGATGTTGTGGTGTCCACAATATGTGCTGTCTACTCCAGGTTAATCACAGGTGACAGTGAGCTGCGGTAAGTGGAACACATCTGAGAGGCCTACAAGAATATAGACCAATGTGCCCTAAGCGTCTGTACACGGTCTGCCTTGAAACTGTCATGCCAGTGGCTGAAATGAGCTGACGTGACAGGTCTGATGCTGTGCTCCATCTGTTTCTTTTGGCAGTAACTGCCAAATATATATATATATAACGGTTCACATTCGGCGTTGGAACTCGGGGGCAACCTGTGCTGTAACATCTACTCACATTACCATCATCTTGGAATCGTTGCCAAAGCCTTTAGAAGACACTCTGGGTTATTCCAAGTTCTTCGGTTACTTCCAGCTGTGTGCGTCCCCATTCCAGTCGACCAATTATTCTACTCCTTAAAAAATCATCCAAATGCTTCTTTTGTGCCATAACTATGCGGTTATTGCACTAAAAACCTTTTATAGCGCTTGTGAACAATTTTACTTTTTTGCCACCATTTCTTATATATCCCTCTCTTACACCCTCGTCATTGTGACGTACTATCCGCGCTATCTGGTGGTTTCCTGTAATTTGCATATTCTTCTTAAATATGTGTGTAATAATTCTACAGGTGAAATTTTTATTTTAGAGTTCAATTTCGGTTATTCTGAATTATCCTTAATTTATAGACATGAGTGTAGTTATAAGAAATAACCTGCAGTTAATTGAATTATCAGTTGTGTAACAATCTGATAACTATTTGATTAATGACGTAAACAGTAATAACGATAAAATTACAAGAGTTTGTGGTGTTTACTTTTCGTTTGATACTTTTATACAGTGCAAGAAATAGATAAGGATATTATATCAAACCAGTGATAGCAACAATGAGATTAAAAAAAAAATGTAAGAATTCATCTATGCATCGTGAGTTTAGGAATAGTGTTACGGAGCGTCATACGTATGCAAATGCATTTCTAATAGCTTGCATTATTTTCTTAAAAAGTTAAATTTTTGTCACTTTAACTGTATGGGCATTATTGACAATTATTTTAGCCGATATATGGAGCATTTGTTTAATTTAAGACAACGAAACAACACATCCATATATGAATAAATGATTAATAAAAATGTTTAATTTTATTATATTAATAAAAAAGATATGGAAATATTTGAACATTTTTTTTTATAAATGATAAAAAAATAATTCTTATTTAAAAATGCTTCTTTAAAATTCGCATGCCATTGTAATTTCTTATATCTTTAGTAAAATTATTTTAAAAGCAAAAACGTTAATAAATATACCAACTGATAGTGATAAATAATTTAAATTAAAAAATATTTATTCTGTGAAATCAGTAACTATTTTTTGTTATCAAAATCAATACATAAATAATATGTAGCATTCATAATATATAATATATATCATGCATAATATATAGCATATATAATATATAAATGAAAACTTAAGTTAATTGGTAATTTTATATTGAATGATATATACCATATATAAATTTATTAATCATTTAATTCATTTTTCTGATGAGACTCTAGGAAAGCATAAATGAAATTTATCTAGGGAATTCTACGTAAGATCGTGCTAAATAAGTACTGCGGTTTCATGCTTTGGGTAAAAAATATTTCCAATTACGTAAATGGAAAAGCCTCTTTTGTTCCCTAAATGTGTGCGCTATTTTTCTCTAAACTTCTCCATTATTAGAGAAATGAAAATGAAAGTACCTGACGCCGATAGTGAAAGTATTTTCTTCAACAATGCAAAAATTAATGTATGTTTAGGTAGCTTAGATTAAATAAAATCACGATGATGAGATTGCTACTATTACATAGATTCATATATTTATATCCGTGTTAATTAAAAATTATATGATAATTATTTCAGGATAAAATTTACTTCTTTTAATGTGGCGAGGTGGGAAAAAATTATATTTAACTTTTTTGCTTGTTTATTCTATGACCTTGATATGATACATGTTGACATGTTCGGACTGCCTAATCACTGCATCAAATATTACTGTACATCAAATAAAAAAAATCATTTTTTTTTACTTTTCACGTAAAAAAATTTTCAAAAAGGTAATAACAAAATATATTCACAGTTATTTTTTAAAAAATATTCATTGGACTGTAAAACATTTTGATTCTCATATTAAATTTTTTAATAAAATTTTGTATTCAATGTTACCATTTCATTTATTATGTTTTAATTTAACTTGATCCCATAACTAACAATATATCAGTATATACCATCGTATAACAATCGGTATTTATGGTTATTTTGATGTAAGCATGAAATATGCAATAGTTTTTATTTATTTTATTCTTAAAAAAATTAAGAATGGGAGAAAAAATGTATTTGAGCTCAAATTTTTGAATTATTAAAATTAAATTCCTTTTAGAGGAATAGATTATGATGATCTGAAAAACTACAAAATATGTTATTTTCTTAGTTATTGTTAAAATTATATGAGAGAAGTGAAATTTAATATTTTAAAGAGATTTCATATCTAAATCACATAAATTAATTACACTTTTCTACGTGAAAGTTTACGTTGTCCATTCAAAAGAAATATTTTTTATGTGTTTTGTATTCCCTCATAACTCTAAGAATAATATGATTTTATTCAATTAGAATTTTCAGAATTGTAGGGAATGTATGACTTATTGTTTAATTAATTTCTTATTTTAATCAATACTATTTAGTCGGATCAGATTTTAACTATGGATAAATAATTCAATAATAATTTTAGTTAATCAATTTTAGAATTAATGTTTGATTTTCGATACGTTATTTTCTATACTTGAAAATAATTATATGTTTATAGTTTGATTATTAATATAGTTGTAATGCATTGCATATTTTAAAATACACCATTGAAATATTGAGTATACTTTTACATGAAAATAAGCTTTTCTGAAAAAGGCATCTGAATGAAAATTAGGTAAATTTTTATAAGCGAGATATTAGGTTTTATTTAACAGAATTTCCCTTTATTTTTAAGTTTTAAAGCAATTTACAAATGGGAGGTATGGCAAAGAATAATGTGGATATGTTTTGTTTATATAATTAGTTTACCGTAAAATTCAATTATTTTTCTGATAGCTAAATTGATTGAACGATAATGTAATAGTATCTTCTGTTTACTTCTCTTTTATTGGAAAGAATTAAAATGATCCTTCAAAAATAAATTATGGAAAAACAGGTTAAGTAAATGTTTGCATTTTCCAGAGTAAACATTTAAGCGAAAATTTAATGGAGATCAGAAAAGGGGCAAAAATATATTGAACCATTTAATATATTTAAAGCTATCTGCGTGTTCTCAACAATTTGCATTGAAAGCTGGTTGCAAGAAGCTAATACCTTAGTATATAAACTAACAGTTTCTAAACTTAGGATTAAAAGTGATTTTCTAATAATAAATGAAAAATACAAAGGAAAAAGTAATAGATTTACAAATCTCGATTTATAATTTAATTTCCTGTATTACTATTTTGATGTATGAGCTATATAGTTGGTCTTTCGGTAATATATAATAAAATATAACGTTTATAATAATATTTCATTAAAAAAATTAATTGAAGGTAAAGCATTTTTATATTGTATTAAAAATAAAATGCTCATATGTTTTAAAGATATTTGTAGTTAGACAACTGTAATATTAAAATAAATATCTTACGTATTGGGGATCACTAAATTTTTCATACGTATTTCTTAAGTAACTGAATTTCTTAGTGCAATAGGCCATGGTAATGCCACTCTGAAAAGCCTGGTGGCCCGCAGGTTGAGGAGACGGGTTGTTCTAGACTTACTGTTCGCATTTAATCTATATAGAATGTCTAATTTTCTCTACAAAAGTACCCTTAATTATTTAAGATTTTAATGTTTTAAAGTAACATTTCTTAAACTTTTAAATATTCTGCCACTTACATACGTTTCAGATTATAGGGAAAAAAACAAGGACGAATGCTGAAAATTCTGATAGAAAAATTTTTTAGAAAGATGTAACAAATGGTAATTCTTTATCTCTCTCGTGCTTTATATTAATGCTTTATATTAATGCTCGCGCGTGCTTTTATTTATAAAAATTAACTGTAATTTTAATTATGGAAAGTTCTGGAACTTTCGATGGCAATAGATAAGGAGATGGAATATTCAGTTTGTAAAATAAATAGTCTTGAGTTGTATGTGGCAAGAATTGCTGACATTTTTTATTTTTCGTGTTAAAACTGGCGCCCACACCCGTGGCCAAAAAACTACGATCCCGTAGACGCTGTGACGAAACGCCGCAGAAAAATGAAAATTTAACCGGCTCTGTAAACCTTACTGTTCCGGAAAGAAAAGATTACTGGTATTGCGCCGCAATCCTTCTAAAGCAAGACAAAATCCCTGGAAATCAAGAGAGAAAGTGAATCATCCTTACTTCAATTGTCTGAAGAAAAGAAAAAAGAACATCTATTTCCTGTTAAAAGTTTTTGCAATAGTGTTTTGTGCATTTTTCATATACAAGTGGTAGCAATCCTGCTACAGTGTGTTAGTGCTATGGATAATTTTATTATTTATTTCATTGATTTTTGGTATTCTTATGCAATGATAATTCTTAATTTTGCTGTATATTAATTTATTTCTTGTGAGATAACGTTTCCTGATTAATATTTTGTGAATTGCACATTAATAATTACTATTTTGCTTGATATTTTACTGATTTCGTATTGAATTTAGGTAGCATTACATGCCTGATTATTTTAGTTTTGTTTAGTATTTTCATTGCATTGAATTTTTGTATCATTACAACTGATGATTCCTAAATTTTCTTTATATTTTTTTTTATTATTTGAATTAATGTTCCTTGTTGGTATTTTGAATATGTTACTAATTTATTTACCTATTTTAATTGTTTTTTGAAGTGCATAATAATTTATAAGGTTTTAAAGCTAGCCATATTTTAAAGTGTATTCCCATATCTGTAAGAGCTTTGGTGGACAATAAGGCCTGGACCTTATTTACTTATTTTATTTATTTGTTACTCTTAAATTTCTCAGTCATGTCATTTCTGGGAAAAGGGAAAAAAGCTAATCTCATTAAGCTTGCTATTGAGTTAGGTGAATATGAGTCGAATAGGAAAGAGCTAAAAATAATTGAATTAAGGACACACATTTTAACAAATGATGCTTATAAGGATGACCCTGAATTTGTGAAATGTATCTTTGAGGGAATCGTATCAAATAGGATAGACGTGAAAAAAAAACAAAAAGAGCAAACACTGCGTGAATTTGAGCTGCAGAAAATATGACTGCAAAATGAGACTCAAAGAGTTGTAGGTCCACAAACCCTACCCCAAACAAAAATTGAATTAAAAAAATTGCTACCAACATTCAATCCTGAAGTAGATAACATGGACCTGTTCCTCCCCTTATTCGAATGACAAATGACGCTATTAGATCTCGGTGAAGATCTGTGGGTACCCTATCTCATTGGTGCCCTACCTAGTGATGTAACCTCCCTCATTGCCCAGGAGCTTGAGGAGAAATGCAGGGATTACTCCCACATTCGAGGAATGCTTCTGCAATGGTTCAAATTAACCGCAGAAAAATTCCGGGAGATGTTTTCACGTCACAGAAAAAGCCCGAATGGGACGTGGAAGGATTATTATTTTGAAATCCGAGCATATTTTGAAGGTTGGCTCAATGAGCTTAAAATTGATTCATTTGACGGATTAAAGAATTTGATGATTGGCCGATCAAATGAAAAAGAGATGCTCTCCAGAGTGTAAGGAACATTACCTGGATATCTGGGAAGAACTTATCGCCCCAGAAATGTTAGCAGATAATCTGGAAGCTTTTGACAACATCCGACGCTCCCTACCCAGTGGACCTAGGAGACACGTGAAGGCAAGTGAAACCGTAAATGATGGAAGACAGGTATCATTCAGGAAACCTGAGCGCCCTTCCAAAAGAGAATATTCCCATCAGGAACCAAATGAGAGATCCCCTCTCAGATGCTTTGGCTGAGGGAAACAAGGAGTGATAAAATCTAGGTACCCCACCTGCAACCTCAACGCCTCACAAAGAACAGACGTAGCAACCAAGCACATCAATGCTTACACACAGAAGCCCTCGACTGACCCTAATCGACATAACTCTCTGTGGAATAAAGGGACGTGTATGTGCAGACACAGATCTTCACATTCAATTGCTGGGGAAAGGATGTTGCAGATATTTAAGGATAAGGGACTCCTTTTCCAGGAAACCACATTAGCAATGAGCTTAGCAGATGGTCAACAGACCACAGGTGAAGCCCTCACAACCCAAGTAATGGTAGAAATGGTAGAATCAATCTTGACCAAATTCATAATTCTCCCAAAGGCAAAGGGAAATAGAACACTTCTAGGAACAGATTTTCTTAGTTCTGCTGGTTTGGTTCTAGATGTGAAGAATACTTGTTGGTACTTTTGGGACAATCCTACGCACAAGTATCCATTTGTTGAAGAATTGGTCACCCCGTCCATAGTTGAGAAGATGCCCAGCAACACCTGCTAATTAAGAGAAGGGAAAGGTGAAAATTTGACCTCTTTTTTTTTTTTCCCAGAAGGAGAAAGTTAACCTCCTGTTGGAATCCTTCCAAAATTTCTTCGAACCAGGGGGAGAAGCAACAAATATCTTGGAGCACCACATTAACACAGGAAATAGTCCCCCTATTTCTGTACCCCCATACAGAATGTCTCCTGTAAAGAACTGTTCTGACTGTATTAAATACAAAGTTTCAAATCTGAAGCCTTCCAGACTATTACAGACACCTGTGTCAGCCCAACGTTTTGAAACCTTGGCCATTGATCTCTTCGGGCCCCTACCTGAGAGTAAAGATGGAAAAAGATGGATCCTAATCATTGAGGATTGTACCACCAAGTGAGTCGAACTGCTTGCACTACCCAATGCTACAGCTAAAGAATGTGACATTACCTTGATTGAAGAGGTTCTACTGAGGTATGGTATTCCTCGCCGCCTTATCAATGACAATGGAACGCAGTTTGTGTCAGCAGTGATGCAACAAATATGCTACCTCTTAAACACCCATCAATCCCTGATCCCTGTATACCATCCACAAGCTAACTCAGTTGAACGAAAGAATAGGGATCTGAAATCCCACGGCTTGCGAAACGACAGGACAGGCGGCAGCCTTTCTGAATTTTGGTCGAGAGTTACGCACTCCAAGTGAAGTTGTTAATGATATCAGAGTCGTCATACAGAATGATAATTTTGAGCCAGAGATAACTCCATATCTCGAGAAATTCGCTAAGTTTTCCACTCAGATTAGAGAGGTGGTTGAAGAGCAACAGGATAGTAGGAAGTTTTACGCTGATAAATAGAGAAAAGCTGCTCCAACATATCAACCTGGAGAACATGTCTTTGTTGCATCACATCCGCTGAGCAACGATGCGCAAGGAAGTAGTGCAAAACTAATGGCATGCAGAGACGGTCCCTACGTGATCTTAACACAAAGATCCCCATCATCTTACGCGATTTCTAGTCTTGATAATCCGGGGGTACATCTTGGTGTTTACCACACCTCTGCTTTAACTCCTTGTAATATTGACAAAGTAAAACCCCTTATTCCTCTTCGTAAACGTGGCCGTCCACCAATGGTCCCACAGACTCCTGGTTCCTCGTCGGGACGCCGTCGAAACCAGAGGGGGAGGATGTAACAAATGGTAATTCTTTATCTCTCCCGTGCTTTATATTAATGCTCGCGCGTGCTTTTATTTATAAAAATTAACTATAATTTTAATTATCGAAAGTTCTGGAACTTTCGATGGCAATAGATAAGGAGATGGCATATTTAGTTTGTAAAATAAAAAGTCTTGAGTTGTATGTGGCAAGAATTGCTGACATTTTTTATTTTTCGTGTTAAAAAGATATATTTTTTCTTTTATATGAACATGACTATATTATTATTTTATTTGGATGGTGTTTAATTCAAATAAAACAAATCATGATAATGCAAAGTCATTTACATTTCTTTATAGAGTTATTATGAAAAGCAAATAAATATACGAAAATATTTTATAAGAAGAGAGAAGAAAAATTATAATAAAAAATTAGTCAATATGAAAGCTTCACAATAAAAATACTTCAAATTTATTAGATGGCATATATACATAAAACTAGAAAGAACCAATTTTTCATCCGATGTATACCTACAAAACAAATACCATTGAAGTTACATTAATAATAAAACAATTAAATATTTCACAATTCAAGCAAACTCAGTTATTTTCCTTCGAACAGCATACGGAGAAAAAGTCTATCAGATTCTTAAGGGGAACATTCGACACAAAACAGTCATAAAAACAGTTTCGTAACATAATGAAATATTTATTGATCTGTCCGAAGAAAAACGTTAGCGAAATGAAATTGAAATGTCAAAATAAAATAGTCAGCATTGATTGACGACTTTTGATAAAGAAGACAATTTAAGCAAGAGGAGAATACAATTTTCTGTACGTTTCATATTTTTTAAAAGAAATATTTTCTGTAGGATTAAGTATTGGATACACAACAGCTTTCTTTTACTTGTTACATTCGTATATAAATCAATTTTCAATAAAGAATTAGAAAAAATAAAAATAGGAAAGTGGACCAATAATTTATGAGATGTCGTTGTGTCATACAGCGCGTATATAAATGAATACCCCTCACCTAGAGCAATGAGCTTACCCAGGGAATAAACCACAGCGCACACGCTGCTAAAGCTGGAGTATGAAAGGTGCACATGAAATTTCCTTCTTATAATAGAAAACACAGCTGAGCCGTCAGATTTTTATGAAAGTCACATCCTTAAGCCTCAGAGTATGGAAGTTAAGATTTTAGCCAACGTGATTAGATATCGAAAATGAGGCATGAATGTTGAAACGACAAATCGTCAGCCATGGTCATGGTGCATTTGTATAAAAAGAAAAGGGGAGACTGTTATGCATGGCTCACCATAAGTAAAGATATACAACAATCAATATCAATGTCAGCTAAAGCAATGGAAAGTCAAGCGGTATGTCTCGACACTCTGTGTTCAAACATTGCACCGTATCGGAGCCCGAATCGCATTGCTGAGCTGAGGCACCGATAACCAAAAGCATTTACAAAAGTACATGAAATATCGGAATTATATCATAGAAAAATGGAAGAAATCAATCACATTTTTTGGTGAATTACGGAAACCCTGTCATCCTAGTGCACAATTGGGTAGAAGCAAAACATGGTTCGTGGTACTATAATGTAGGAAAGATATGTTATGGGCCAGTAGAATTCATTATTTCTACTGTACAATACTTGACGCATGTATAATACGCGAATATTATTACAGACAAATACTCACTGTGAGGGGTGACATTTACGAATAGGGCAATGCACGATGGCATAAAATTCGAATCGACAAGGAAATTTTGGTGAATAGCAAGAGCTTCCAGAATATATTTGAGTATCTTTCTTGGGCATATCAAGTAATGTCTTGAGCTCCAAAAGCACCTGACATAAATTTAATAAGACATTTTCGGTTTTAACTGGAAAATCAAAGTTGTGTTGAGACGCTTCCATCTCGCAATGTGCTTAAATTGCAGGACCATTTTTTTGATGAATACCTACTATTTTGCACCTCAGACTACATATCAGTACTCTGTCGACGCAATTTGTTGTCAAGAACAAAATATAATTATAGTTTTATGTTAAGCAAGTAGTCATAATGAAAAAGTTGTTCAGTATATATATATATATATATATATATATATATATATATATATATATATATATATATATATACAGAGCATCAGAATAATTTAGGCTATTAATTTTAAAAATTGACGTTACACACATTTTAATCATAACATTATGATTAAGACATGTATTCTATTACTTGTGTTCCCAGAAGTTTTGTAAATAAAAAAAAAAATATTATAAATATTGAATGTTAAAAAAATTCATGTACTCTTAAACGGTACAAAATTATATATTTACATAAACTTGTAATATTAATACAAATCTACTCAGAAAGTTTAAATAAAAAAATAGCAAAAATAATATCTAATTTTTTGATGTATTATTTTTACTTTCAAAGGAAGTAGCTTCGAGGTAGGATTTAAAAATTGCAACACGCATGATTTTTATGGGCATTTCCAGAAATCGTTGTCGTTCTAATCTTTTAATCAAGTTGCATACAACGTTCCAAATAAAAACGAAACACTAGTTCAATCCATAGAATTTAAACAGTTTGTTATGAAACTTACATGCTATACAATGCGCACACATGAAGAAAAATAAAACATACATAAAAGAAAAATAAAACTCATTTTTTAAGTATCCAAGAAAGTTTAGCCTTATTTTAATTTCCCAAAACATCGAAATAATTCTACCTTTTTAGTTTCCATTTTATGCACAGTAATTTCAAAATTCAACTAGGAGTGCTTTATATATGTATGTATGTATGTATGTATGTGTGTATTACATTTTAAAAAAATGAGGAGTTTTAAATAAATTGTAAAGTTTTTACCTATTTTTTTTAAATTTCAAAGAATATTTAATGTTTTTCAAACACTTGCCACATTTTTTAGTATATTTCTTGGGAGTGGACTAAAAACAACAAATCATTTTTATTGAGTTCAAATTTATGGCAAACCGAAGCTGCAAACTAAGAAACTTCAAGTTTTTTTAACATTTTAATAAATAATTTTAATTATTACGTCGCTGAAAATTATTGAATCTCATAGTTCTTAATTGTTTTCACTTGATAACACTATTAAGTTATTTGTAAGAAATTTCATACAAATATCATCGAACTTTCATGTGTGTATGTATGGAAATATCACATACACGCATTTGAGGTATCATGAACTTGAAAGGAAAACAAAGTGATAAGGGGAAATACCTTGCACTTTAATTAAGATTTTCAGTTTTGACAAATGTTTAGTAATAATGCAATTTGTTTCTTAACTGTTGAAAAATAAAAGCAGAGATGGTTTTAGAAAGATAGGTACTTGAGTTTTAAATTGTTGAAGTTATATACACTCATGTCCATAAATTAAGGATAATTCAGAATAACACAGAAATTGAAACCTAAAATAAAAATTTCACCTGTAGAATTATCACACACATCTTGAAGAATAATATGCAAATTACAGGAAACCACCAGATGGCGCGGATAGTACGTCACAAAGAGGAGAGTGTAAGAAGAGGTATATAAAGAATGGTGGTAAAAAGTAAAATTGTTCACAAATGCTTTAAAAGCCTTTCATTGCAATAACCACACAATTATGGCACAAAGGACGCATTTGGATGATTTTTTACGTAGTAGAATTATTGGACGACTGAAATGTGGTCGTAACGAGCTGGAAGTATTTGAGGATATTGAAATCACCCAGAGTGTCATTTCCAGGCTTTCGAAATGACACTCCAAGATGATGGTAATGTAAGTAGATGTTACAGCACAGGTCGCCCCCGAGTTACAACGCCGAATGAGGACCGGTATTTGGCAGTTACTGCCAAAAGAAACAAACGGAGCACAGCATCAGACCTGTCTCGTCAGCTCTTTTCAGCCACCGGATCGACAGTTTCAAGGCAGACCGTGTACATACGCTTAAGGAAAATTGGTCTATATGCTCTTAGGCCTATCAGATGTGTTCCACTTACCGCAACCCACTGTCACCTGCGATTAACCTGGAGTAGACAGCATGCATTGTGGACACCACAACAGTGCTCTTGTATGATGTTTTCCGACGAGTCCAGGTTTAGTTTGCAGTCTGATTCTCACCGGCCTTTAATATGGAGAGCGCCAGGTACCCGTTACCACCAAGAGAACACCATTGAACGACACCGTTACGGTGGTGAACAGGGAGGAATTATTCTTGGTTCCAGAACTGGCCTGCATGTTCAGAGTGTAACGATGACATGTCTCATCTATCATGATGTCATTCTGGAACAGCATGTACGTTTGTTTCCGGGTGCCATGTGTGATGAATTTATGTTTATGGATGACAACGCCTGCCTCACCGTGCAAACATTTTAAACGAATGCCTTCAATCTGAGAATATCACCCGTATGGATTGACCAGCATACTCAGCGAACTTGAATCCAATAGAGCATGCGTGGGATAGGCTTGACCGATGAATTACAACCTGTCAACTCCCTGCCACTTCGGAGGACATTGCTCAATGAGTGGTGTAATATTGCCCAAGATGAGATTGATAATTTGATACTCAGCATGCCTAGGCATTGTAAGGCCTGTAATGCATCGTCCGGGAGACATACTCTGTATTAACCATCATACTAAACATGTTATACTGTTTTTTGCAAATAGGTTTTTTTTTTTTTTGAAATGTACTGCAGGGAGTAAAAATCGCCATTTTGATTAATTATGTCAAACATATAGCCTATTTTTTGCTCTTTACCTTTTGTTTAATAAAGAGTCTACAAATAAGTCAAATTTGTTTTGCTTCTGTCTCTTTTTTGCCTGAACTTCATTATGCTTAATTTATGGACATGAGTATATATATATATGTATATAAATCTTTTGACATTCAAATGCATAAATATTTAAATAAGTCGATTAAATCAATACAAGGAAAGACAAGTAAATATGTTTTAATGTGCGTATGAGGATGTTCAGTGCTATTTTTGCACATGTTAAAGAATGGAAGCTTGTTCTCAGAAACAGAACATACTCGCGAGATAGTGAAACGTAAGAGTCACTTTTGTTTCATGATTGAAATAAAATGAAAAAGAAATAATATTTACATTAAGAAGCCAATTATAAGAAATAAATACAACGGGAAAATGTTAATAAGTATCTGCATTATAGTTATTATTCGTTAAATCAATTAAAACAGAAAAAAAGAAGTTCAACGCGAGTATTTTTATTTTGAATAAAATAGCACGTTTCATATAACATTTAATACCTCGTCAGCTTGTTAAAAGAGCGATTATCCTACAGATGATCATCCGACTAGATTTTGAGGCATTTTTCTAAAATATGACTTAAATAATTATTTAATTGTTATTGTTTAATTAAGTATGTTGCAAAACTATGAAAATACAGCGAGACGAATGTTTGAAAGCTTATTTTTCAAAATATTGAGAAATTTGTACCAAAATATTACAAAAAATTGCTCTTTCGCTGACAACTCTAAAAAATATACATATCATAAAAATAAATAAAATGTTTTCAGGAATATAATTATTTAACGTTTAACTCTGCTTTACATTAAAAAAAGCTCAAATTCTACTGTAAATTATGAAATACGGATGTTCGAGATGAAAAAAACCCAGAATTTTCTTAAGAAACTTTTTTTTCATATTAATTTACATTAAAAATAACTTAATTGAAAAATTACCCTTAGCTTTTAGCAGAAATCAGTCATTGTAATACAAAGAACAAACTCAAAAAAATTCATAAAAATATTTCATTTTCTTTAAGAAATATCACTCTTACTGTTAACCATTTTATGTTCAAAAATAACATTCCTCAGAAAATTCAAAATAAAATTTATATTTGCAATAAAACTTTTTACAGATTTAGGCAGTTATTAAAACTCTTCAGTTTTGTGCCTTCCTGAACCTCATACTTCAAAATTTTGAATTTTTGAAAGGCCTTTCTTTTTTTACGAGACCTTTTTTTTTTATCTGGTATATAATGCCACGTAGAATCAACAATTCTCGTTTTGTCGAGGTACTAAGAATATCCTTTCATTTCAGAACATAATTTCATTTCTAACTTTTGAAGTAGAGGTAATAGACTAGCAAATCCAAAATTAAAAATTATTGTTGCGATATAATTTTTAAACGGAGTGTTTGTAGCTCAAAAAATTGTCTTTATGGATTATACTACACACGACATTGTTAAGACTCTCATTATAGTTCTATTATAATAATATTTTGCCTGTATATAGATCAGACCTCTCTACAGAGGCTCAACTAGAATTTTTGAAATATATAACTTAGAAGTGGGTTTATTCATATTTTACGACAACAGAGAGGAGTAAATTTAAGAAAAAAACGCGAATGATTATTTCAATTGGTAGTAACTCTGAAAATAATGTGATTTTTTCAAAAAATCCAGTTGAGCCTCAGTAGAGAGGGCGGAGCTATATACCAGAAAAATATTATTATAATAGGACCATTTTTCAGAAAAGGAGAACATTTGGAAAAAAGATTATTCTGAGATAATTTTTTGCCAAAATATTATATTTAAATAAATGTTTCTTTGTCAAAAAAATGTCCTTAAAACAATTTTATGCATGTGTTCAAATCTGAGAGACACTAAATATCATGAAAATTATCCATTTATGCGTTTTTTTAAAATCACGCTTCCGAACGTAGTCGTAGACCTTAATATAAATTAATATGCATATTATATATTTTTATATTACACACGATGTAATAATCTGCAAGTGAGAAAAAAATTCAATTATATTTAATTAAGAGTGTTCCAGTTTATCAGTATGTAGCACCCATTTATTGAAGAATACCAAAAATATTATGGTTTTACGCATATCCGCACAGTGCTACAATTTATTATATTGTATTAAACTGCGCATTTCGAACAGCAAAACGTATATAATTTATTATATATATCTCGTGAAGGAATTATTATAATTTATGCATATATTGTGATCAGTGTTATATTAATCTTCCTAAGCATTATATACTTTCTTTCATCTTGAAACTAAACATCTGCATGAATATTTGTTGATTTAGACAACAATTGTCCTAAAAAATATGGGATTAGCTGAATTTATTCATACAGTTCTTAGAGAGTATATAATTCTCAGGAAAAAAAAATTATGAATAGTTCGCTTATTCGTTATTTGAGTGCGTGTTAAAATAGTCGCTTTATAATTTTAGTTTTCCATTGTTATATTAATATACTTATTAATGGTCACTTATTGACTTACGATATATTCACACCTTAACAATTTAATTTTACATTATTTTAATGAATTGTTATTGTTCCTAAAGAGTTATATCATTTGCTGAACATTTATTAGTAAAATTGGCTATTATTTAAATAATAATTCTTTTTTAATTGAATTTTATACAATTGTTAGAGAAAATTATTGCAATTTAGTCATAATGGAAATCGAATGCTAAGTTTTATTTACAAGTAAATTAATTAAGAACGGTTTTTTTTTTAAATTTACATTTTATGTATACTAATAGTACACTTAATAATAACGTGAATGATATGAGATATTTACAATGTTACAGTATAATATTTTTGAGTTCATCAATTCAATATTGTTCATTGAGATTAGTACTGGCATATATATAGAAAGCAAGGAAAGTTCTTATTTTTATAAAAGATAAATGGAACAATCACTTATTTTTCAATTATTCTAAGCAAAGTTGGGCTTTTAAAATATGATACATTGGCCAAATTTTCTTCTTTTTCTTAACAATCAATAAAATTCGAGATAATACTTTGTGAAAAAAATACAGGCTATAAAATGTAAAGTATCTCAAACAGCCCCGACAAATGTATGGGATTTCAGCTTAGAAATATATATTATAGACCACTAATCAATCATAAATGTTCAATAAAATCACAATTATTTATTTAAATGTACTGCTACTTAATAAAAAATATATAAAATCAATCAATAAATATATTATAATAAATATATTAAAGCAATTTGCTAATATCATGATATCTGCTTAATTTCAAAGTATTTATCATGTTATCAATAGAACTGCACAGTGTCCTCAATTGAGAAATAATTGGCTATCTCTAAGCTCTTAAAAGCACACTATAATGTTCCACGGCCGTGTAACAGATAAGACGCATTGTACTCGTAGCGCGTGCACGTTAGAAACTGTCATTCACAGGTACGTGGACGCTCAGAGCATAATAATTCATCAGACATATACGGTAATTTGTGGTCTCTGACAACACCGCTGAAGACGAGTACTAGCGATGCATAATGTATTAATGTCGGACACAGACGTTCTCCGAAGTTTTGGACTGCCTTTGAGGGTAAACGATATTTGATTAGGAAAATGGATATATAGGGAATTAGCCTTACACCTAGAAATTCTTAGTTTATATATCTGGGCGAAAATAGCCTGCTGTCCTTTTTTTTTGTTCGCAATTATCTTTTTCTTGAAATTAATCTAAAAATATTTACCAAGATTTCAGTTAAAATAATTAAAAATAGATGTAACAATGTATTCTATTTCGAGTATGTATTTCAGAATAAATAAACATTAGATATATGTTCGAATTTTATAAAATTTTAGAAAACATAAAGGCGGTGGGTAATACCTTCGTCAGATGAGAATTGAAACTTTCAATAGAATAACAGCTATAAAAGCTTCGATGTAATGAATTAATGTAGAAGGCGCTAGTTTAAATTATAAATTGCTAAAAAGGTTCAATTAATTCAGGAAAAATAGTTATTTTTCTTCAGTGCTTTGAAAATTGGGTAGTCGTTGAGTGAAAAAAATTATCAATACCTACATGACTTCTGTAAATAAATTAAGGATTCATTTTATTTTATTACATGAAAAGAAAACCTTTCCTTTGAACTATTTAGCAGCTGATATTGATTCGAATTATTTATGTTGAAAAGAGGATTTTAATATGTGAAATAGCACGTTTCACATACAGAATATAAATTCATTCTATGTTTTAAATTACCTTCTTATGTCTTTTTCTTTAAATTTACATAATTAGAACCAAAAATAAAATTAAAATTGGGTACAGTTAAAATAAATTTCTAGAGCCCAATAGATTTTACTGAAAATAGATAGAATATAAAATTTTTGTAGTTCGATTTGGAAAGTTCAATAAATGATTTGGAAATCTAATATATATCCAAATCCCATACTCTATATTTCCAGGTTTTTCTAAAAAGAAAAATTTCTGATTTATGTATATATATATATATATATATATATATATATATATAACATTTTTAATTTTTATTTTTGAAATTTGGAGTTGATGTAGTGAGTTTACAGTTGTTTTAATTTTTGTTCTTTAATTCTAGACTTTTAAAGTACAAAAAATGTCAGTTATAACGAATTTTATTTAGATATTTTTTTAACAACCTAACATCCCTAATATTTCGTTTTTGAGAAAATCAAAACTTTTATTTTAGTGCAATATCTCAGTCAGATAAAGAAATATCAATATGCTTCGAAGTGTCATAATTCTGTTGAAAATAACTGTTAATATCAAAGAGCTTTAAAAAAAAAAAAAAACACTTTATAAGCTATTTATTTTAAGAAGAATGAAAAATATGAAATTTAATATCACACTATCTATTTTTAATAAATATTAATCAGAAACTACTTCATCTGATTCCATCTGAAAATTTCAGCACTCTTAAAAGAAAGGAAATAACTATATTTTTTATTTGGGAAATATTTATACAGACGTAGCAAAAGAGATAAGAGATTTGCATACCTTATGTAAACATCTTTCGTATGATCCCCTATGACTTCAAAATTCTTGAACGATAAAATATTTTCCTTCAGGGTGAAATGTTCCTTTAAAATATGTGATAACTTGCGTAAACATAGCGCTGCTCACGGTAAAGCAATATAAACGTCAAAACAACTTTTAAATTTAGACAGTTCTGAAATCGTCCTCAATTGACAGATCTCGACACATCTACTTTTTTTAACATTGGTATTTTTGTCAAATTAATATTTTCTCTTACAATAACCATGCGTAATATTTCTGTTAGCATAGGAATTTTGAACTCATCTAAGATAAGTATAGGTATATTTCACAATAAATAAAATTTCAAACCCTAAGTAAGAGAGAATTGTGTGGAGTATTTGTTTTTCATACGAGTAGTGTCTGTGGCTGAAGTAAAGAAATTTTAAGGCATAGTAGAAATAGAAGTGTTTTTTAAGGGAATTGTAGGATATTTTGTAATAAAATTGTTTATGGGGTATGCAGAATATAAAACACGTAAATACTAAAAAGGTTTAAGTTACATAATATTTAAAAAAATATTTTCAACGAAGTAAGTAATATAATTTGTTAACTAATTGTATGTAATCATATCTTTATATTTCATAAACTGGTTCTATTTTTGCTATTTATGAGATTTTAAAATGTTTTCTAATTAATACAATATTCCTGTTTTGCTTGTCACCCATCCGGTATAATGGTTCGCCCAGCTGACTGCTTTGCTGTAGGGCCTGAGCTCGAATCCCGGAGAAGGCATATAGTGTCAAATATATAGTGTCTTTACTGCATGGGAGTACTTTTAATAGCCCGTCAAGGTTAAAGTCCTCTCGGGAAGTTGGTGGAAATAAAACTGAAGCGGGAGGTCCCTGACCAACCCTAGGATGTCCTCCATCAAAATTGGAGTGGAAAAGCGAGCGTTGTACTGTCACCTGTTTGACTCTCAAAGCTACAGCTAACGAAAGGCGTCCCTTAGCTCTTTGCTTTGATGAATTTTGTAAGCCTCTTTGCCGATCAGGTGGCATTAGTAACTACAACATGTTTTATAGAATTATTCATTATATAAGAATAAATAATGACTTAATGAAACTATGTTTGATTTTATTGAATGCACATAAAATTGAATTAGGCTATACTGTTTTCATGTACAAGCATTATGTTTACATGTATTTATTATTGACTTATAAGACGTAAAATATATCTCTGCATATTTATTGAATAAATAACAATTTATTTTTAAGTAACAGTTGTATAATTATATTTCTAGAACCATAATTACTAAATTACTTCTAATTACTGAAGAACATTTTTGTATTTTCTTAAGGAAATATTTACTGTTATTAACATTTTTTTACTATTAAACTACAATAATATTAAGTACCTTAACTTAATTTAGAGGTATTTTTGATCATTCGATGCTTACTCATTTCGAGATAAACCTTTTTATATTAAAAAGAAATGGGTTAACTATGTATTGTAAATTATTACTTTTCGTGATGTGTAGAGCTTCTAGTAACATATTTATTACGCAATGCATAAAAAGAATAGTTCATCTTTGCATTAACAAATAATTTGTATAGGTAAAATTCTTTTACATAACACAGCTACATTTTGAATCCTAATTAAATATAATTTTTTATTTATGTTTCGAAAAAAATATTGACTAATTTGTAAATACATTATTGAATCATCAACTAACACGAGATAAATAAAAAATTTTGTACCATTATTCTTTGGAATCCCACATGAAAGTTGCTATTTCATTCCAAAAAAATCATTAAATATTCCGTACTTAATGCTTTTCAATTCTATCAGTCCTTTAAAATTTGAAAAGAACAAATTCGATTTATCTATTGTAGATAGCATTGCATTTTATAAAGCAAGCGAGCATAAAGGAGTAGAAAGCATACCTTAAAGAAAATAGCCCAGATTTCGTATACAAAGGAATAATTGAATACACAATAGACTTCCAATGTAATTGATTGTGCATTTCATTGAATAACGTTTTATAAGTCTTTCATGTTTTCTTTTCGAAACTTATTGTGCATTTTATTTCAGTACTTTCAAGTGACTTTTATGTAAAAGTTATAAATTTTTATTTGCTGAGATTAGAAATCTTTCCTTAAGTGTGTTTGCTTTGTTAGGATTTAAATAAAACTTTCAAGAATGTAATGAAACAAAGAGGAGTACATGTTCTGAAACATTTTTAATAGCAAAAAAAAATTTGTTGCATGTATGCATTTTCAGCATTTCTTAAAACAATAATATGACGTGAAAATTTAATTAACTTGAGTTTATGTTATTTTGAACAATATTATTACTTTAGAGCATATGAAAGCAAGGGTGATAGTTTGAATACTTTGTATCTGAAAAACATTTTCACGTAGAATGATAGCAAAATTCAATTTAAAACAAGTAAAAATTAAAGATAGTATAATTTTTTTAAAATATGTATTACTTTAAGACTTATAATTGTATAAGTAGCAGTATCAACCATTTCTATGTGGAGTAAGTAAAATGATATAAACAAATCTGTAGTTATAAATCTCAGAAATTGATCAAATATACACTTACAAATCAAATAGTACATTTAGCTATAGTACAGATAGCTATAGATCAAATAGTACACTTATCTATAAATAGTGGATGTAAAACATATAATATGATAAATTAAGATACACTCAATCATTATTCGTAAGTTAGTGTTTGTAAATTTTTTAACTATATTTTCTTAACGACATGTCAGTTATGTCAATTGGACTGTATTAGTCATTCTCTTTTAATAATAATAATATTTATATTAATCAGATAAGATTTTATACTATCAATATTATTAAATACTCAAACAAGATAGAATTCAGATATTCTAATTTTTCATAGTTTAAAAAATGTCAAAAATAGAATTGTTAAACTTGTTTCTAATACTAAAAAATATTATGGTGGGAAAATTACTCTATTAGATCTTACAATACTATTTATCGTTTTGAATTAAATGCAACCTATTATGGTAGGAACTTCTCATAATAGATAAAATGTACCATTTCAAAATATTTTGCTATCAAAATAATGTTGTTAAAACTAATGGAAGAATAATTAGAGATGGTAGAAATAAAACAAAATATAGGGATATAAATACTTAGGAATCATATTTTTCAAGTCTGAAAAAGTATTGAAAAAGCTTTAAAATGTTTTGAAAATCAGATATTTTATACTCTGTTGTGAATTTGAAGAAAATATGTGTTCCAGAAGGGTTACTAAATAATTACTGCATTACATAATCTTATTGTATACATACTTTAAAAAAGCTCTACAATTACTTAAATCATGAGAAAAATATCGATATAACTAATAATGTTAAACATAATAAGTACCATTTCACATATGACAGTATTTTTCAATAATATTGTGGTATAAACGACAAATTGCTACCATTCACCGTAGCTCTGTCGTTAGTGTACTGTACTGTAGATTAGTGTACTGATCACTGGTTCGATTTCCAGCGAGTGCGCTTCATGCAAGGACAGGTGTTCTAATTTTAAAATCTTATTTATTTCTTCTATGGAATCTGGTTGATTCTAGAACTTTTTCTTTACTATTCAAGCCAGACTCGTACGTATGTAAATTAGGTGCAGCGGGCGCCAGTGCGTGCACGTTTATGCCCAATTATTTCTCGAATATTCTTCTAGGTATATAAAAGCTGAGTTTCTCCACAATCGAGGTGAGTTTTTTGTTCTAATAAATACGTGTTAAGATTATCCGTCTGGTTATTTAAATCTTTGTGACAATATTGAATTCTACATTCTTTAAAATTCATGTCGTTACATTTAAATAAAAATATTATTAATAAAATCATTCAAATATAATTTTATAGAAAATGAGATGCTAATATTTATTCAAAGTAAGCTCATAGAGGTTGAGAAGTACATGTTTGAAATGCAATGAATTTAGGAGCTTTATAAAGAATATCACCAACGTGTTATCACAAATTATTTCAATATTATAAAAAATATGTGTAAAAGTATTGGTTATGGAATTGGGGGGATTTCTGAAATATAACTAGCAAATATATGTTATGCAAAGATATGGCAGTCCATTACTTACAAAGGTATCAAATACCTTATGCCATTTTTAAAAGTAATCATCCGGACTTTAACTGGAATTTATGAGACCAATACATTTTGATGCAAAAAAGAAATGATTAACGAAATTATTAGTGAGCTAAAGAAATGTAACTATACACAGCTGATTCCTTCAAACAGAAGACGAAAGTTCTTCAAATAATTTTATTATATTTTATGATGATCAAGTACCTGAAATTATGCTATTTTTTGTAAATGTTGCTATAGTATATTACTAAACCCATATTTTCTAAATAATAACGATTTTATTAAAACATTTAATAGTGATAGAGAAATTAATAACCATTCTTAAGTATTTATGTAAAAAAATAGGAACTCGTGCCAATAAATTAATAGAAATACATATTTTATTCACTCCTAAATTTAACGAAGGCCATCATAAGTTTAATGCTTTTCTTAATGGATTGATGAATACGTTGACAAATCTTTAAAAATGCTTCAAAATATCATAAAGCTGCTATAAATTAACTAAGTACTACAGCATTAATTAAACATGTTCAAGAAATTTCTGATCGCATGAAAGACAAGTAAATATTCTACGCGTAGTGTTGATTTTAAAGATCTTTTCAATTATATTAGAATTATTAATATGTTTATGTATTAGAAGTGTTTGATAAATCAGATGACGCGCGTGGTTGTCTATTTCACAGAAATGATAAAAATAAATATAACTATTTAGACTTTTTCTTTTTATTATTTTTATATAATATACACCTTAATATTTCATATTTATTTATATTTCAATTAGACATTTTCACAGTATTACTTATAATTTTCTGAAATGTTTCACTCTTAATCAACTACTTTTAGATTACTAAATCTCGTTTAGTCATTTCCCTTTGAAATGTTTTTGTCTATATTCTATAATTAATAATAGATTCAGAAATTTCATTCATTCCAATATTTTGGAATTCTCGTAGTGTTGATAAAAGAAGGATCTGGTTGGGTATTCGAACAATTAGTTTGAGCCCCATTAAAGGCTTTCCTGAGCCCAAATTTAAACACACACACATCCTTTCAAAAGAGACAGAGGGTGTATAATACAAGGCTCTATCTATACCACTTTTAAATGAATCACTATCAAAATGGCTTTAAGTTTGATTTTTTTGCCCGTAGTTTGATGTACTAATGTGTTTTCAAATATAATTTTAATTTTTATAAATTTACTTTTAAGCTTATTTTGTTTTTGAAAGGAATTTTATTTAGGGACTACTAAGAAACCCAAACTTTGTGCCGACGTTAATGGACCTGGAACTTTAATGTTGTAGAAGTTCTTCAGATGATTGTTTGGCATAACGGTGTGATTGAGGGAGATGTTCCCAAGTAAAATCTAAGGAATTCTTAAAGTCTTTTCGTTGCACGATAAAAATAAAATGAATGACAATTTGAATTTATGAAGTGTGTTTTATATTGTTTTTCCGTTTTATAATCACATTGATCCAAATATATTTCTGTAGTGCGATATAGTAAACAAGTCTCTTTAAGAAATACTTAGTTTATTTTCTATTATTAAAAGTAATATTTCAGACATTAGTTATCTGTAATGTATTCACAAATTGAATTTATGATTTCTAAGCAAAACAGAAGAAAATAAAACATTTGTATAGTAATTTATTCATTCCACACAAAGCATTCTTTTATCATTAACTTAAAAGTTAAATATATAAGAAAAATTAACCCTTCAGAATAAATGAAATACTACATAAATTTATTCTTTATTATCTGTCCAAAATTTTATTTAAAAATCTATGCTGGAATAATAATTTTCCTATTTCAGACTTAAAATTAATGGTCTCTAAAGAAAAATTACAGAAAGAAATATCGACGCTGTTTAAAATCTCTGAAAAAGGGCTCTTAATAACTGAAATTAGAAATTCTTCTTTTCATTTTAGGAATAACAAATGATGCGTCAGAAAGAGACCAGGTGTGTCTAAAGATCACATTTTTCGTCGTTGATTGCAACGTGAAAAATTTGTTTCTCCCAAATATCATTTTTATTTTTAAAAGTTTAATGAGTTTGAGAAAAGTAAGCAAAATGCAAAAATATTCATTCTCAACAGTAATTACGGTTATAAGTATTTTAAAATTCATAAAGTATTGCTTTTTCGTTGAATATGTTTATGAAATTCGTTTTTATAAGCCCTCTTAAATCCGTATTCTTATTTATTTTTACACACTCAACCATTTTGAAGCTATATTTTGATAAAAATTGTATCATTTACATAATAGTTAATACTATAAAGAGGTTTCAAACATTTCTGAAAGTACGTTTTAGGAGATACAGTTAAATATGTTACGAGCATTGTAAAGTAATGAATATACTTATTATTATTGTATAAAAATTAATTTATTTTGCAGTTATAAGAAATTTCCTTAACTTTACCTGAAATTATGCAACCCTAAAAACTGCAACTGCAGTAATTAGCTTGGAATTATGATTTTGTATGTAACATAGTTAGCAATGATTCCCCAAAAGTATTGAAATAAAATGGAAGTAATGTGTATCCTATATTGAACTTATATTAATACAATAGTCTGGTTAATACACTGATTAAGTTTCTACTATGTGATGACATGTAAGTTTGCTCCGAGTGTCTAGTAAACAGTTTTTAATGTTTGCTACAAAATAAAAATAATAAAATTACGATCAGCAAAAGTTTATGCTGTACCAATGTATTATGATGCATTGTACAATTTTGTTTTGGGCACCAAGTTGCGAAAATTTTGTTCAAATTTTTCATTCTATATAAAGAGATTGTTATTATATGACAATTATTGTTTAAAATAGAAACTGTTGAAATTAGACAACATTTGGTAAATGTTTAGGCATTATATTAGTACTTTCGATTTCCATGCGTATTTGTATATGAAGCTTTAGTTACGCTACTTATACAGCTGTAAAGGAAAATGCCTGCTTAGAGTATAATTGCAGGAATTAATGTACAGCTCTTTTATTTTATTATACATACCCTTATTTCAAAAGATTTCAATTTTTTGAATTCTTCAATTGCTTTGAAATTACCTGAGTACAGAGTTTATTAATTTAAGCCAAGCAATATCTCATGAATCACCTATAAACATAAAAAACAATTTGATAGCCTGGCGGGTTGTATCAGATTAAACATTTAAGAGCAGTCAGTAATGTAAACACTTTTTGAAAATTAATTTTGAGTTTTTGATATTTTTAAAATTTCCAAATCATTAACGTTCCATTGATGTAATATGCAAGCCATTATATGAATTAGAAGTATTTTAAAATGACTTTTAAAAAATAATCAGCTGCCTCGGTCACGCCCACTTTCACAGATTATGTGTAAATATTGACTTTTTAAATCTGAGAACTAGCAAAGCCTCCACAAAATTTCATTTAATTATACACAATTAACTGTAGATTAAAGGGAAATTAGCCGCAATTTTACTGTTAATTTTATTACGTCCTTTTGGAGGAAAGTTTGTAAAAATGAGGAAAATATTTACTTTTAATTTGAAATTTAGTACATGGAAAAAAATATTTTTGTAGTGTAAATAGAAACAAATAGTGAGAAATGTCTCCTTTAGAAATTTTTATACTTAATAACTTGTTTGTGATAATTTTGTTGAAAACGTGCTACTTGAAAAATTATAATAATAAAATTATTTCAATAACTTAAAAATGAAATTAAGGCAGAAATGAGAATGCCTTTATCGCAACCAATATAGATACTGAACAGGCAATAGTTGTTAAAATATTGCATATGTAAAACACTTGCTTTTCAACTGAACAATAGTAAAAGACATTTCAAACCATTCATTAAATCAATAGAAATTGAAAGGGAACCAAGATTCTTATCCTTCATTACCTTGCAAACCATAATTATAGGATACGATTTTTTTGATAAGGTAAGAATTTTTTTTATAAAAATTTCTGTTCTCTAAAATTTATATTTTTAAAAATGTGTAAATGTACTGTATCCATATACTCTATGTTTTTTAAATGCAATTGTGTATACTGAAATGACAGTTTTGAAATGTTCTTAAAACATCCAAATAGAAAACAGATATAACAAAAAATAACAATTTTCAATAAATTCATAATATTAATGCTCGGTGAACTGACAGTTTGTCTTTGAAAAAAACTAATTAATATATTTAAAAAAATTTCACTTCAGTATAAATATAAATGTCTAATGGATATACAATAAAAATTTGAGTATTTATGCTTAATAGTTTCTGAGAAAAAGGTATGAAATGACACATCAAATGCGATGTTTGTTGTCTTTGCGAGAAGCTAGTTACATACATAAAAATACATAAATTTCATGTTTAAAAACATAAAAATAGTTTTACTTTCTCTGTTTTAGAAATCATTTATCCCGTTAAGTATAATTTTTGAAGTTTAAAACCTAGAAAATGTCTGCAACAACAAAACCTAATGATAACTTTACAAAATCCCAGCGAAAACTTTCAAAATGTCGTATAATCAGGTATTTTTAAATACCATCTCAAATTCATACAAAAACTATATTGATACGTTTTCACATTATATTTATGTTGATTTATGTTCAACTTTGACATCTGCAACGCATGAAAGCTACTAATTCTTCAAAAATTGATACAGAATTGAGAAAAATTGATGTAATACTAGAAATTATCTCGTTAAAAAAAAAACTGAAAAATGCTATTCTTGGCAATTTAAGAATTTTTTGTTTACTATTTTATGCAAAATAAATTGCAAAGATGCTAATGTTCAATAAAATGGGACAAATACATGTTGTAATTCATTATTTTTGTGATTAAGTAGCACTTTATAGTGAAAATTCAATTTTCTCAAAAATGATGCTTTTAAAATTGTACTCATGTTTTTCTCAGAATATAATGTATGGATATAATGAATTTTTCCCCTCATGTTACTAATATGTAACTATATATATTTATGTGAGCTTTTTGGGGATTTTCCCAAAATGTTTGACTGGAGTCTATATATCGTGACAAAAAATGTCATTTTTTTAAAAAAATTAAAATTGATATTTTTATGTTGCATGTTTTTCACAAAACTAAGCAATATATTTTAAATATTTCACTTAATTGTGAATAATAATGTTTATTTATTGTTCAGACAAGTTTTTAAGCTTTAATATTCAAAAGTGTTTCAATAATAGGTAACTAATTGCAACTCAGATGTTTAATGCTTTTTGTCGTTGCGAGAAGTTGTTACATGCATAAAAATACACAAATTTCATATTTAAAAACGTAGAAAGTTTTATTTTTGACTTTTATAAAGATATTTTCTACAGTTTAGAGAAAATTTGGAATTTTGAAACTTTAAGAAATTGTGTTTGCAGGGGAACATAGAAATCCATAATTATTTTTTTCGCAACATCATAAAATCATGTATTTCCAAATCATGACTTTTACATATTGATACAGGTTTACATTATATTTATGACGTTTCATGATCAGATTTAATATTTATAATGCATCAAAGCTAAAAATTCTTCATAGATTAATACAGATTTGAGAAAATTGATGCAAAATGCTAAAACAAATCTCTTACTACAATCTAAAAATAATATATATGTATTTTCTGAACTTATTAAGACATTTCTTTTCCCTATTTTATGCTTAAAAATTTAGAAGATACTAATGTTTAATAAAATAGGGCAAATACACGTTTGAATTCATTATTTTTGTGGTGAAGTACCTTTTTACACTTAAAGTGCAATTCCTCAAAATGATTGTTTTCAAAATGCGTGTACCTTTTTCTCAGAAAATACTGAATGAAACTACTTACAATTTTTACTGCATATAAATAATATGTAACTATATATAATAGAGCTACTTTCTTGGAGAGTTTCTCAAAATATTTTGCTCAGAAGCAGTTATCGTAAAAAAAGGCCATTTTTTACAAATTTCAAAGCGATACTTTTACGATGATTTTTTTTTGAAAAAAGTAAGCAATATATATGAAGCATTTTACCAGTATTTAAATAGGAATGCTAATTATTTTACAGACAAAATTTGAAGTTTTTATATGCAACTATATTTCTGAGAAACAGGTTCCTAAAGTGGCTCAATTTAACATTGTCGGTATAGGGGGTACTGATTAATCTTAAATAAAGTATTATAAATAAAGTTATTTATACGCGTAGGAGTATGAGAAACTATTGATTTATTACTAAGTAATATGTGAGATATACGTATATACAATTTATCCTACATATTAAGTTATCCTTATGTATGCGGAATGTTATAAACCGAAGCTATTAATATTCATTTATCTGATTTCATTAAGCCGCAAATTTAATTAAACCACAGTTTAGAAAAGATAGCTATTCGCAGTGGGATAAATTTCTTCCTTTGAAAAATTACAATGTCCAGAAAATCGAAGATGTAGTAATGAGTGTTTATGGAAATGATAACCAGCTATATTACATTGTTAAGAGGTGAAAAAGGAATTTTGAAACTGGCCACATGTCCTTTACAGACGATCAAAGATATAGAAGATCATCACTCATAGATGAAGCCATCACCCTAAAGATGGTGGAAGATTTTATCTTATTATATAGAAGAACTATCATGAAAATGATAATAAATTATTTTGATTCTAATTACGGAAAAGTGTGGAAAATAATTTACGAAGAGTTACATATGTGTCAAATGTGTCAGCACGTAGGGCTTGACATTTAGTAACTCGTTTTCAAAAGAAAACTGTTAAGGGATATATTAAATGTTTTCGTTTTAGACGAGTATAATTTTTCGATTGCATGGTATATAACTATGGATAAATCTGATATCTATCAATATGATACAGAGGAAAAAAAAAGATTTCTGCAGTGGGGAAGCACAGCAAACCACCAACCTTTGAGAAGTCTTAAGGTTACAGTGGACAGTTAAAATGTGGAAAATTGATCAAAATATCGAAAAAAAAAACTTTTTGACTGATTTTAATATTATATTAGCTTTTCTATCAAATTCAAGAAAAATATTTGGTTTTATGAATTTTTTTTACTAGGGTAGGTTCAATTTAGTCATCCATGACCACACCCCTTTGTTTACATTCTGATGTCGTGCTAACAAAGCTGCCATGTACTTTGCCAGTACGAATTTTATTTACTGTAGGCAAAGCCTCTCTAATTTTTATTTTTAAATGTTATTTTATCAAATTCAAGGAGGCAACAATTTCTTTTAACTGTATCTGAGACCTAAATTGACATTATTTGTATACAATTCGTTCAAACTTGCATTTGCATTTTTCGTTCAATTTTATTCAAACGTTATATTGAATTTACCAAAACAAAAAGATCTTTTCAGAACTAAAGCTCATTTTAAATTGAATTTGTTGTTTAAAATCATTAGTATGGATCTTATACCATCGAGATATAGAAAACCTAAAGGTAGTCCTACCAAAAGGAGAAATATGTTGTCTGAAAATAGCAAAAAGCGATTTCAGAAATCTTCTGAAAGATGAAAAAATAATACCAATAGCAGATTTTGCCGAGAGACACATTATCTGACCCAAATACATCTTCCCAACCTGAGGCAAGCTATATTTTCACTGACAAGGCTGTGTTTCCTGCACTATTGTAGAAAGTTCCTAGAAAATATTGTACAAACTGTACCCTTGTTCTAAAACAACACCATTCCATGGCGTTTTCTACAAAGACGGAACTTTTATGCGAATAAAGTCATGAAAGCTATAGAAGTGTTTATTGAAGTTTCCAAGAAGAGGCCAAAATTCACATGATACAAACAAAAAAACTGGTGAGTGACTTCCTATCCATAGGCAGAGGGCATGTTGCTTTGGAAACTTTTTTTATCTGTTCTCAACATGTCAACGATAGACAGAAAGACACTTGTCAAATGCATGCACAACTCAGTGATAAACAAAGGTGAAGAAAAAAATGCTCAAAATGTCACGTCAAGCAGCTAGAGAAACTCACGTAAAAGTTGATGCTTCTCTAAAAAATCAGGAACTCATTGATGGGAGTGTATCATATGACGGTACTTGGCAAAAGTGAGGACATACATCTAACCTAGGATTAGGAATAATCATCGATATCCTTAGTGGACTTGTCCTTGACTTTTTGAAGTATTGTCGAAATATTATCAAAATTGTGTTATGACTGGTCGATATATGGGATTCGATAGTGCTGAGTTTCACATATGGCAAAAATGACATGCGAATGGGTGTGACAAAAATTTCGATGGAGCTTCTGGAGCCATGAAGATGCATGCTGCACTAATTATGTGGAGACCGTCAATTAGTGATTGCCAAATGAGATTCGTTTCCATCTGTAATGATGGCGACTCAAAAACATTTCATTTTTTACCAGAAAATAAAGTACATGGTTCTGGTGAAAAATTTGAAAACAAAAAGTGCTTCAATCACATTGCGAAGAGGCCAGGCACATCGTTACGCAACAAATTAAAAAAAAAAGTGGAGGGGGAAAATATGACTCTTGGTGGACGTAAGCAGGGAACCCTTACAGATAAAAGCATCATTAAGTTTCAAAATCAGTAAAAAAAGGAAATTGAATATAATGTTTTTTTTCCCTCGTATCAATAAAATGAAAACTGCTATATACGCCAGTCTGATGTATTGTTCGTCAACTGAGGAAAACCCTATGCATGGTAAGTGTCCTGAATGAATCATCGTGGTTTTTCTATAAAAGAGCTATAGCCGAAGGTGAAACCCCAGGGTAACATAGTTCTATGAGAACTTACTTGTCGCAACAAGTAGTAGAAAAAATTATGCCCGTTTATCAACGTTTAGCTTCAGACACCATTCTTGAAAGTTGAGTAGCAGGCAAGCCTCAAAACACCAATGAAAGTCTGCATAGTTGCATTTGGAGAAAATGACCAAAAGAGGTATTCTTCTCCACAAAAGGGCTGGAAATAGCAGTAACGGATGTAATCGAAACGGACAATTTAGGCCACGTGAAATCTCTTGGATCTACAGAGGACTCATGCCTAAATGACAGTTTTTGTTTGACTATTGCTGAAAAACAAAATAAACGATGTATTTCTCAAAATATTTCTTCGAAACAAAAGAAAAGGAAAAGAAATGACACAAATACCGATGTAGCCTATAGTGTCGGTTCTTCTGAATTTTTTTATCAGACTTAGCAAACAGTTTTCTTGTTATGTGTAACTGAATTTGTTACTGTTTTGAATTTTTTGTAATTTAATCGTATTGAAATACTTTGTTTTTGTTTATTGTGATTAATTAAATATATACTATTGTATCTGATTGATGAAATAATAATGAAATACAGTGTGTAAATTACTTTAGATATTATTAGAAAGTTCTTATTTATATACTTTCCTTTTTATCACTGTATATACCAAGTGTTAATGCGACTGTTACAATAAATATTTCAGAATCTTATATGTATATTCTGCATCTATCTTACATTTGTATAATATTAATGTTTTACAATTTAATATATATATTTATATCTTTATTTTTTTTAAAAAAACTAAGTTAATTTTTCTTTAAAATAGAATAAAAAAGTTTTTCCCATAATCAAAATTTTGTCTCGAAACCAAAATTCAAGATGTTCCATGCATTGTAATTTTGGTCGAAATATACCAAAACTTTCTAAAAGTATTTGTCTAATGTATAGTTATACATTTTTGGATGCATTGTAGTAATAGTGATACGGTGAAAGAAGAAATTGAAGTTTTCTATGTATGAAGTCATTAAAATTCTTGAAATTTTTATGTAAAAATTCATATTTTGTAAATTATCTTATAAAACATTACGTTGAATGCATAAATTTATAAACAATTGCTTAAAGAATTAAAATCTTGTGATAATATGAAATTTTAAAAAAAAGTCGAAACGCATGGAACGTTTTGAATATTTTCTTTTAATTTTAAATTCCTTAAAAACTACTCATTGTTTTTTCAGTAAATTTTTCATATGGTTTTAGATATAACTTATATACAGGTAGTAAACAATTGGGGCATGTTTGTGACAAATTAAAAAAAAATATTTTTACTGACCATCGTAGCCTTTACGGGTGAAGCCTGTATGTGGAAGATATTTATGTCTTATTTTCAGGGAGAGAAATGTGGTTGTTGTAGAGTTATCTGAAAAGATTACTTATAGAAGAGTTAGATTCACATCGTTCTTGACAATTACTACACACTGTGCACATTGAGGAACAAAGTGTATGGTATTCTGAACAAAAAATGGTGTAATGATAGCACCGAAGACGACCACGTTGTTGCTGGAAACATAATTGCTAACTTATATCGAGATACGGTTGAAGACTCAAAGATAAGACGATTTGAAATTTTGCCTTATCCCCCTCCCTATTTCCGAAAACTCCCCTTAATTGACTTTTTCTCATTTTAAAACGAAATACAATGCTTGGGATTAAACAATACGATCTTATGCCATTCAAAATGTGGTTTTAGAAGCATTTTGAGTCAATAACCATAATAGAATTCTACAAATCTGAATGCTGACTACGCATAGAAGTTCTTAAGGATAACAACAAAAATATTTTATATCTCGATTTTTTTTTTGCAATAATGAAAACTTTATAAGATTCTCTTATATGTAGTAAAAATCAATATGATCTATATATTTTAATAGAGGGCGCAATGTAATGACTTATAGATTTAACTGTCCATTACAATGTTTACTTTCTCCCTTACAATCCACCAGGAAAAAAATTCAATATACTGATCAAATTAATGACACATAAACTGTCAAACACACATTTAGAAAATACGGTTAAAATGCCTTATGTACAAATACAAATTAGATAAATGTTTGAACCTTTCCTTAGTACATTCTACCTTAAAATCAAACCTCACAAGTTTATTTGAGAATCTTGCAGATCATTGATTAAATTGATTCCGACTCTTTGTTGCTTTTGAAACGCATTATTCTCGGGTGGATAGTTTGCTAATCAAAATCTGATTAAATGCTTATTCAATAGAGATGCACGAGAAAACATAATCAAAATTACTAACATTCCTCCTCGGAAAGATTTCGTCTCTGGTAGGATCCAAATGTAGACTTTGCTTGCCTAGCAACAATAATAGTCGGGTTGTCATGATTATCAGCAGGGTAATCTTGTTTCATCTCAACCACCGCATATTATCTGCTGTTACTCAGATCCATATGCTTATAAGATGTGCTTCATATGTTTCTGAACCAATAGTTTGTCTTATTCTACTAATAATTTGGGAAATTATTTTACTGTGTAACGTGTAACAGCTAATTTGTATTGAATATAATGGGTGATACAATACGAAAAATGTATTACTTGTTTAAATTCTTATTGGTAAAATTTAGATCCAGGTGTTATTAAAACTTATTAATTTTTTTAGTAATATCATGGAACCAAAAAATAGTACATAGTTTTAATGGTTAACTGATTAGAGGAAATACAAAATTCTTGAAATTATAGTTATGCCTTTTCTACGATATATTTATAAAAATTAAAAATCTAATTATTTTATTAGTTTTCCTTTACAAATTTCCATTTCTCAGAATGATTGATTCTTAAAAGGTATAACAGCAACAATGCATACAATACGAGTATCGTTCTGCAGTACCTAATGTGTTGTAAACTTGTCTCGAGGAAATATTGATAATACAATTGTATAGGAAAAAACAATTTATGAAGATTGCGTATGTATTGTATTTTTTTATTTTATGCACTTTTTTATTTGTTAATGCAATTTTCTTCATAATAGCATTACGAAACTTTTCATTAAAACTATTGAAGAAAGGAACATTATAAATGCAATGATTATAATTTGAAACAGTTAGAATAATGTAAACCACCAATGAAAGCATATCATCTCGATCTCTTTTCTTATATTTCAATAATACTTATAATGTTATTGCAGATAAGTACGTATTCCAATAATTGGAGCAACAATTATCTATGTTATGGAAAATGTAATTACATGCATATCTGAAATGAAAAAAAAGATTTAACTCATAATTTAAAACTTTCACTGATTTTGCTAATTATTGTAATTTTTAAAACAGTCAATATTCCTAAATCTTACCTCAGGCGATTTTTTTAATGATATAGGAACATATTGATACATAAAATCAATGAAATTAACTGACAAGTAATGTAAAATTACTAATTGAGAACTTGCAATAATGATTTAATTTGCGTGCAAAATTGCGATGCGAACCCTCTAGCATGTTGGAAATAATCAAGTGAATACTTTACTTAAATATTGATAAGTTCAATTTCCAGTTTATAGAATTTAATTAAGTGAAACACAGAAATAGTTGAACATGGTAAAATTATTATTACTTTCAATTAAGTCTTGATATTGTATAAACTGTTATCAGAGTGTTCCCCAAGGATTATAATACAATATTTGCATAAAAAAGGAAGAATAATTATAATGAATACAAATTTTATACATTCTAAATTTTAAAAGTAAATTTCAACTCATGAACAAATTTAGTATTATAGTTGCATTTTAAATATTATGTCTTAAAATTAATCTGAGGGAACTGATATTTATTCCCGTTTTCAATTATAATTCTACATTAAAATACTTGAATATTTCAAAAATGGATTTTCAATTTCAATTTTCTATCGTTCTACGTTCTTATGTTCGGAACCGTGATTTTGAAAAAGCTTAAAAATGGATAATATTTATGATATTTATTGTCACTTAGATTAGAAAATGTATATAAAAGTCTTTTAATAATATAGTATTACAATAAAAAATTATTTAAGTACAATATTTTGTCAAAAAATGAACATAGAGAGACAAGTTTTCAAAATATTCTCCATCAGTGAAAAATGTTTATATTATAATAATATTTTGCCTGTATATAACTAAGACCTTTGTACAGAGGCTCAACTAGAATTTCTGAAATATATAACTTAGAAGTGAGTTTATCCATGTTTTACGACAACAAAGGGAGAACTTTAAAAAAAAAACACCGATAATTATTTCAATTGGTTGTAACTTTGAAAATAACCTGAATTTTTGAAAAAAAATATTTCAGACTCTCTGGATAAGTCTTTACTTTATATAAGCAAAATATTATTATTTTAGAAGCATTTTTCATAAAAAGAAAACCTTTTGAAAAAAAAGATCTCTCTAAGTTAAATTTTTGCCGAAATATTGTATTTAAATAATTTGTTTTCGTCAAAATATCCTTAGAACAGTTTTATACATGTATTCTTTAAATATCATGAAAACTATCCATTTATTCGCCTTTTAAAATAACGGTTCCGAAAGTAGTCGGGAACCCTAAAGAAAAACAAATGACAATTTAAAATAGTGAATATATTAATACTTTCAATTTAACATTATCTTTTTTCTGTATTATTTTGATGAAATATTATACAGCACAAAATATTTTCTTCATTTTATTTGGTATCAGAAGTATACTTCTAAGATCGTAGAGTATCCCAAAAGATTATAAATCTTGGTTTCGAATCTTTAATTTCAGGAGATATTAGTTCTGTTTTCCTACCGAATCTTGTAATATGCGCTGTTATCAGCAGTTAATCACATTTGCGCTAATAAAATTATCATTAATTGACAATATTGTGCTGCGTATCATCGAGCTATCTGATTGAATTACGTCAGTGCTTCTCAAACTTTCAATACTGACGCCCCCCTTATCAATCTAAATTTTTATCGCGCCCCCCTTATACATTAATAATGTACTGAATGCAATAATAATGCACTTCTTTTTACGCTAAAGCAATAATCTTAATTATATACCGTACAAATTCATGACATAAGTATTAAATTTTGTATATGTTGCTTTTAAGCAAAAAAATATAAAATAATAGGATAATTAATATGTTATTTTTCCTTTCTCTAATTTTTAAATTGGAACATATTGTTAAATGCGGTGGCTGCTTAGAAGACAAAATATAGATATCAGCTTTTTTTAGAAAGAACTCAGTGGGTCAATTTCTAATCATAAGCATTCCTTTGAAAAATTTGCTGTGTAAGACAAGCCCATGGAAGTCGCTAATACTTATTAAACTTGTTCTTAGTTTAGCATTAATTAATTAGTTATAAAATACTCTGCGAAGCACTGATACATTAAAAGTATACCGGCTGAAGTATCCGCTCTTTGCACGAGTTCATTTATAAGAAAATAAAACATTATTGATATAATCGCTGAATTTTAAGGAGAGTAAAGCCAAATGCGCAACAATGTTTACAAAAATGTAAAATGATTTTTTTTAAATCTTTGCTCAAATTATAATTAGTTTTAAGTGAACTGTAATTTTAAGCCTCACAGAATTAGCATTTAGAATTGATGTTGAATAATGAACAATAATATAAAATTCCGATGAAAAATAATTGTATTATTTTTAATATTTAAAGTGAAAAGACTTCAACAAGTTTTAAACCTGGAGCAGGCACGCACTCGATACTAATGGTCGAGTGGGGTTATTGAGCCACCCCAATCTTTTTTTTATAATTATTTTTATAGTACACAATAAAAATCGTAATTCCAGTGAATAATTTAATTAAGAGAAAATATACTCCCCTACTTTCAAGAACACAGAAAATATTTCGGAAAAAAAGTTATCACACCGGGAACTCAGTCAAAACAAGTACCTTAAGATTGTAAAAAAACGTTTGTCACTCCCAAAAAAGAGGGAGATATGTGAAAAATATATTTTAGTTCACACGTTAAGACTATCAAACAGGAGGATAGTGTCAGAGCCATTGGTAACAATTAAACAGTTTTGACAGAATTACCGATTTCGTGCACTCTGTGCTGGGCGTGACAGCTCCGGAATAAAAGGGTATTTATTACAATATGGATGTTCAAAAAATTATGTAAAACGTTTTTCATTATGCTTTTTTACATGTTTGGGAATAACTCATAGAAATAAATCTTGGCCAAGTAATCCTTCAAAGAGCTCTCTGTGCTTTTCCAAAAATCATAAAAATATTTTACAAGGAAAAAATCGCAGCAGAAATAGTTTATTTGCAACTTCCCTAAATGAAAAAACAAATACATAAGAGCAGGGACGTAAGTTCGAAGGTCAAACCGCAGCAACTACATTCTGCTGCCTACAGCTGAGGACAATAATATAACAGTGATGAATATTTCATCTTCCTAAAATTTTTTTTCGATTATGGGTCTGGGTTTTGTTTTTTCTCATTTTGGTTTAAAAAGAAACCGTAATAAAAGTAGAAGCTTTAATTTTTTATGACGTAATATCGCAGATATATAAATTATATCAGTGTAAATGTGTATTTTTTTATTATGTCAGAAAGTATATTGTTTTACTTCATTTCAGTAAATAAATTTTTTTAATCTTTTATTTTCGATATGCTCGCGCCCCCAGGGGGGCGCGCCCCACAGTTTGAGAAACACTGCATTACGTGAACATTGCACCAAGCTGTTTTTGATTTTCATCAGATGTTAGGACAAATACTGCGAGAGGAAGAAATGCACTTATACCAGATCAGGACTTGCTTTGTGCAGATTACCAAACACATACCGTATTTGCCATGCGAGTGATGTATTAGATCGTTGTGGTTTCAGATTTTTGTTTACATACAGCATTTATTGAAGAATGTATTTCGAGCAATAAGTATTAAACTTTCCAGAATTATTAAATCCTGATATGAGAACATTCATAAGGAGCCTGTGGTACAAGGATCTGACAAAAAATTGTAGCTGGAATGTCGTAGAAAGAAATTCAAATACATCACAGAGTGGACGTGGGGAATCAAATGAGAGATACCTTGATTGTATATACTTGTACGATATTCACTCTATCGACGGTGGGAAGTTTGTGTTAATTTTGACGGCCACAATAAGGAGCAGTTGTTATAGTGAGGAATTAAATTTTATTTTGTGGAACAAAACTTATTTTAAAAATTATTATTGCCCTTTTATTTCTTTTTAAACTTTTAATCGATTTTGTACGTATCACCTTTTCTCACTTTTTATAAGTACAACTTACACCAAGAATCATATGGAGATTTGGGTTTTGTCTATCTGTATTGCATCGTATCTCCCTTAAAACATCTATCTTGTGTCAAGTAACATCCTGTATATTCGTAAGAAAGTCACTTATTACAGGTTTTATAGGCTTATATATATTAGGTTATTGGACAAAAAATCATTGTTCATTTCTGTCAAAAAGTTAAATTTTGAAAATTACTACCACATCTAGAACGCTTATTAAAAATAATCGCAAAATTTTATAAATAATCATCTCATGCATCATACGTTTTTTTTATGACTACCTTTACAGAAAGTATCTATGGAACAATTGTGTTTTAAAGAAATTCCGGACTCTTAATTTGAAACCAACTACATGATTGAGTAAGATGTGTAAGCAAATAGAAGAACATTTGAATGGATATTGTAAAATTAAAGCTTTAATAGTATCATAATTTTTTAAGTCAATGAATTGTTAAAATTATATTCTCAAGCAATACATTGTGATATGGTTGCAGAAATGCCCATAACTTTTTAAAAATTTTAATATTTGTATTAGTATAATATTTTTGCTTCGATATATGCAGGTTTTATTTTTATTAAAAGAAGCTTTAACTGAGTATGTTGCATGTAATTTCAAAATAAATTATTCGATAAATATTTTTAGCATAATTAACTTTGAAAGGAACAGGTACTGTTGTAGACAAATTATTGCTTCTTTATGATGCTCTCATAATTAATTTTAATGTCTCTAATATAGTAATCAATGTGTCTTAAAGTTGCCTTTTTTCAATGACTAGCAGAAAACATTATTTAAATATAAATTTTGACATTTAGGAAAAATTCTTAGGTAAATAGGCGTTTTTATATTTTAGGAAGATTTTTTAAAAATTAAAAAAAAAGAAAACGATTGCCTCACTTTTATAAATGAACGGATATTTTAAAAGTATATTGCATAAATAGTTAATTTATGTCCAAACATTGAAAAGAAATTAATGTCTAATGCAAAAATGTAAGAAAAAAATCCTTTGTTAATAAATTAGTTTTCTTTAATCAATTTTATAAGCTACGGAAACAAAAAAATATTGTTTTTTTATTGTTCATAAATTACCAAAATTAAAAAGAAAACTATTAATGAATTAGTTCATTCAAACATAACATAGAAGTAGACTAATAATGTTTTCCTTATTTAATACGATATATATATATATGTCTGGAAGAGAGTGATATTTCAATACTAGACAATATAAAAGAATTTAGTCAAATATGCATTGTGTATTTTTAATAGTATATTGCTCCATGCGTGACGTTATAGAATAATATATACAAAAGCTGATACTCTTTACGAAATATACTATCTCAATAAATGATATCACAGTAAATACGTGTGGAAAAAACTTTTCTACGCCTCTAGCATAATTTATTGCATTTTTCTGTCTGTCTCATTATATAACATGTATAGTCCTCTAAAAAGTCAATGTATACTACAGTCAACGTTCTATCATAAATTATTCTGAATGTGAATTGTCTAACATATAAAAACACCAAACCATAATATATCTAATGGGTTTCAATGAAGTAGAAAATCACAATTTCATTTTAAGTGGTATTACATCAGTATTTGAAAGAGTGGAGGCAGCAACCCGAAAGGAATTGATCCATACAATCATGAAACTTATAACTTCATTCTCCGCACGTTGTAGGTAAGATTCAAGTGCCTAGAGGATTTGTGGCGTAGTAAAGAAACTCTGAACTGGAAACTGTAACTTAAAATGCTTGGATTTCCTCTTCATTCAACCTGAGGATTACAGCAGTTCGAACACAAACAAAAGACGTTAGATCATAACTAAATGTCAAAGGATAAGCCAATCAAGATGTGGGTTTAGTGTGTTACGATACTGGAATAAGCACTTCTGCAGAGCTGGTTAACTTCAGGTAAAGATAAAAAGGAAAATAACCTTTCCTTTCTCGGTCCCACGAAACCCAATTAGTCCTTATGGCAAGCTGCCAGATTCTGTCGTATCATAACTTTTATTTCGATTTATGTATCGGTGTCTATATAATTCGAAAGGAATAACATACCTTATTCTAGGATTTCTTACGCATCACGTAATAAAAAATGAGACACATTTTACACATAATTAGGTAGAAATGGTTTTTGATGCACGGATTTTTATACTAAATCCCTATAAAAACGCAGTATTCTTTTCAAGATTTAGTAAGTGGTTAAAAATTTTAATTTTTACTCTCAAAACCATCCCAAAAATGTCAATGAACGAATGTGATTATTAGACATAGTTCGAGTATAATTAGTATAATAAATGTTATTAATCAATTTTGAGATTAGATGTAGAACGCTTCATGATTTTATTTGCAAAAACAGTTGAAGGGAATAATATTTTACTAATTAAAGAACCTTAATTTTAAACAGAATGTAATATCGTATTTTCTTAGTGTGTAAGACTTAACAATACAAAATGAAAATAGTAATTTATGATGAAGAAAAAACGCAAAGTTTTTCTGACTTAAAAACAAAAAAACCTTAATCTGTCAATTTTTTTTTCTTTCATAATCATCGAAGTATAACTTTTCTTTAAAACTGGTTTTATATGATACAATTTGTATTAACATGTTTTTGGACTTCATGGATATGCACAATTCATGTGTATTTGGCGAAGTACTTTATTTATGGAAACCAAATATCTTCTGAAATGAAATATTTTAAGTGTTTAAATGCTTCATAAATTTCATATTATTAATCAGATAAATTAATCACATTCATAGATTTTTTTAAATATAATGTATAAATCCTCACTATTTCAATTTTTAAGTGTATAAATGCTTCATAAATAATAAATTATTAATCAGATAAAGTGATAACATTCATGTATTTTTTTTAAATATAATGTATAAAAATACTCAATATTTCAATAAAATAATATTTTTATATAAGGAAGTAAGAGACCATTGAAATTTATAACATTTTTAATGATTCGATTTAATAGCAGTTTCTTCTATAAAATGATTTTCATATTTATGCGTTTCAAATAAGTTTAAGAAAATAGTCTGTATTTGATAAACAATAACTTATAAATAATCAAAATGTCTTTTCTGCCACAGAAAACGTAATACGATTTGAAAAATATATTTTTCTTTTCCCTCATTTGATTTGGAGAACATTTGCATATTTCTTCTTTCGAGAATTTATTTTTTACATCTTGTGACATTTTAATCCATCTTAGCATATTTATTAAATCAGAAGATAATTCTGTTGGTATTTTTTAATCGCAAAATCATTTAGGAATTACACGTTCACATTGAAATATAAGCTTTCAATTTCTGAATGCGATTACCCTTACAAAGTTGACACATGTCATCTGAGGATTCCTTGTGGCCAAACTGCTTGTCAGTTGTCAGGATTCGGAAGCTCATTTATTTCTACAAGACATCTCGTGTTATTAGCTCTGCGATGTTCGCTTATTTGGAATGAAATTAATTTTCCCAGCATGCTTAAGATAAGTTATTGCCAAAAGGGAGAAAAAAAATGAATAACCCTTCAAAAATTATCAACATAAATATATAAATAATAGCCTTTTCATTATTTATTTTTTATTTCAAACAGTTTAACGTGCTTTATTTTAAAACTGAAATTGTTATTAATTTAAAAAAAATTGTAAATTGTAAGTCTTGATAAAAATACATTAGTATTGATTAAATTTTGCAAAAGAAAGAAAAAAGGAAAGCTGAATAAATCTGATGAAAATGGCACATTTGTTTCAGCATTGATATAGATGCAGGTATATTTTTTAACCGAAAAACCTTTGATCAGTAAATTCTTTTATAACTACGAATGCAAATTTTACTCTATATTTAATCATCTCACTATTGCTCGCATTTCTCTCTCTCTCTCACTCCATCTCTCTGTTTAGCCTGTTAGTTCTTCAAAAGCTTTATTTGAAAATTTTTATTTTTTTGAAAGTGTATATAAATAAATTAAAATTCTATACACATATTTTAATCATTAGTTTTATTTAACCCCGGAGAGGTCACGTGGGGCACAATGTCATCCCAAACTCAAGAAAGGTTTAATTCTGTGAAAACTGCCTGTTTGTTACCAACTGCCTTGTAAGTATCTTCCTATATGACAATCGTCATGGGAACTAACATGTGTTTTTACATTTCTTAATCTTTTTTTTTTTTGCGATTGGCAAAAGTTTTTTTCAATCATGTAATATTGGAAGACTTATATCCCCCCCCCACACACATGACCACTTTTGTTCCAAAGTATTTTCTATGAACAGTCTACATCCCCCCTGTAAATGACTTAGTTGCTTCTGATTGTTGTGTGTTACGATTCATTGTGGTTTTTAAGATAAATGAACTGAATATTAAAAAAAAAAATGTCATCTGTATGTGTGTGTGGTATTTCAATTGAATTAATTTGAAACTTTGGAAAAAGAAATTGATCAATCAAGGGAAGAGCCTAATTAGCTAATGGATATTAATCATGATAGCAAAAGTAATTTAGAGAAAAGGGATGAACGTGAAACGTTTGAGTCGAAAGAAATATTTTCAAATGCTACCTTAAGTACTCCATCAAAAATATATGAAGCTACAAGTGTATCATAAGAAACACTACACTGTCAAAAATACACAAGCAAAAATAAATTTACCATGCTGTTTAACGATCATATATGGACAGTAAAATTACTTGATAGTGTTCTTAATTAAATTCATGCACACTTGACTTATTTTAGTTTACTTTGATTAGATGTGTTTTCAAGTTTTCGAAGAAAAATAGAAAAGTCCTTACAAGTAGATAAAAATACTTTCTCGTAATTAAGTTATTCAATGCTATTAATTTCTTATCGTGTACAATAAAAATAATTCTAAAAAAAGGGTGTCAAAGTCCCCTTGCTTTACCACTAACGTTATTATCGAGTGCACAACTTCTCCTGGGTTAAAAAAATACCCTTCCCTTTTAAAGCAAATGATTTTACTAAGAACATAAATTTTACTATTACTTTTTTATTAAAGCACATATAAAACTAACACAACTTTTAAAAAATTAAATGTGTTTTTTATATTGCTCATTATAAATGTTTTTCCCTTTGCTTCGAAAGGGAAAAAAAGCTTTATTATTTCGAAAAGAAATTTCATAAGCTTGTGCAGTCATTGATATAAATTTCAATGTAATTAATTTCTCGCATTATATTATCTTGATTAACTTTTTTCGTATACAACTTAATCTTGAATATCAGAGGATCGCAATTTATAATTAGTTCATTTAATTTAAACAAAATATATTTATAAAAGATTCTATAAAACTCTCATAAAATAATATTGTAAACTTATTTTTCTGTATATATAATACCATTATCAGTTACGCCCACGGAAAAACAGCAATAATGCTTTTTTTAAAAGAAAATTGGCATTAGTTTTTTCAAACAAAATTATATTACAAAAAACAGAGAATTTTTAATCAAAATTAAAAATCTTGCTTATAATCAATATTTCTCTCATTTTTCCATCGCTTATTTTATTTTCCAAGGAAATTTATTATATATATTATATTATATTATATATATTATATATTATATATATATATATATATATATATATATATATATATATATATATTAATTATATATATATATATATCATATATTATATTATATATATTATATATTCATTATATTATATATATATATATATTAATTATATATATATATATTATATTATATTATATATATATTAATTATATTATATATATTATATTATAATATATATTAGCTGTCTTAAGTCAGCAATGTTTATAATACTGCAGCTTCCATTTTTTAATTTTTAATTTCGGTTGATCATGTGATCTTCATTGTGTGATTTTCTTACTGTCTTGTGTTTTTCGAATGTGATTGATGTGTGTTTATCTCTCGTTTGTGCAGGGAATTATCATCAAACGAGTATAACCCCACTTATCGGTCCTAAGTCCGAGATTGCACTTGGATATTTTATACATTTTTATTTTATTTTATAATTTTTTAATTTTGTTTCAAAACGATGAAATTTTATCTTTTACATTCGCCATTGATATTTTGAAATGGGATTTAGTATTAGAAGATTCATATATTTCAATTTTTCAATTGATAATTATGATTGATTTTATACATTTAATATATATATATATATATATATATATATATATATATATATATATAATATTTAAGTACCTTTATCATGTTTCAATGCGTATTCTTTTTTAAATTTTGGGTTTTAAAATATATTTTAATTTTAAATAAACGATTTCAAATTTAAAAAAAACGTAGAATAATCTTTGAAAAGAATGGATATATTGTTGATAAAATAAACAAAATAGTTGCTTAAAAATATCATAAATTTAAACCAGAAAAATATTGAATGAAATGATGAAATGAGTGTTTCTAAACTGATATAGAAGATGTTCGCATATAAAAAAAAAATACTAAAACTGAAATAACTTTTAGTACAACAAAGGATATTATTTTTTTATAAAACTCAAAGTAAATGCTCGAAACTCAATAAATTCTAAAGCTGAAAAAAAAGAAAACCAAGAATTATTCAATTAAGATTTTGGAAAAATGTGAAATTTATACTTATAAATTTGATTAATTAAAATAGTCAGAAGCTAGGTTACGTATGCCATGCGAATAAATAAAACCAGGTAAAGATTTTTATAAGCCTTTTTTCTTAGATTTTAGGACGTTCAGGTCTCTTCTTCGATGCTTGACTCGTATCAACCTTCGAAAAACAGGAATCAGACTTCGAGTAGACGTATTGGAGTAATAAAATTTCGAAATAAAAATGGTTGCAATATGCGAGAACTATATATGAAAATACTTGAAATAAAAAAAAATATATAAATGCAATTAATATTTTATAAAATTTGTAAAACGTATTGTCAAGCAACGGAATTTTCGAAAATTTCAGAAGAGTAGAAACAATTGCTTGAAGAAGAAGAATTGTTATGAATATGCTGGGCTATATTTTTACATCATTAAAGTTAAGTAATTAATAGTATTACATAACTAAATACAACCATTATAAAAAATCATCTAATTTCAAATAATATTAGTAATAAAAATATATTTGACATGAAATTTACAGAGAAATTACTCTTGTTTGACCTAATCAGTAATGCTATATTTAATCATATTTATTAATTTTATAAAAGTAACTGTCTGAGTATATAAATACAAGACATTTTTAAATTATAGTTATATTCAAAATAATTTAAAATAGCTGATTTCTATTCTAGAAAAGGCGTAGATACATTACAGTGACTAATATTTTAATTTAATAATTTGTAATTCTGATGATTGATAACTGATACAGAAAAAACAAAGGAAGTTCTCCATGAAGGAATTGTGACTTTAAAATCATTATATAATCTAAGGAGTAAAATTATTCAAGATTAATGAAAACTGTTGAAAAATTTTACAGATTGCGCATATTTTTGAAATTTAGTTTAATTGCAAAAACTGATAACTGCTTACCACAAAAAATAGATTCGGAAACAGGCATCTAAAGAATTGAGTGCTCCTTTTAATATAATATGTACTAATATCCAGGGTTAAAATATTCTTACATAACTTTAATAATTACAAATAATTATTGAAATAAATTAAAATATCTATTCAAATCTTTGAGACCTAATTTCTTTGTAATAATCATAATGTAATAAAAATATGCATTTCTTAATATTGTTCTTAAATGCGTAAGAAAATTCTTTACATGTTATGTGAATGTTGATAAATGAAATAATCAATCTATTATTAAATAATCGTTTTTGTATTTAAAATCATAACTTTTGGCCACGAAAGTAAGACAGCAACATTATTGATGATAGTAAGAAAAGTCTTACACAAATTGTTTCATTTTCTGCTTTTTACATTATAAATTCGCATTTTAACTGGATGTAATCTGTATCTAAATATAGAACTAAACATCAGTAACTTTTCAGTGTGAGGGCTAACTTCCTTTTTTTAAAAAAATATTTCAATAATAAATTCTATGTATATAACTATCAATACTGATCAATTTTTAATACGTTCCTGTCGAAGCATATTCTGCAATTTATGAAACCTGTCGATAGTAAAACTTCTGTAACGCCAATTAATTACTAATGAACCGTAATCGACCAAAGGGTGTTCACATAATCCAATTAATGATTGCATATCGTTTGAAGGATAGATATCATTACCGGACTAGGGTGTTGGAGCCAATAATCGATTATCCGCTTCTAGCCGAGGTCAGCAAGAGAGTAGACCATCTGGTAATCGAACATTAAGTCTTACAATCCTTAATGATGGTACTCTTGTTTCTAATACCTGACGCAGAACAAGTAAAAATGTGTATTATCTTACAAATATAACATATTCGATCTCTAGTAAGTTATTGCTTCAGAGTAGGAAACATTAAGCTGTGTATAATTTATTTGAAATCATTTGAAATCCTATTATATATATATATATATATATATATATATATATATATATATATATATATATATATATATATATATATATATATATATATATATATATATATATATATATATATATATATATAATTACTTACAGCAAGGGATAAGAAAGACCCTCATGTATTATGTTATTTAAAAATATTTAGTCTGGAAAAATATAATTTGGCATTCAGATCGGTATGTTATATTTAAAATTCCACTTGGATGTGTATATTATATATTCATCCATTTTTCATATCTTATTAGATAAGAATGAAAATTTTTTCATTACATTTCACTTCTGTTTATGTATTAAAATCTTATGTAACACTTTTTAAAGGTTTACAAAATTACAAAATAAAAATGTTTTCGAATGGGCAAAATTTGTTATAATATTGTGTGTCTTGTAGTAGTTTTTAAATCAAAACATTAATCTCAGTAATAATAACAAATCAATATTTAAACCCTTTAGAAATTTGGTCTTCCAAAATGTTTCCTTAATAGTTTTCAAATTAACAAAAAACTTAATAATATATTTAATATATCACGATGTCAATCGAATTGCCTTAATATAAGTCGTAGTTTCACAGAAAGCTGATTGTGAATTTAAGCTTCTTCAAATAAAAGTGAGTGAAATCTCAGCTGATGAGGTTAACAATCAATGGATTAAAAGAGAAAAGAAGGAAAGTTTAAAAATTCCCGTAGCCTTAGAATGGTTGAAGTGTACTAATTATAAAATTTTAAAAATAAAAAAAAGTGGAAGCCCAACTAAAAAACGACCAGAAAGAATAAAGATAATTATAAAATTATCTTTAAGAGTAAGAAAGGTATATAATGTTATCATAGTACGAGATGGATTTGGAAACACTGCAAAAGTTGGCACTTGAAATGGAAAGTTGTATATTTGAAGGATATTAAACAAAATGGGAAATTTACGAGGAATTAATTATGGCATGTTTCAAGCATTTTCTTTGGAATGAAATTTTTTTCTTAAGTTTTCAAACCTGGTTTATATATATATGGGTTGTATTTTATTTGTTTTGCTTCATTTTAGTTCGCTTTTCGTTTTTATTTCTTAAAATATTTTTTATAGTGCGATGAGTTATCATTATATTCCAATTTAGTCTTTTTTTATTGTCAAAACTTTTGGAACGAATTGTATTGGTTTATTGCAAATTTTTGAATCTGGAAGATTGATGTAAATCGAGGCAGCTCTAGTAGAGATATTCACTTAAAAGGTACCAGAAAGGTAGTATCCCATTACGGAAAAAGAAATGTCAGTGTGAACTAATGACAGAAAAATATTTTACCAATACATCCATTAGTAAAGGTTAATGCCAGACGCAATGCAGTTCTTCCAAGCTGTCATATTACGTGTCTTAGTGTCTTAGATGCTCTCATATTAAACAAGACTTTTATGAATGAAACTTTTATTTTATGAACAAACAGAATAAATGTTTCTACTTGCGATCGTGTGAGGCTAGATTTAAATGCATGTCTAAATACAACAAAGTGGTATTTTAAACTGAATCAGTGTTTTGTTCATGAAATGGCAGCCTCCATATACGACTCTAGTGTCCATGTGATAACAATTGAAACTAAAATTAGAAGCATACCGCCGAGCAACAACATGTGTATCATCATGGTTCAAAGGTTCATCGTTTACTTTAACCTTTAAATGCTGCACTAAATTGGTTGTAATACGAGGGCAAAACATATAGCGCTAAAAGGTGGCGTTACCTTTCCTTCTGGAAGTAATCAATGCAATTTACTAGCATAGAAGACCACACAGCACGCAGCAGCCAACGAGACATTTAGAACACGTAGGTGGTTCCTTAATATTCTATGGTCTTTTACTTATTAAGCATATTTGAGCTATTATTTGTCATTGCTTTGGAGCATTTTAACTGCATCATTTAGTGGATGAACTAGTGTAAAGGTATCAGAGGGATTGGTCATCCTTCAGGCTACAATTGACTTCCTTTCATAAAGCACGTTCTATAGATACACAGCTTACTGATCTTCCAGAAATTTCACTCAATATATTGCTATAACACTCGGAGATGAGTATTGTTTATTTTATTCGATTGTTTCTCTCTATTTATTTTATGTTTTATTCGCTTTCTAAGCATTCGTTCGTAGTATTAGAGTTTTTCACAGAACACACACATACGCACATAGTCACCAATGTGTATGATATAATGAAGAAATATCTAAATAAGTTTTGAAGGTTGGGGAAGACGAGTAGTGGACATGATCGTTATGAAATCGTTGAGAAAATTTATTTTTAAAGAGTTGAGATTTCGAATTTTTGTTTCATTAAAGAACCACGTAGTAGAATGCTTGATAAACACTAAAGGCCGTATTGCACGTATATTTTTCATGCAATTATTTTGTCCTATTTTTGTCTGAATTTGAGGGAAAGGGTTGCCATAAACAAAACGATATGCACTGACGTCAGTCGCGCTCTACCTCCACATTGAAAAATTACTCGCCAATTTTTCTGCTCCGGAAAACGAACAGTTAAAATTATTTCTTTCATTTCGCTTGCGCTTTTGTTGATGGGTGTGAAAAGAAATAGCGCATCATTCTGTTTCAAATATTATACGCTGTTAAAATATTATACACCATCAAAATATTATACGGCATATCTGAAGTGTTAGACGAAAGCGAAGCCACTATCTTGTGTGTGACGTAGGGCGCCGAAGAACTTCATTGGCTGAATTTTAAGCAATTTTTAGCAATTTTTATTTGGAATAACTTTTTGAGCTCGCTAGCAAAACATTTTTCTAAAGCGGTTGCTATACAACTAAGTAATAATTGCACAAATTGGACGAAAATTTGCTTTAAACGTGTACGTGTGATACAGCCTTAAGTGTTTCAACTCACCAAGTGTTTGTGTCATATGGAAGTTTGGAGGGTGAGATTCCAATGCAAATTGTCGTTCTTGTCAATTGACTATGATTAAAAAATACAGCGTTTTCCGTCCATATTTCTCGGTTTACTTTTAAAGGAGACATTCATTCGAAACAAATCTAAGGATTTTTTTGTACTGAATTATAGAAAAACGAAATTAGGAAAAACACTAAATAATAATTGCATACATATTTGTAAAGGATTTACAAATACAAATATATGTTCGAGACCTTTTCAATCTCAAAATACACAATAACGATTGTTGATTTACTTTTAGCTCAAAATATTATAATATAAATAAAACCAGACATTATATATATATCCGAAAAAAGTCAATGTAATAATTCTAAGTAGCAGAAAATATCCAAATGTATAAACAAGGAAATTGTTTCAATGATGGATCAAATGATATGGAAAATAGTTTTTCCTAAGAAACATATAAAACTGATGAATACGTTTACTGATATCAGAATGAGATGCATTTATATTTTGCATTGATATAGTTAAATAAAAGAGGCATTTTATAAAAGAAGAAAATTGTTTCTGATAACATATTCAATGCCATCTCTCTGTTACAGCCATTGTAAAGTAATTGTTGGAAATAATAGGCAATTTATTATGATTTTATTTTATAGAGTGCATAAAAATGCAGTTTATGTTCCATGATGAAATTCGTAATAAAATAGCTCAGCACGATTGAATAAGCTGAAATGGTTTCGAAAAAGAGAAATGCTGAAACGATTGAATGTTTTCAAACGATTGCATTTGAGATATACTTTTTTGTTTATCTCTATTTGTAGAAAAAAGAGCTAGAAATCAAATGGTATGGCTTCTGATTTGTAATTATAACATCTTTAATTGTGATTTTGTAAATAATGCATTGCTAAAAATATATTAAGCAATATGCATTACTAATGTTAAGAAAAAAATAGAAAAATGTGAATTTATTCATTTAAAGAAGAAGGGTTTTTCTAAGTAACTTAATAATGTATTAAATAATGTTAATAAATGTATTAATAAAATGTATTACTGTTAAAATAGATTAACAGACACACACACATCTCAATTGTTGATTAATGACTGAAATGATAAAACTGATTTTCAAAATAAAATTAAAATCATACTAAAAGGTTGTAATATACGCGAACATAAAACAAGTATAAATACCAATACCAAATTCTTAAGGATACATATCTTCTAATGTATTTTTCATGTTTATATTATTTTCAAGAAGTTTATTAGTACATCAGGAATGAATTAAAATTTTAAAGAAAAAAGTAAGTCATTTATATATCAGTTAAAGTACATATATTCTAAGAAATGTCACATTCTTTACCTGATCATTATTTAAATAACTGTCATAACTGAAAAGATATTCATACAATAAAAATATTTTAGTACTTTCTCTAGAAAATAATATAACAGGTATATTATAATATTTAATAATAATAGGTTCAAAAAGTGTTTTACAGAAATGCATTCGTAACATTTTGAGTTATAGATTTTGAAAAATTAAAAAAATGCCCACTTCTGGTAGATAAAAGACCTATTTATGATTGTTTTTTTTGGCTTCTAGGTAGCGTAGAAACAAAACAAAAAATGATTTTTAAAGCCAAAAGACAGATTTTTTCAATAAAATAAAAACAAGTGTGTTTTTAACCGAATTTGTTCATTTTAACGTATTTGGATACCTTAATGTATTTGAAAAGTACATCAAACTTGTTTGGATATCTCGAGTTGTAATATAAGCTCGATAAATTCTGTTTTGAATATTTTTTCTGTATAAATGAAACAAATTTTAACATACCTTATTTCAAATTGAAATTTTATGCTTTATGTAATGCAAATACAAATTCGGATATTCCTCTAACAAATGCAAACATGTTACTCATTTACAATGCATGTCTTAAACATTCATAAGTTTTTTTGTTGTAATTTGGTAATTATAATTTTTCTTTTGAAGAAAATTAGCATCCTAAGTAATCAATCATATTTTAATAAATTTTAACATATGATAGCAAAAAATATCTAAATTTTTACTACTCACGTCGAAGTGACGATTAGATACACAACGTTTAATTAAAATTTTATTCATTAAATCCTTCATGTTAAACGTGTCGAGCGTACAACAATTTTAAAGAACAAGTTTATAAAAATCTACTAACATTTTCAAACTCATCTTCTCGATAAAAGTTTCGCAGAAATCAGAACAATAGACCATGCTAGTATTTAAACAAGAAGTTGCTATAGGAACTTCAATAGCAGATGCTGCCTAATCATTTTCCCGTATTCATAGCTAAAACAATTTGTCTTTCATCCGCACAACAGAACATATTCGTTCGCAGTTAGTGGTTTCATAAGCAGCTGGTATGAAACATACTACGCCATTTTTAACTCTTGCTCAATTCGGATATTGAAAAATGTTTTTCACTCTTTTTATGTTATCAAAGCGAACTCGCTAATTACTCTTCGAAACTGGGTCATTTTTCTGGTTTTAGAACTCTTTATTAAAAAAAAAATATATATATACCCAGGTGTCTGATATAAAAGCTGGTGGCTGTGGTAGTTGTATCCGTTCTTTCATTCGCTATTATCGCTGCTAGTAGGGTTTGTAATTGAGTTAAAGTTGCGAGACAAAGATGCCTGGCTTAGATAAAATCCTCAGGAACTTTTTAATGTGATTTATGAGTTCCATTTTTTGTGTAATTTAATTTTGTTTACTTGATAAGAAGCATTAGTATCAGGTAGAACTCAATTAGGTTCCGATAAAATTCGATTTGTGGCTGGTAAAAATGTCAAATTGTTTTTTTTTAAAGTAAATTTTGCAGAGCTTAAGCGTCGAATAATGAAGCCCATACTCACGAAAATAGCGCACACGATAACTTTATTAAAACTGGTGTGTAAATGTGTGATAAAATATATCGTTATATACACAAGTAAAACTTTTAATGCTTATTTAACTGCAGTTTAAACTGTATTTTGGTGTTGTTTCTGCAATATACCTGGAAAATATAGCCGGAATGGAATTTTAATTTTATATAAAAAAAGGAAAGTTTGTGTTTTCCGAAAATTTTACACGCGTATTTCTGAAATGTTATATATTTTAGAAATGCAAGTGAATTCAGAAAAGCGCAAATGATCTGTAATATATGCATTGATTGCAATGCATTGATTGTATTCATACAACTCTTCCCGAAATAAATATAAAAGGTTTCGGAATGCAGAATTTGTTGAAAAACACACTACATTAGATGAGTAGGATCCATGCGATTAGAAATTGATAATTTTTTCTGAATAAATGTTCTGAAGAAAGGGAATTCATTTGCATTGTTATTTTATAATTGTTATTTGAAGTAGTTATGCTTTCTTTTTAATATTATTTCAAAAGTATGCGAATTGTAACAAATATTTAACTCATCCAAACTAAACAATTTTTTGTATCAAATTTAGCAAAACGTCTTAATTATTTTCATTCAACATATATTACATTAGACAAAAAGGTCAATTCAGGATGTAAAGAAATATTCCACTTCAGAGAGAAATCATTAAGCCCACAACTGATTTACAAATGAAATTTTATTGCTAGAAAAATAGAAGTGGAGATTTATATATAATTTCAGTTGCTTATTAAAACTAATAATCATCTTGCGACAGAATAACTTAATAAGGCATCATATACTATAAGTTATTAGTTATAAATTTTGATTCAATGGATTATTATACTGATAATTTTTTTTGTTCTGGAGCAGTAAGATATATTTAAAGTAATATAGTATTTAACTAATGAAATCACAATTATTAGTTAGATAATTAAAGGGGAAAACTTTTTTTTTAAAAATAAAAACATAAATATTACTTCGGAACATAAATATCTTTAAATCATGCTTTTGTAATAAATTTAATGAAAGTTTGAACTAATGTAAAACTTAATATATATTTACTTAATGATATACGTAAGAACTCGTCCATTAGTTTGATATTATTCATATTTTTATGGCTTATTAATTTTAATTTCCCCGCTTTTATTTTTAAAGGTTAATATCAAACATTGTTTCTCTATTTCCAGCTAATAGTATATTGTTTATTAAATTATATATCTGTGTATAACTATATTCCAAATACAACTCTAATATTCCATTTATATTGTTAATTTACAGTAAAGTAAGTGGGTATAGTTTGGATACTTTTCGCTTATGGTGATTTAGATATTCGCAAATTTATGTCAGCAAAAATATAATGTTATTTTGCACTATTTCAGACAGCTTCTTCTCTTCTACATTTTATTTAAATCAATTAATCTAAGAAAATTAAAGGTAAGGTTTGTTCTTTAAGACTTTACTTAACCTGCAATTTTAAGTCTAAGAGTAGAAGATTCCTTAGGAAATACTACGATCTTTCTACTTTGAAATATACGGCATTGTTACATTCCTAGATATTGATTAGCATTAACTTAGATACATAATTAATGGTAATACATAGAGTGAGATAAAAATGAATAGATATATGATTAATGATTATATATATATATATATATATATATATATATATATATATATATATATATATATATATATATATATATGTAAGGATAATTAAATTATATTAAAAAATTAAATTCCCTATCTAGCACTTAACTCATCTTTCTCTTTCACATCTTCAAGTATCAAATTAATCACCCATTCATTTTCTTCCGAACATATGGCCTAGCCAATAAACATGTATAATTTCAGATTGTTAGATTTAATAGTCCTAATATGTCAGCATTAACTTTCAAGTACAATCATAAAAGCCGCGATTCTTACCTCATCTATGTTTTAAATGAATCCACTTAAAATATTCCGTGGTGTTCTTTTTCCCTCCCCACTCAACATCAGAGCCTGTACAGATTTCATAGAATAAAGACCCTCTTCTTAAAAATTTAGTTTGATTCTGTCTCGAAACATGGAATATATATATTATTCACGATGGGCAAGGAAAAAATGGAAACCATATAGACTGCATTCAATTTAACTGCACACATAAAGATACATATAAAATACGTGAAAGACACAAGTGATCTTAAAGTAGAGCAGCAATTTATATTCATTTTTAATCATTTATGGGGTTTAGACATGTCCCTTTAAATAGGGCTCAGTACTACAAATTTGTGTAACTTATGGCACAATATGATGAGATATTGAATGAAACAGATGCTTGACAGATGCTAAGCAGACTGACTCATGTTTGTTGCAAGCTTTGTAAATCCTATATTTTCTACTAGAGGACAGGCCATGACTCAGGAAATCCCATTTTTGTTCATTATTAAAGAACTTCGGGAAATGGGAAGACCATGGTGCTGTTTTACAAGACGTATGCAATCTTGGTTTGTCCGTGCCATATGGCATCACCCATTACTTTGCTGAAGAAAAGTATAAGGGCTCTTGGCACTAAATGATAGCATTATTGTAGAAGTGTGTATAGAAATGGTTTGAAATCTTTTTTCTTTAAAAAATGAACAGTTGTAAACACATCTTTAACAAAATAATTATTCCTAAAAAAAAAAACTTTTAATTTTTTAGGATATATCTTAGTTGACAGTCTTAAAAAAAATAACTTTTTTTATCATGATATCCACATAAATATAAGTATGTCAAATGTCTTTTTAAAAATGTATACATTTTCTATAAATGTTTCAGTTTTACCATTAATCATCACATAGTTATGTTTTTCCCCAGGAAATAAAAAAGAAAAAAAATCTCATGAAAAGAGAAAAAAAATATGGAAGATGAACTTTTTGGTAAGGTGTTTCAAAAAATTAAATAATAATCAAACGTCAATTTTATTATTTTTATTTGATAAGAAAGCTGTATTCCATGTGCTGAAAAAGCTATCTCATAAAATATTTATTGACTTCGAAACAAAAAAATTGTTTCTTAGGAAACGTGCTGCAATAAATTTTAATCATTGATATTTTTCTACGTTTCTTTATGATGGAGAACATTACTCTTTGTGAGCTATAAAGCGTGATTAGTTGGAAAAAAACACTATCACTGCATTTCTTATCTGTAAAAAAAAAAAAAACTTCAACTGTTTCTACCACAGTTGTATTTTTTTTTATTAAACCTTTTTTTCTTGAAGTGAGCTTTAAGCAATTAGTCTTATATACAAATAACTATGTTGTATACTTCTTTCTAAATGACTGATGTTGTACGATTCAATTTTTGTAGGTTCCGTATGATTTTCAAGTTATTTTTATTTTAAATCTACGAGTAGTACATACTTTCATTTTCTTATGATATTACATTTAATTCCAATAACTAGGATTTAATCTTAAGTATTTAGAATAACGAACACTATGTAAAATTTTTAAATGGCCATGCATAAAAAAACCTGTATTCAATTCCATTTTTTCTTTAAGTAATTGTTGAAAAAGTGACGAATCCATCTTCATCAGAACACAAAACTTTATTCGATGCTTTCTTAATATATTTTAATTGAAAATCCTGAGATATTTAACTTCTTTTACATACAAATAAATATGAATATAGATTTACTGCAATTAATTAGAATGTCAATAAAGGAGCTTAAGATGATGCATTAATTTTTAATTCTGAAATAAAATTATTTTGTAAAATTATATAAAGTTATATAAATCAAAAACGTAACCTAAATAAAAATTCATATTTACTATTTTTTTACAAAAGCACACTCTCTAATAACTCATTCATAAAATCAGAACACATTTTTTAAAAGTTTTTTTTAATAAAAAGTCATGTTCTTATAATATATGATTTTATTGGTATATGCATTGAAATAAATATTTCTTCTAAAGGCTTATTCAAATATTGAAACATTCCTAATGCTTCTTTATAAACTTTGTTATCTAACTAAAACTTAAACTCAGTGGTGCAACTGCGTATGAGGTCCAGGGCCTACTGTGCCCATCCCAGTATGCGTGGTAATTAGGCGCTGAGGAGCATGAGCAGATGTCCCGATCAGATGGTCAGTCTGAAGCCGGACCCCAAGTTTTTAAGTCCTCAAGCAAGCTTGGAACTCATTTACCGACCCACTGCGGTAGCGATGAAAAGATGAGACGACCTTGCCCAGTCCAGGATTAGAAAACGGAACTGTGGTGTGGAAGAGCGGTACGCTACAACTCGGCCATTGGGCCTTTTATGTCATCTAACCCAGGAAATATTCTTCTGTTGTCTAATATTTAATTAACAAAATTTAATAATTAAATATCAACTCAATGATACTTAACAAGTTTTTGCAGCTCTGAAGAGAATATTTCAAAGTCGGCTCTAAGTAGTATTATATTTAATTTTTTAGCAAGAATATGTTTTTGATTTTAAAATTCTAATGAATAGTAATTGAATATATGCAAGTGATACGCAAAATATATAAGCATTTTAAATATTACATCTGTCAATATAATGAATGCTATAGCAAAATATTAAACGGAAATCGTTTGGGTTCAAAGTATGTGCAATTTCATTAGTTTTTTTTTCGATAAAAAAATATATATTTCCTTTAATGATATAATTAACTACTCGCATGGTAAAATTTTCCTAAGAAATCTATTTTCTCGCAAATTCTAATCAATGCTATCAGAAAACTTAGCTATACAGCCTTGGGTGTATTTTTTCTCAAATCGAACTTTTTAGACATTCTTTAAAACAATCAGTCTCTTGCAAGCAATGCCACACACACACACACACACAATTCCTTGTTTTCTTCCATCAAAACTCTCGGCATATTAGTCACTCTTAGTGTGTTCTCTTGCCTTGACTTTTGGGACAAGCTTAATAATTCACTTCTGTATCTGGAGACATACGTAAGTAGTCCCCAGAGCTGAGACAGTGTTTCGTTTGTTGGGTAATCGATTCTTGCTTCTGCAAAACCCTTTTCACTCCCCCTCTGTTCGTTTTACCCCTTTTAAAATCTTTTCCTTTTCCCCGACTGAGCAATTTAGGTTTTCGAAATTTTATTTCTTTTCACCCGAAATGTTGAAAACTTTTGAGAAGTATAACTAAGGCGGTTGTGCATCTTTGAGTTCTGATTAAGCAGATCAATGTTAAATAGCTCCGGTTAAAGCGGCGGAAAAGAGGAAAAGAATTTTATCAATTAAAAGAGAGGGATAGAGAAAGTGAGTTGTGTAGATATTGCGCTCCGGGGTGAAACCAATCGGAGTGGAAATTAAAATGTTATTTGAATATTTAATGGTGGAACTACATTCGGTTATATTGCAAGCCTTAACTTTTGAGAGAAGCTAGTATAGTTTTTAAAATCTATGCATTTCTCTATGAACATTTATTTTTACATGGTCATTTGAATAGTAAGAATAAAAACAGAGATAATAGTTAGCATTACATTATGTTTTTGTATAACACTTAAGGTAATTTCATGGTATTTAAGGTATGAATTTAAGGTAAGGTACCTTGAAAATGTCGTATTTTGTCAACATAAGGCATTTTTTTTTCATTTCAAATTCTTATAGTTTAAGCATTTTTCTTTCGAAAACAGTTTTTCTTTTTTCTTTACGCGAAATCAAAATAAAATTTCGGCAAAAAATTATCTTAGAATAAACTTTTTTTCAAAATGTTCTCTTTTTGTAAAAAGGCTTCTATTATAATAATATTTTCCCTGTGTATAGCTCAGACCTCTGTACAGAGGCTCAACTATGATTTGTGAAAAATTCACATTATTCTCTGAGTTACAATCAATTGAAATAATGATCGGCGTTTTTCTTCTTAGAATTTCTCCCCTCTGTTGTTGTAAAACATAAATGAACCCACTACTAATTTATATATTTCAAAAAATCTAGTTGAGCCTCTGTACAGAAGTCTATATAGAAGCAAAATATTGTTATAATAGAAGCAGTTTTCGCAAAAAGAGAATATTTTGAAAATGGGTCATTCTATGTTCATTTTTTGTCAAAATATTTTACTTAAATAATTTTTTATTGTCATACTATTCTTAAAACAGTTTAATATACGTTTTCTAATCTAAGAGACACTAAATATCATAAATATTATCCATTTACACGGTTTTGCAAAATCACGGCTCCGAACGTATTCGGAAACCTTAAAAGAATTCAGAAAATCTTACTAATGCAGATATAAGGAATTCAGCTTTCACATACAATATAGCGGGAAAAACACACCAAAGTTTTGCTGTTATAATAGCTGAAAAACGATTTGAGAAAAATCCAGAGTGTCTTTTTGAGAACAGCAATAAAAGAAATATTCAGCTCCTCTGCCAAAAAACAGTTACAGTTTAAAAGAAATAATACAACATTGTTTCACGTTCAAGCTATCTCACTCTGATATTTTCATACGTTTTGTTTATGAAAGATGGATCAGGAATAATAAGTATATGTTCCAACGCTTTCCTCCGTACAAGCTTTTTGGATCAGATCCAAAAGCTTACTTTACACTCCAGGGAATTACCATAGGTAAATTCTGTTATCATCATGTAAAAATGGTCTCAAAAAAGTAAATTGACAGAGAGTTGCTGCATAAATAAAATAGATAATTTTCGTCAAAATATTCAAATGCATTTATAACTCTCCCGTAAAAGCATCGACTTTTTCTTTTAATGTGGTATGTGGTTCAATTTTTTATAAAAAAAATCTTTAATGAGTAGTATCATTGGGGTGTAGCTAATTCTGAGAGAGCGGTGCATCAAAACTCGCGCGGGGTCTTTTTTACGAAATTATAGCATTGTTAGTAATACTGTAGTTCAGTGTTTCTCAAACTTTCTATATTCGCGACCCAATTTTCAATCAGAATTTTCACCGCGCCCCCCTTCCCCGTTCAATAACAATGTGCTGAATATAGTAATAATGTAAAATACTTTGACGCTAAATTTACAATATGGCCCTAAGTTTAAACCGTATAAAGTATTAAAATAAGTATTAAATTTTGTGTATTATAAGCCCATCAAAAATTACTAATAATTATTAGACTTGTGTAATTAGACTTAGTATCCAATACATTGTGCCGTACTGATACATTTATAAGTATACTATATCAGAGTAAATGTGTATTTTTTATTATGTCAGAATACATTTTGTTTCCATTTAGTAAATTGTTAATTTTTAAATAATCTTTTCTTTTCGACTTTCCGATACGCTCGCGGCCCCCTTGTAGGGTTATCACGCCCCGCAGTTTGAGAAACACTGCTGTAGTTATATATGTTGGGACCCCTGAAGCTTGGGAGCCGCATATTATTGATACGGCGGTAGCTACACTCCTGATGAATATATACTAGGGGTACTCGAACTTTCTTCTGTCGTGCCACATACATATGTTAGCTTTTTCACTCGGGCCGCATACATATGATGGATATTTCACGTATGCCTCAACGTGAGTATTAATGCAGGATAATGAGGGGCGGGGGGGGGTAGAAATACTTTAGGACGAAGATAACATAGAAAATTTAAAATGTGGAAAATATTGATCAGAATATTACAACTCCTGTTTTGCTTTTTTAATTATTGTTTTTTTTGTCACTGAATTTTTCTCAGTTGGAAGCATTTAAGGATCACTCCTTACCAATGTCTACCTCAGTTAACAGTTTCATATGATTATCAATGATATAACAAATTTCATAGGTTGACTTTGTTACTACTGTCACATCACCAATGACGAAACACTTTTTTGCTGCAATAAAGATTATTCAAGAAAGCGTATGTATCACTTCTTGAAAAAGAGCTTAGGGGAAAAGTGTAATTTAACGTGATTCTTGTTCATTGCTATTTTTTTAAATACAATACCTTCGTGAAAAATCAAACAATTACTTATCCATGCTTGTTTTTCACTACAGAATAGTCAACTTCCCAATCATCTTGAAGTAATCCATTTTTTTCGAATGTGTTTCGTTTGCAAGATACGAAATATAGTTAAAAATTAGTTCCATTTATAAAATGGTCTATACTTCACTGTTGCCTATAATCACTAGTCAGAAAAAATATAAATTTCCACCCATACGACATCGACAGAAAAATCACAATTGATGTATCTGACTTCTTAACAACGAATTTTTCTCCAAATTTTTATAAATAAACGAATTTTTCAGAGCAATGGTCCATGACCGGGCCACTTAAAATGACCCAGTGGGCTGCAGGCGGAGTATCGCTGATAGGTACTATTGACTATATTGGTATTTTATTTTTAAGTTAGAAAGCTCAATAGCTAAATTTTGTGTCCAATAGAAATGATAGCATAATTTGATGTACTTGTAAATGAATGAATGCTAAGAAAAAAATATAGAAATATTACAAATCATTTTATTCTGCTTTTATACAAATCTAATAATAAAATATCTAATGTTTTAAAGAAATTTATATGTAAACCCCTAAGGAAATGTGATTTTTTAGAAACAATCCTATTTTTATATGCAGTCTCAATGATCGTAAATTTAAATCAATCTATAACAGGTTAAAGAATAGTCAAATACGTTCAGTTAGCATGGAATACAGCTACGTTATCAAACGGATAACATGTGGTAAAGTAAATAGATATATTGATTTTTTTTTCTTATTTTACAAAAGCAATTTGATTTTTTTAAAAAATTTAAACATTAGCTAATGTATTTACTACTTAAATACACGGGAGTTATTTATTAAATATTACTTCATAGATTTTCTTTTTTTAAAAAAAAAAGAAAAAAAAGGTGCATTGTCAAAATTAAAAAAAAATTTAAAAAAATCAGGTAACAGACAGTACCACCAAATCATGTAGTCTCACTCATATGGAATCTACTGAGTTACTAAACCTGAGCTCATGAAATATGGCAGGCATGTTTCTTCGTTGAGCAAAGATCCGCTTAGAACAGATTTTATAGAAATCGATTCCCGTAGAGGAAAAAGAGGTGTTTTGGGGGGGGTTATATATAAATAAAAAATATCTTATTATTGAACTGTTAGAGCTACAGACCTTAAAGGTACTGATATAATTTGAAAATTTTTTAAATAGTTTCTTATGATAGCATAGAAATAAATAACCTTGCGTTGATCATGAAACAGTTACATATTTGACAATGTCTTTGAAGCTAGTGATGTGTTGCAAAAAAAAGTACATTTATTTAGCTATCATTTATTTAGTACTAAACCTCTCATCATAAATATTCTGCAAATTTCATGGGTAATTCTGTATTTTAGAAAACACTTGAAATTACTTTCTTCAATATAAAAAATTTTTTACATTTAGAATATTTATTCATTGCAACCAAAATATTGCTGTTTATAGGAAATATTTAATATTCTTAAGATCTTTCATATTCTTTATGATAAAACAATGTGCATCACATTCTATCACACATCTCTTAAATTCTACAAATTTTCCAACTGAAATACATACTTCTTCTTGATTTTTTATTATAGAAGGAAACGTCGATTTTAATTTCTTCATATGATATATCATAGTAAGCAAAATTCAAAATCAATTTACAAAATCTAAAATAAACCTCAGTTAAATACTATGTGATAATGACTATCGATTTTAATCCTCGAAAAGCCTTATTGAATATAGCAATTGCAATTAAAAACTCTTGAAATAAAACAATTCTAGGCAATTAGAACAAACTCGAAAACAATTTTGTTCTCTTAACTGTTCATAAAGTATAGTATTGTTTATATTATAATAACTGTTTCTCTAAATTTTTCTTGAAGTCTTTAAAAAATGTTCACATAATGAAATTTTTTTTCGAAAAGTTAAAAAAAAATATTAAATTAAAAAATGACCTAATATTTTCAGAAAAGGAGGAGCTATCGGCAAGAAAGTAGTTTTGAATTTATGATGGATTCGGCTAGATAAGGACCAATGTACTAAAAATCATATACCATCAATGTTAAAGATTCTTATTTTTAATTTAGTAGTTTACACATTTGTTGGTTATGATGTTATATAGTCTTAATTGTTTCATATATATCACGGACTGCATCCTATTTTATCAGTAACAACCTGTATATTTTGATTTTTGCCTTGCCGCTCATTGTGTCATTTTCTTGTGTTACATGTCTTCTCCTAAGTAAAATAAACAATCCTCCATTTAGTCTTCATTTCTAAAAGATGGTATCTGTATAAATATATATAAATCATGTATTATGAAAAAAGACCTTAAACCATAACTGGAAAATAAAGGATAAATAAAAGATGGAGTTGCGGGCTTGTGAAGATAAAGTTAGAAGTCAGAAGTAAAAGTTTTATTTGCCTTTAGCTCTGAAGGGACAGATATTCGGAAAAGTGTTTATCCTCAAATACCCTTTAGCTACATTGAAGGAATGTGAACGTTTGATAAAGAAATATATTAGAGAAATGTACTGTCTACGCGTAAGGACTTATCTTGAAGTGAAGAGATTTTTCTTGAGGGATGAACATATGTATTTTTAATCAAGTGGCTTTAAGCTTAAAAACAGTTTATCTAGATTAAAGTTCTATAGTATTTCAAGCTTTGTTGAGGGATTCAGAATCTAAAGGTGTCTTTTTTAGAACCTAAGAAAAACACTGATTAATATTGATACGTATTTCTCATTGAGAACTATTTAATTCACATTAAAACTTTAGTTCGTATATATCAATGTTAGGCGAAAAATTATACGGATATAAGAGTGATATAATAAAAAAAAAACATAAAAGCTTATATTACTTTTCTCTCTGTCTTCTTCCCCCCCTTAATTAGTCATACTTTTTAGTTGCATATCCTAATACATTATACTCAATTAAAAAGAAAATAAGTAGTAAATTATACTTTGTTTTTATGTTTAAAATTGGGTTTATAACATTTGTAGAGAACGCGGTTTGTCTTAGTGGGGGGATAACGGAAGTAAGAGATAAATTGCAAAATTGGCGACTTTAATTTACTCTAGATACTATAAGTTAAACATTCAAGCAGTATAGTGATTACTAATACTGACAGACTGCTGTGAACGTAAAGCCTGAGTTTGAATCCCGGGGAAGGCATGGCTGTTAGTAAATACATAGTGCCTGTGGTGCATGGGGGCTCTCAAAATACTCGTAAAGCCGAACGTCCTCTCGAGATGTTGGTGAAAGACTCTTTAGGACCCCAAAGGGATTCTACTACAAAGTTGGATAAAAAAAAAATTAAAACGTTCTGATACTGCGTGGTGATCATAGCTGTGACTATCGACACTGATGTAATCAATAGCCACGATGAATTTTGTAAGCCTCTATCCATCACCGTCGATAGGGTGGCATTAAAAATAACATTACACTAAGAGGACAAAGATAGCAGATGCGAGAGAAAACTCTAAATTTTTAATAGGAAATATTACTCTTACAATGGAAAATCTGACAAACACATTATATCTGAATGCTTGCAGGTCCATTAATATTTTTATAAGCTTAGAAGTATTATCTAAAGATACACAAATATTCTTTAAAGTAACTTCTGGAAATGTAATTTAAACTATCATTATATCTTCTAAAATTTCACTATGAGCATCCTACCTGAATTTACTTCACTTTACTTTAAACAGTAAAAATAATAGACATGAATCACGGTTTTTTCACGAAAATATATTCTCAAAAAATTAAACAGTTCTACAGTTGAAAGTCGTGAAGTGAACCCTATAGGGATTGCAATACCTGTATCCTGGGATACCGAATACCGGTATTTTGAGTCATTTCTACAATTTTGTAATATTGGTATTCACAAGTTTAAATACCGTTTTTTCAGTATTTACTAATTTTTTAAAACTTGTCTCCAAAATATGTTCAGGGATCACCGACATGACAAAATATTATACTTTTTTGTTTTTATGTCTCTCTAAAGGGCGAAATTAATTATACTGTGAATATAAAGTTGCATCATACAATCGAGAGAAGTGATGAAATATGTGAATCATTCAAATAGGTGGTCCAAAACTATCCTTCTATAGCTTATAGCTATACTGCAGACGCACAGGATTCGTAGTCTGATATTTGCTTCTGTGAAAACAAGGTTGTAGTTGTAAAGAAAGTTCGTAGTATTTCGATATTTTTTTTAAATTGGTGAGTGTTATTCATTCTGTTTTTATGTATATCATACTTTAGAGTTCAAAATATTTTTCAGATTATATATATATATATACTCATCAATAATAACCCATAATAATAAATAAAATAACTTTAAGGAACACACATAAAAAATCAGTTCATAATACTTCGGTTTTGTTTCATTATTTATATGATGAAAAAAATATGGTGGCACAATGTAAAAACTGTTCTCGAGTTATTAAATTGAATGGATGAAGTATAAACAAACTACATACATATTTAAAAACGAAACATGATAACAATTTGTTAAAGATGAAATAATTTAATTCCGATTAAGATACACATTTAAGCACAGTTTCTAAGACCAAGCCATCAGGATTTAAGATTATTTTGAAAACTAATCCTAGTGATGGAATGATTTTTGAAACTGAACAATCCAATCCGAAATGCAATGATCGACTTAAACCAGCAAATTAATTTTTCTGATAGTGATTTAGAAATAATATACATAACTGTATCACCTCTACTTCCAATAAAACTGGCTGTTGAGGCATTAGTTGGAGAGATTCTAAGTTATTAACAGCTAATGCAATAATAAATTTCATGTTGTAATATCTGAAAGAACAGCACGCATCACTATTTGAAGAATTGTGTATTACTTTGAAAAAACGTACATACCTTATTACATAATCGTTACCTTATTTACATAATTATAATGATTTTAAAAATGAAAAAAATAAGAAAAGGAACTTACAAATTCAAATTTTATCAAATTTATAGTAAACTTTCTTACACTTTTGTACCCACAAACATATGCACATTCAGAAAAAGGCGATGCAGTTATTGGTATTGGTATTAAGATCTAAAAATACCGAATACCGGTATTGTGCTTTTGGTCCGATATTGCAATTCCTAGAAAGCTAAAATATGTTCATGTAAAATTAATATAACTAACTAATCAAGAGATTTGCGTGAGATTGATGTAGCATGAATTAATAAAAAAACATTTTAATATTTTATCTTTTGCTTATAAGCATACTTTTTTTTTAAAACAAATTGAAATTGAAAAAAAAATGTAATAGTAATAGAATAATCATTGTAACTGCAAAAACTGCATCATTTAAAAAGATGAAGATTGTATCAGGTATATGTGAGGCCTTCGATGCTTTAATGTTTAAGGGAATATAATTGATTAATTGTTTTCAATTATAAACTATGTATGACATAAAACTACTAAGTAGGAAACAAAATTATGGTTTGCCTTCTGAAAGAAGATCCATACAAGCTGAGAAGCAATAAAAAGTTTTGAGAAACAAAATGTTAAACAGATTCTAGACAGCAAATACGCTTAAAAATATTTTTCTCATATGTTTATTTCAGCTTTCAAATATTTCGTAGAATTTTTTTAGAAACACTCATTGAGAAAACAAACTCATATAAAAAGCAACAATTTTAGCTATAACTGTATATCATTATAATACGCATATAACTTAGTGAAATTACTCTTGGAAACATTTATTATCCTCAAATCTAGATAACAGCAAACACTCAAAGAAACAAGGGGTACCGCAGAAACATTTCTAATTATCTTAAAACATTCTGATTTATGATGGGTTCTTTTAAAGTGCACCATCAGACGATGCTTTAAAAAAATGAATACAGTCAAAATCATTTTCCCTTACACGAATCGAGTGAAATATAACGCATCCCTCGTTGAGCACGAGTGCATGGGAAAAGGCAGCTTCCAAGAAAAAGAATACTAAAAATTAAATATAAAGAGAAACATTTTCGAAAAAGTTCCGCTGACAGAAGAGATCAAATAAGAAGTCGTGTTCCGCCTTGCTTATCGAAACATGACGAAGATTACTTTTATCTCTGCTATATTCTCCATTTTCCCTCATTCCTGTTTCCCAAAGGCTTTCGGATAAATCCATATTTTTCTCATCAATTGAAGTATGTGAATATGTGCGTAAGTATGCAGTTTTTAACACTGGGAATTTTGACAAAGATATCGGAGTAATTCCAAATATGTATTTTTAAAAGTGACAGTTTGCTCATATTTTTATTTATTTTTTAAGTTAAGAAAAAACATGTTCAATTTTTTCTCGTTAAATTAAAAATGCACGAATCAGAGAAGAAAAGAGAAAATAAAATTATTTTCAGAATATATGAAGCAACAAAATTAATCATAAAACATGTGTCTGGTATAAAAACAATCAAAACACATAAGATGAAACACCTAATCAGAAGAAATAAAATTAGTTTTTCTAACTAACAAAAGTAAATAGAACCACATATTTATACATATATAAAATAGGATTAAATATAGATTCAAAAATATATGTATATAGTAACTTAATATCATGAAAATACAGTGTTATATTATTTGCTATGTGTGATAATAATTTGAAGAATATACTATTGAATATCATTTGAAATTTATTTTTTACATATATTGATATATTTTATTACGTAGTTTTCCTGTAAAATATTCGATTAAATTAAGATCTACTTTTATAAATCCTTTGAAAATGTGTTGATAGTTTTGGTTGTCTTTTAATTCTCAATCATAAATCTAGTAATGAAACACACAACACGCAAGCACACACACAAACATACTCACAGATGTTATGCACTACCAAAAAATTGAAAAGCTCATGGATATTAAGGCGACTCGGCACCTTTTTTCTATTTTTTTTTATTTAAGGGTTTTAAAATTTTTTTTGTATATAATTAACAGTTACTACTAAACTAAGAAATTTCACCATGAAAAAAATTCCTAAATTTAAAAAAAAATTTAAATTTAAATTTTTTTTTAAAATTTTTACCGATTTTCAAAATTCTTCTTCTTTTTATCATTATTTTGACACCAAACATTTTTTGGATTTATTAGACTATGAGTAATAACTTTAGGGATCGATTTTGCAACAAATAAATTAGTTTTGAAAAAAAAAAATAAAATGTAAACATTAACGAAAAAAAGCTAAAAAACATGAACATTTTCTTTTATAAAATTTGTTCTATTCAAAATATTGAAAAATGGATCCTAATTTAATTAAGCACATTGTAATAAAGATACACAACAAAATTCAAGTTGTTTGATAAATATCTGTAAAGTTTTTTGTTTTTTAAACATGATTTCATTAAAAAACTCAAACTGAAAAAAATGCATTTTTAAGAATACCAATCAGCAAATAACTATCAAAACAATGTCTAAATTTTGTAATAATTTTCAATATGTTGTATAAATATATACCTTTAAAATAAAACATAATACAATTCAATTTCAAAATATTAAACAAAAGATAAGCTTTTTTAAAGTGCCTGTCTGTGAGCCCAAAAACAAAAATAGGAAATATCAAAATTTTATTTTTGCAAGAAACATGTATGAAAAATATTAAAAAATAAATGAAATACATGAAATAAATGTAATAAAAATGAAATTACAATAGAAAATTTAAAAGCTTTTATAAAATTAATTTGCTACTTAAATCAATATCTAAATAAAATAAAGCAAAAACAAATTTAAACTAAAATGTATTATTTTTTCAAAACAGGTTTGTTTTAAAATTAGCCTGCGCCATAAGTCATTCCTTCTCTCCTCCTAGCTAATAACTCTTTTTATGATTGCTTTTTTAATAAATTTAAGAGTCAGCTTATTACTGGCATTTTGATGACGTTTTCTAAATTTTGTTTTCGACAATTAATATAGTAGCAAGTTGTTTCGTTGAACCTCCAGTAGAAACCTAATGCATTCTGTGTTTCTAAACAATGGTGCGTACTGTACCCTTATTATATTCGCAGACAGCTTCTGTTACTGCCGGCTTAACACGTCTTTTGTTAACGAAAATTTCTTTCGGACACTTTGCCCAAATCATGCTATGCAAGCTTTTTCGTTTGCATTTTGTGTTCCACATCGAATGCATCTTTCTAACAATTCATTAGATGCAAGTCTTTGATAAATCGGTAGAATTTTGGAAGAAACCTTTCATTTATAGTGTTCTTACATTTAATTTATGATTGCTAGGTTTTTCACCAGCAATCGCATATTGATCAAAACAGATGAGTTTTCTCCCAGAACACTTCGAATGTTGAGGTTTATCTGAAAATGCTATGCAAAAATGTAGCATATATTGCTGTTTTCATAGCATTCACATCCCTTTGTTTCTCAAAATAGCCTTTTGGTAGTAAGTAGTTCATTTTTTTAATCGTGGCTTCTTTCAAACTACCATGAGCTTTTTACCACCTAAAGAAATACCTTGAGCACGACAGTCTTTTACAGTAGATCTCAAAGCTGTTCCTGCGTACATGATTAATACATTCTTCCTTTTTTATCACAATGTCAGGTCTATAACTTTTTTTCGACAAGTAGTTAAACGTTTTACAATCACCATCGGCTGTGATATAACGGAATCCAAGTGATGTGGATTTTTAAAGGTTAATGCAGCTTCCATTTCCATTGATGTAAATTGATTTATATTATTTTTTATGTCCTTTACCAAGAAAACACTGGCCTAGCTTTTTTTGCCACAGAGCAATGACGACACACCTTACTCATCACTTCAAAGTCAACAACATATCCGGTGAGCATATCTATAACACATCCTACACCGATAAAGAAAAGCCACGTTCCATCAAAACTAACAAAGTCTGCGATTTCAGCTCCATTCTCGTACACATTTTTAATATGGAAGCAAATATGTTTTCAGAAATTAATGCATATCCAGCCGTCTCGCAACAATGTAGTTGATGAAAAAATCTATATTCAAATACAAAATTTTTAAGCTGAATAACCTTTCCCAATATGTGAAAAAGCTTGAGTTATTCTTAAATTCACATATGGCTTTTCGGAACAGACAAATGTGTTTAAATAGAACCATCACAATTTACACAATGTTTTAAATTGTATAAAATAGGCTTAAATACAGTTTCAAAAAATATTACTTTGCACTTCGAAGAATATAGTAACTTAATCCACCAATATATAAAATACAGTGTTATATTATTTGCCACAGTGTTCAATTTTTTAATAATTTGAAAAAAGAATTTTTTTTCACTACACAATCAACTTTGCTTTACACCATATTTTCATTCATTTGCAAAGCATACTGAACGTTTTCTAAGAGGCATATTAGCGATAGCAACAACTAATAAAATGAATTATGATTTCATTAAAAAATGCTGAGGTTTTTAAAGTTAAATCTAATTTTATAAAATCACACCTCGAAAATCAAAATGTGTTGATAGTTTTGCTGTCTTCTTAGTTTTCAATCATAAATCTGGTAATGTAAAACACACAACGCCGCAAAAACACACACAAACAGATCGTTTCGAAACTTCACAGATGTTAGGTGCACTACCAAAAAATTGAAAAGCTCATGGATATTAACTAAAGTTAAACGAAACATAAATAATCTTAAGGGTAGAAATTTTGCATGTGAATCATCATTCATGAAGTCAAAAATGATATATATATATATATATATATATATATATATATATGTGTGTGTGTGTGTGCAACAATTAGTATGTCACAGAAACTTCTTTGGCAATTAATATTTGTTTAACATTTGATTTGATAAAAGCTGTTTTAAAAGTCTTATGACAACATGATTTACCGGAATATATGGTTTAAATAGTTATCAGAATTGACACAAAAATAGTATAATAGATTCTGTGGGAGAGGTGAAAGGCATAATTTCAAAACTGGAAATGGCTTCCAAACAATGCACTATGTTATACGCAAATGAAAGAAAAATCTTCCACGTGTTAACACACAACTAATGACAGGGATTTTCTGTTATCAGTTCTACCACTGAACAATATTGCTTGTTCAAAACACAACAATCAATGATGCTCAGCAGCAAAAACAGTTATCTTTGGTGTGTTTTCTGATAAACGCAAGTTACCGTTTGGCCCAAAAAAGCGGGTTGCTGAACTTTGAGATTAGATCCAACGTTATTGGAGTCTGGGCTATAAGTGATGAATCCCAACTCAGTCTGGAGTAGGACAGATGATGTATAATAAAATGGAGGTAAAAAGGTACTCGAAATAACACTAAATTTGCTCATAAATGATCATAGCATTGATGAGGTGTGTTAATGGTTTGGACTGGAATCAAAATGATGGTGGTATGAATATTATTTGAAATGACATCTATATACTGTTCAGAGGTACAAAGACCAGTTACTGAGACCGCATGTCATATTAGGCTGCAAATAACGGTGATGGACTTCTGTTGGTAGATATGGATACAAACTACCACTTGTTAACATTGTCATATTACACTTTAAAAAATATAAGTTTTATAGCTCTAATTTTAAGTTTTGGTTTTTATTGAATGAAAGCAATAAGATTTATATATATATATATATATATATATATATATATATATATATATATATATATATATATATATATATATATATATATATATATATATATATATATATATATATAAAAAACACATAAATGTCTTGTAATATTTTCAATTTAAGGGAATTTCGCTAGGATGGATTCAGAATCATAATTTCTACAAATTTTGAAAGATCAATGATCAAGATACTATAGATGTCTAATAAACTAAAATGATATAAACAGTTCTATAGCAAAAAAATATTGACTTTAATATTGTTGAGCCAATAAATAGAATGAAAAATGCGGGATTACTTGGATATTGCCAATAATTTTCCTTTTATGCAATAATAAATCATATTTCAAAAGAAAAATTAATGCCTTAAGAGTTGATTAAATCCTTGCGTGACTGACGTTAAACCTTGCTTAATAATGAATAACGGTATTTTTAGTAAGAAGATTACTAATTAGCATGTCCAAAAGAGTGACTAGAATTCTACGCGTGAACATTTTTTCTTCAATAGAATATAGTTTATTTATGTAATTAACTTTACACCTTAAGAATAATTCAAATGAAGTGATTTGTTTTGATGAAATTCACTAACCGTACTAAAAATAAATTTAAAATGAAGGTTTAATCATATCAAAAATATCTGAAAGATATCCACTGTGAACCTGAAACAAATTGCTCTAAGCCTTACAGAATAACGTTAATGTGTAATTGGGTAGTACTGAGAAGTATTCATATGTATAACAAAAATGATCCCTGCATAGTGTTTGAATTACATCTTTCTATCACAAAACCAATAGATTAAATTATGAGTGAGATTCGACTGGAAAGCAGCGCACTCCTTTCTGTTACATGCGGGGATCACAATGTGTAATAAATGTCTATATTCTTTTGTTTGTATTGGAATTTCTGTTCTTCCACTTGTATTTCATATGTATACCAGGATAAAAACACACGGAAACAACATAACAACACATGAGAGGGATTTAATATGATTATTGGTCATAACTGATTAACGTGTAACTAATTACAATATACATTGTTATTTTAAGTGATATTTAAATGAATTGGATCCAAACTTGTCCCACAATCTCCGCTAATAAAATGTGGTTACATTATTAAATTAGAACAAGTGCACACAGAATTCCACTTAACAAAAACCTTTAGATGGATTACTTCTTTTCTCTTGATTTTGCGTTGCTGAGGATTACACAGTTTATATTAGATTAATGTTTGTATGTCTAAAACACTTTAAATATTGAATTTACACTTTTTCCGGGAAAATATATAAACTTTGCTTCAGGGTTATCTTACACTTGAATCTATTTAAGTATAAGCGAATGGTTCATGTTTTGGTCTAATAATTATTTATGTAATATTTTTTTCTTGTATAATTATCAATCTTTGAATGGAATATAATTAAAAACAAAATACCTTAAACATAAATAACAGTTCACATGTTTTTGAAAACTTGCCGTTACAGTTCCCTCAACTTCAATGAACTATCAAATTCTTTCCCTAACACTTTTGTTTATCAGTCCAAGAATCAAAATATTTCGTTTTACTTTATTTCTAAAATTGTGTACCAAATTTTAATTTCATATTCAAAACTATTTTTTAAAAAAATATAAATAATTATTTTGAATCATAAAGTATGTGTGTCTTCAATCATTTAATATTTTGACACTAAAAATTCAATTAAAATTCGTTTTAAACCTCAATTTATTCACGCACATCCTACCTCCAACACTCTTCCTTGCAATACCTGTCGACATTTTTTCTTTTTCTTTTTATTTTCAAATTTACCAAGGAAACTTGTACCACTTTACCTGCTGTGAATCAGTTGAAGGTTATTAAAGGACACAATCAATCACTACATTTAGGAGATTATACGCTTTCAGTCCTCCCTCCTCCTCCATCGAACTTTTTCTATTCTTTTTTCTCTCCTTTTTGGATCTTCGTTTTTCTCTCCGTTCTAATTTTCCAGATGGGGACTCACCCCCGCTTTTTTATTCCTCCCTGTGCCGCAATTTAACTATGCATAAAAAATAAATTCATTTAAAAATAGAATGAGTGCAAGGAAAGAGAACGGAAAGGCATAGCGTGTTTTAAATCTGTTCTTTCTTTTATTTAAACCTATATCTTTTAAATGTGATTAGCGAGCTTTATATGACTCCTATTTAATTATGGTTATTGAAAACGTCTTTCAAATCAGGTGGATGCATTAAGAGCCTTTGTTGATGATACGAGAATTTTTGTTGCTGTTTGAAGCAGATGTCATTAAAGGGCAAAAAAAATAATCCCAAAGAGATAATGAATATATTTCTGCAAACAATTTAAATGGAATAAAAAAATGAAATAGATTAAAATTCACGATTTAAAAAAAATATAGAAATTAGATAGACACACACTCTCTTTTATGTATCATACATTATAAGTAAAAAATAAAAATACTACACATTTTGTATGTGGCCTTTGTATTATCTGAATTCATTTGTTACGGATCTGTGAGTCTCAAAATTGCTTAGATTATTTTTCATGTGAATATCACCAATATCAATATCATGCCATCAATGTGTAAAACTGATAACCAAAACATTTACACATAGAAGAAAACACATCTTTTTAAAAATTAATCTTGGAACAATTTCTTTCCCTCAGGTTAATGCATTATCCATGTATTTTTTTAAAATGAGTTACACCAATTTTTTTCAGTAATAAAATAACAGTTTGACTTAGCAGAATTTTCATTGGATTAATTTAATTCCCTGACAGAAAATCTAGCCGTTTTTAAGATATATTTACAAAATAAGAAACACAAACTTTTACATGCAGTTTGGTATAAAAATATCTAACACAATAAAATATGGACCATTGTAAAAAGAGAAATATATAATCCAACAATTCCATTGTTATATGAATATAATAACAGTGAATTTTTGAAAGTCTTTATTATAGAAATTATTTTTTACAATAATATGCTCTTTTAAACATCTACTTACTTAGGAATTGGACATTAATTGATGTACATCCTAATAACGTGTGGTTCATCCTTTTGTTTTGTAAAGAGTTACAAGATGACGTGATTGACATTTCATCGGAACTACTTTGAAGGCAAATTTAAACATGATGTCATTATAATCATCCACATCAGCCAAAGCGGATGTACAGGGAACTGACTGTCTGATCACGTTTCGTATGTTTTCGATGGGACTAATGATTTTAAGAGCCGAAATATTTGCTGGACTTGTCTAAAATGCTTCTTGAACGAATAACGAACTACATAAGTCCATATTCTGAAGCTGAACATAACCATTTGAATCAAATATTGGATCAGTTTGAACATAGGGCTATGTTGATGAAGTGTAAAAACCGCTCACGCCATAATGAATCCTCCACTAGCCAGCTCAGTGTCTTGAGGACAATTTTGATCTGTGGTATGAAATATTTGCCATGCTTGAAATATAACATCAGCTACATTCAACTAGAATTTTGACCTATAAAAGCCAATCGACGTTCTGCCAGTCTTTTAGGTTCAACCAATATGTTCATGAACCCAAAAGGGGAACTTTAGCCAATGGCATGTTTTTAGTAACTGTCCTTCAGTTTTCTGCAAAAAAATCCTTCAACACCAAATTTGACTTCATTGTCCTAGTAGAAACGTTTTTCATACGCGCTACCCAATAATTATTGCTGTTATTTACTACGATATTGCTTATAAATAATGTTGACTACTCTAACTAGTTTTATCATTGTCCTCCTTCGTTTCGTAGATGTACTCATCTACTGAATTTTCTTTATGAGCGGAAGTATTGTGTATATTTATTTTTGATTCGGTGGATAAAAAAAAATCATGTATTTCCTCCATCACATTAACACATTCAAGGACAGGTTAAACTCATCATGCAGAAACAATCAGCAGTCTTTGTTGTTCATGATGTCACTATATGTTTGTGATCATTAATGAAGTTGGATTTTAAAGTACCAAGAAGCCGCAATCTTTTAAAGACTACAACATTGCTTCTCAAACTCTGAATATTGGCGACCCAATGTTCATTCATAATTTTCATCGCACCCCCCATACAATAATAACGTTTTGAATTCAATAATACTATACTTTGACGCTAAATCTACAACGCGACTTCAACTTCTTACGTGCCACCGACATTTTATAAACGTCTCGCTAACGAAAACAATAATTGACTGAGACGTATATATACGTCTTTCCGAAGTATGATCTTTTCTGCGCACTGCTATCTATAAACTTATTCCGAAAGCTTTGGAATGCAATAAAAGAATCTGATAGTATTTGTGAAGGACTTACCTACTTCATAGGATTTGCTTATTTATATTTATTCCTCTTCTCCCCTCCCCCATACATCACATACGCGAGTCTACGAGGAAAACGGTGGTATCGGGGAGCGATTTGAGGAACTTTTTACCGGCAGTTAAGGGATTAATTATAAACTGTGAAAGTGATTAAGATAAATATTAATTTTTGGATAAACTATTTATTTGAAATGCCCATGGGGTCACTGGTAATTTTTAAACTTGTTCTTAACTTAGTATTGTTAAAAAAAGTATAAAATATATAATGCAGATCTGATACATTTCTAAGTGTATTATATCAGCGTGAATGTGTACTTTATTTGTTATTATGTCAGAACGTATTTTGTGTTTGTTTACTTATCGTAAATTAATACTGTTCTTAAATAATGTTTTGTTTATGTCCCGCCCCCAAGGGGTGCTTTCCACAGTTTTAGAAACGCTGGACTAGATCTAATCATCAGCTTCCAACCGAAAACATTTAAGCCAAGTGAAGTAATAAGAATAATGCATATATATATAGAAATGATTACAAAAATGTCGTTTAAAGCAAATTTATTTCTTTTACTTTGTTATTGGGTTCACATATATATTTTCAGTATAGAAAGCAAAACAATACGTAATTTATTTCCCTTTAGGTGAATTTGTTTTGTGAGAGTAATAGCAAATCCTTTAGCATAAGCATTAAACATTTCGATAAGAGAGAGAGAGAGAGTAATCGGCGATTGGCGACACATAGATTCCGAATGTGTTTTCGATCGCTTTCAAACCTGACTTAAGTAGTCGTACTTGCATGTCAAATGTGATCTCCACTTCCAGTGTTAGGTATATGTAGTTAACGTAACGATGAGTGCTTTATGTGCATAGTATCGTATTTGAAGTATTTGCATTAAAAGCTTAATCATGTTACTCATAAGTATCCTATGTATTGTACGTTATGCGTTGCATATATTAGCGAATATTCATTAGTGATATAGCAAATTCAATTTGAAATAATTCTAAACATTCAAAAGCTATTCTAGGTATCAGAAGTTTTTTTTTTTTTTTATTTTTTAAAAATAAATAACAATATGAATAGAGTAGAATAATAGAAAGATACCAAAATAATGTGAATACATTTTTAAAAAGATCATGTATTCATATTACTATTACATTACGCTAGCTTTCTTCTGATTCATGACGGGATCTTTTGAATAATTAAAAATAATTATAAATGAAACATCGGATTGAGATATCTAAGACGATAACACTAAGAAAAAATATCAAGGTTTAAGTTATAAATTAATATTAGAAAAAAATAAAGCTTACTAGTGAAACAAAACTATGAGTTTATACACTGAATAAGCTTATTTCTTAAAAATAATTAGCACATAAATCATTACTTTATTATTAAAAATATATGAATAATTAATTGAGAAAGGGACTCTTGAGCCAATGAGAACTTTGAACTCATATTTAACACTTAGAGGGTACATACGCGTAATATTTATGTATATTTTTCAGAGTATAATTTCAGAAAAAATACCGCCTAGATATGGGCTGCGAAAAAATAAATTAAAAAAAAAAAAATACTTGGATATGCTATTTATATTTTTATTCATTGCCACATTTATTTTTAGGATCGAACATATATTTTTCCAAGTTCATTTGAAATAAATGTTTTAACTATTGGACGTATACTAGTGTTCCTCAAACTTTGTGGTACACCCCCTGGGGGAGGGGCGCGATAACCCTGCGAGGGGGGGCGCAAGCATTTTGCAAATAAAAAGTTTAAAAAAATAATTTTTTGGAATGAAGTAAAACAAAATGCTTTCTGACATAATAAAAAATACGCATTTTTCACTGATGTAATTTATGTATATATATATATCATTTGGTGATCATCAGAAATAAAAGGTTCCACGCAAACCTTCATTAGCTATCTTTGATCCTATAACCAAATAAAAAACACATTTTGTTTGCTTTGGTAATCTCACGATGAGAGATTTTCTTATTACGTTTATTTTAACCCCTAAAATACTACTTTTGATTATTATATATATGACCACCAAATTTATTGGTATGTTTCACTCCGTCTCTCTTTCTTTTAGGAAAGTTGTAAATAATATTTTGCTGTTGCTTTTTTTCCATGTGAATGAGTTTTATGATATATGGATTAGCATATTGAGCACTTTGAAGGATTATTTGGCCAAGATGTATTTTTATGAGTATTCTGAAACGTATAATACATAATGAAAAACGCTTTACACAATTAATTTTTAGAACGGACATCGATATTTTTATCGTTAATTCTGGGAAAACTGTTTATTCGTTAACAGTGACCTTGACAGTATCCTCCTATTAGACAGTCTTAATGAGAACTAAAATGAATTTGTCACAAATATGCCTCCTTTGAGAAAGGCAAACTATTTTTTTTTACAATCAAGGTACTTGTTTTGATCGAGATCCCTGCACGACCACTTTTGTTCAAAAATATTTCCTATGAACAAGCTACATTTTTCCCTATGTACAACTTTGTGGTTTTTATTGCTGTATAGTATAGCTTATTATGGTTTATAAATGTAAATGCGCAGAATATAAAAAATGAGTATCTGTGATCTCTATTCATGGAAGTTCATAATGATCAAGTAATTGAAGAACCTGCTGAAATAATGCATATAAATCAAGGTAGCGAAAGTAAATATGAGAAAAGCGATAGACATGAAACGTTTGAGTTGAAATGAAATTTTCAAATGCTGCCTAAAGAACTCTATGAAGAAAAGCACAAGGAAGAAATAGTTCAAAATGATGCTGGCTGATCATGAAACGACAGGAAAACTATAATAACGTGAACAAAATATGACAGTTTTGCTGGAAAATGACGTTCCTGTATTGTTAGCGAAAAGTGTCTGTGATTTATGTCCTTTATTAAGGTCACATTTAGAACATTATCTTTACTTTTATTGAATATTTTTTCTCAAATTATCAAAGAAAATTTGAAAAGTCCTTGAAAGTAGGTAAGTTTATTTTCTCTTAATTAAATTATTTACTGTAATTATGATTTTTATCGTGTATAGTAAAAATAATTATAAAATAAAAAATAGTTTAAAAACAAACTAAAAAACACGCTTTTATAGTGAATTGAACTAAAAAGTAAAAAAAAAATATAATAATATATATTACTTAAAAGTAACGTATACAAAATTTAATACTTGTTAATTTTTACGGCTTATAATTTTGATCGTATTGTAGCTTTAGCACCCCAAAGGGCATTATTATTGCATTCAATACAGTATAACTTTTTTTGGGGGGGGACCATAAAAATTATGATTGAAAATTGAGTTGCCAGTAGTGAAAGTTTGAGAGCCACTGATGTACACTGACCTCCAAAAGTTGAGAACAACCGGTTTTTTGCGCCTTTTTTGCAAATGAGTGAATGTAGAAACACTAATTTGGATGAGGTGTGCACAAAACAGTTATGCATTGACTGCAAGGTAAAAGTTTATATAACACAAATTCAAAAAAGATTTACAACAGAAAGAGGCAATCCCTCTGGAAAAGTCCATTAAGAAGGGATACGCCCACTCCTAACTTGAATGCATTGGTGGCATCGAATTTCCATGCTGTCAATTAAGTTGTCAGTTACTGAAATGGGAATAATCTTTGTCCCGGCTCTCCTAAAGTCTTTGAAGGAGCACTTAAAGCAGCAACTGTCTATCAAGTTAGTCACAAAGATGCTCTATCGGATTTAAGTCTGCAAATCGAGCTGGCCATTTTATTCACTCCAAACCAAGACCCTCAAACTTTTCTTCAACAATTATAGCTCGTTGAGGTCATGCATTATCATCCATCAGAATGAAGTCATTGAAAATTGAACCGACATACGGGCAGACATATGGATCAGGGGTCTCATCCCGATATCTCACACCAGTCGGAGTTCCTCCCTAGGACACAAGCAGGTCAGTATGATCACTGAGTGAGATCCCTTTCCAAACCATTATTCCACCACCTAGGGAACTGTGTGTGTCTTTCAAGAGTGTTGGATTGATGGTACCTGATGTTTTATGTTCCCTCCGGATGAGCAGACGTCCTGAATTGCTCTCCAGTGTGAATCTGGACTCGTCTACAAAGAGTACAGACGCCCATCGATGTCTGGTACAGGAAACGTATTCTCTTGCCCAAGATAAGAGGGTCTCTCTCGATAAGACCCCATCTCTCTCGTCTGATGAGGGGTACACACACAACTGATCACCTTGCATAGATACCTGAATTGTGAAGACGCCTTCGCACCGTACTAGCGGATATTCTTCTCCCTGATGCTACAGAGTGGTGTGCAACAAGTTGCGACACAGAACTCCTTATTTTTCTTCAACCAGAATGAGCGATAAAACGGTCTCCTGCAGGTGTTGTAGCTCCTGGCTGGCCTGGAACATATCTTCTGTACACAGATGCTTCGGTTTGATATTGATTCTAGAGGCGGTGGACCACACTACGAAACACAAGAAGACGCCTAGCAGCATCAGCATGTGACAGCCCCATTTCCATCCATTCGGCCGCTCTCCAACTTAACGAATCGTGCGAACGGCTTCTCTCAGACATTGCGAGACCCGAATGCCTATTGTCAATAAATCTGCTAACGAAAGTTGTACTCATAATTGCGAAAGCTTGATATATGCATATTTTTCTATCACCTATGTATATATATATCTGTTTTTCCCTATTAAAAAAGTAGTATGTATTGTTTTTTGCATAAATTTGTATAAGGTTCGTTTGTATCATTTATATAAACTATAAATGTTATTGCTACTGCTATTATTTTACGGTGGAGCTTCTTGTTGATCCTTACCTTTTGGAGAGCAGTGTATATAACTCGATTAATATTATTGAAATATATTTAATTATGTTACTTACTTTACATTATCGGTTGATTTATTTGTCAGAGAAAAATCAAGGGTAATTGAACTAATAAAAGTAAATAAAAATATTTCAGAGAAAGTAGATAATAATGTGATTAATTTTAAGTGATAAAGAACATTCTTTTGCATAATAGCATCAATGTATTTTAGATTAAAAATTTGAATCGAGATTTAAATTAACAGTGAATTTAACCATTTATAAATATCAATAATTCCCAAAAATACTCTTGGAAAGTTTTCTAGTTGTTCAAAACCTCTCTTAGAGACAAGGTATTAAAAAAACAACTATTAACAATATTATTTTCATATAAAAAGTAACTTATCCATTAATCATTATTTCCCATTAAAACGTAGCAGCAAGAAATTAGCCACCTTGTATGTGACATACCTTTCATTTCCTATATTTAATGCAGTTTTTCGGAAAAGAAATAATATAGAGAATTTCAGTTTGGTGATCTCAAATGAGTAATTTTAACTGAATAAATTATATATTTATGAACAATAAGAGGAAATGTAACTTGCAATCCTATAAGCTTCCAAATAACAGTAACATAAATACTTGTTTAAGACTGTATGAACGCATATTTTTTTTTTAAAAAAACATCAATCATAATCATATCTTTATTATTAACACGTATAATAATAAATGTAAAATCAGCTATTAGTGTTGATTATGGTGTCGTACTAAAAAGTAACAAGGAAATTAATAATGCATATAAAAAGATGGATAGATGAATCACATACTAAAATAATTTAACTCTTTATCTACCGCATTATGATTTACTGCAGTTTTTTTCAAACAATATTTTTTTGAATCACTACATTAAAAACTAAAGGATATACATAAAAACAAATACTCAACTTTGGGAAATTTAACTCGTTAGATCTAATTAATTAATTAAAGATAATCAGTTGCAGAATTAATTATACACACTGTTCACTTAAAATAAATAGTCAAATCGTTTTCTCTTCATTTACCAATATGAAAAGTAAGACACTAAAATTTTGTCATTATCTATTTTTTCGGAACAAAAATAACAATCTTCGCAATACGCTAAATAGGCCGTCAGCTGAAAAAGCAATTTCTGCTATAAAACTATTCGCCTTCCCCGCTAAAATACTCATCATAGAGCCCGTGCTGCCATATATCTTGGAAGAGTGGATTCAAAAGAATATTCTTGCTAAGTATCGTAAGAGTATTCATAAAAATGGTTATTCTATGTAATTTTAAAATAAGTGGTACTTATAAGTACCGTAGGTAGATAAAAGGTTAAAACCAGCGTTTCTCAAACTGGGTGGCGTGTGCCCTAGGGGGTACGATAACCCTACAAGTGGGCGCGAGCATATCGAAAATAAAAGATTTAAAAAAATGAATTTACTGCAATGAAGTAAAACGAAATATTTTCTGGCATAATTAAAAATACACATTTACACTGATATGATTTATTTTTATCATGTGGTGATCACAAAAATAAAAGATTCCACTTCAAACCTCATTAGCTATCTTTGATCCAAAAACCAAATAAAAAAAAACATTTTGTTTGCTTTGCTGTAATCCAACGAAGAAAGATTTTTTAATTACGTTTTTTCAACCTAAAATTCTACTTTTACTAAACATATGTTTGACCTTCAAACTTGCCTGTATGGTTAGCTCCATCCCTTTTTCTTTTAGGGAAGTTGTATATATATATACATATATATATAGATATATATATAATATATATAATATATATAATATATTTCTGTTGCTCGTCTTTCCATGTAAAAGTGCTTTATGATATATGTATAAGAATATTGAATATTTTGAAGGATTTTTTGGTCAAGATTTATTTTTATGAGTATTTTGAAACATGTAATGCATGATGAAAAACGTTTTACCCAATATTTTTTTAGAACTAAGATCCCTATTTTTATAATTAATATATTTTTAATCCGGGAGTGGTTGCGCGAGGCTCCGAGTCACCCTAGTTCGTAAGAATCATTAATTCTGGGTAAACAGTCTATTTGTTACCAGAAACTTTGACAGAGAGTATCTTACTATATGACCGTTTTAATGGGAACTATAATAAATTTTTCACGTAGCTCCCTCATTTTTGGAAGTGTGGGAAACGTTTCTTTACAACCTTAAGGACTTGTTTCGATCAAGTTCCCGGCGCTACCACTTTTGATAAAAAATATATTCGATGAGCACGCTACACTTTCTCTGTTGTTTTGATTGTTGTGTTGTACGACTGTTTATGGTTTATAAATATAAATAGCAGAATACAAAAAAGAAAGGTGCAATTGTGATCTCTATTAAGGGATGATCAAACAAGAGGAAACCCTGTTGAAATAATGTCTATTAATCATGATAGCGAAAGTAAATTTGAAATCAGCGGTGAACATGACATGGAAGGAAAATTTTCCATCGCTACTTAAAGAACTTTATCAAAAAAATAGGAAGCCATAAGTGGACCTTAAGACACACTTCGCCCTGTCAAAAAGACGCAAACAGGAAAGTGCTCAACAGGAGATTTGTTGATCATCAAGCGACTACAGAACTACATTAACGTGAACAAAATATGACAGTTTTGCTTGCAAATAACATTTCTGTAATTATAGCGAAAGGTATCTGAGATGTATGTCCTTTATTAAGGTTACGTACATTTTGAACATTTTAGTTCAGTTTTATTGGATTTTTTCTCAAATTATCAAAGAAAAATTGAAAATTTCTTGGAAATAGGTAAGTATATTTTCTTTTAATTAAATTATTCACTGGAATTGTGATTTTTATCGTGTATAGTAAAAGTAATTATAAAAAAGGATTGGCGTGACTCAGTCACCCTGCGCTACCATTAACGTTAGAATCGATTGCGCGGTTGCTCCCGGGCTAAAACATTTTGTAATTTTCTTGCTTTAAATATGAAATATAACACAATTATTTTACATTATTTTTCATTATTTAACATGAGAATTCTAACTCCGAATTCTGTGAGGCTCAAAATTGCAGTTCCATTAAAACTATTTATAATATGAGCATTCATTTAAAAAATCATTTTACATTTTTGTATTAATTGTCTTTCACTTTTGGTTTTACTCTCCTTAGAATTAAGCTATTATATCAAGAATAATGTATTATTTTTTTTAAAAATAAACTCTTGCGGAGAGTGGGTACTTCAGCCAGTATACTTATAAATGCATCAGTACTGCACAATGTATTTTATAACTAACTTATTAATACTAAGTTAAGGACCAGTTTAATGAAGGCTAGATATTAGAAATTGACACTCTGTGAGTTATCTTTCTATATTTAGCTGAGATCTATATTCGGTCTTCAAAGCAGCCACCGCAGAATATCCGTTTTAACAAAGGTAGGATGTTGAAAATGGAAATAGTCTACGAAATGATTTTGTTTTAGTGCAGAAAATTTATCATCTACCTCTGCTCAAAATTGAAATAGTGATTTAACAAAGTTGCGTTTTAATTTCGCCACACTGGATGTGAAATCTATAAATATTTCTTCTTCGGTAGTTAAGAGAAACTTTTGAGTTATTTTAAAATGAATCTCTAACCCACTCGTAACTTGCTATCAAGTTGTCATCAGCAAAAAATTAATTTTTTAAAATTCTTTTACAACATGTCTAAATGGTTTTCAATAGGTTTAAAAACAACTTCCATGTGTTGTTCTTCAGCTTTGTAAGTTTAAACACATTTATCCGCATTTTCAAACATTTCCAGGTTTTTTTTTGCTTTAAATTTCGGCTCTATAATTATAATTGTCTACAAAAGTATTAGTTTTATCCCTCGTGTCAAACATGTGTACATTTGATCCTTGAATTTGATGATTCAAGTTATTTATTTTCTTGAATACATTGGCCAAGTAGCTCAAATTCATGACAAATAAACCATCTTGAAATTTCTCAGCTTCCGGTAGGGTTTCCTCTTCTAGAAAAATGGCTATTTTATTTCTTAATTCATAAACACGTTGCAATAATTTACCGTAAGATAACCATCTTGCTTCACAATAAAATAGCAACAATGAATGTACTGCACCCATGTGTTTGTAAAGTCCTGAGAAGATTCTTGATTATAGAGGTCTCGTTTTTATGTAATTTACTACTGTTACAACTGTCGACAGCAGGACTCATTTCTTTGGAAGTCAGAGCTTCTCTGTGGATCATGCAACGTGACCAGATGCACAGTGGAGTTTTATTTTTGTTACACTAGTCCCTATATACCTTTAAATCTTCCAGATATTGTACGAGCCCCATCGGTGCATATTCCGACACATTTTTCCACACTATATTTGCCTCGTTTATAAAATTATTTAAAATATTAAATAATGCTATTGCTGTTGCTTTAAGCTTTATTGTTTTGCAAGAAAGTAGTTCTTCTACTGCTGACATACCATCCCAAAATCGAACATACGCAATGAAATGAGCATCTTAATTGCTAACTGTTGCCTCGTCAAGCTGAATTGAAAACAATTTATCACGCAACTTACCGAAAGGATGTTGTTCTACATCTTCAGCTGTATCTTCATTTCGACAGGTAACAGTATCATTTGATAGAGGCATGAACTGCAACATTTTAGCAAAATTGTCTCCAAACCTACGATCTCGACCAAGACTGACTAAAATTGTACGAGATACAGCAGTTTTACATGATTTGTTCAAACGTCCGATAGTTTGGCCAGATTCACGCAGACGTTCGCGAGAATGCCAGATGTGATGGATATGATCGAGAGCAACATAGACTAGACTTTTTTTCAATTCCTACTATTAATTCCCTCTCTCCTTCTATATGTATATCTTGTTGAAATTTTCAATCATTAATAAAATACTTTCTATTCATCCCTTCTAGTTCAAATACATTTTTTTACACTTGTAATGACACTTGATATTAATACAGTTTTTTTTCAAATATTAATTCGTTAATTAAATTAAAAATGAACAAATAGTAAAAAATAGTCCAACAGCATATATAGAAACGAAAACCATTCATTGTGTCCATGTAGCGCAATGGACTTCTAATCCAAAGGTCATGGGTTTGAGTCTCACCTGGGGTGGCCTAATTCCTGAAAATGGGGTTTCTTTTTTACTATACTATTTTATTAGAATAATTAAATTTAATGAATGAGTAAATAGTAACAAAAAAAAAAAAAAAGTCAAACACAATACATAGAAAGGAAAATGAAAAATTGCAAGGAAAATTGCTTTCTTATTTGTCACTTAATATTGTGATTCTGTCATATGTATATACATATTTATATTAATTATAACTGTTTAATGAAAAGTAACTAATATAATTTTTCCTTTATTGACCTAATAAGAAATTGACTTATTTTTTTATATTACTTGTTCTAATGACATTTGTACTTTTAGAAATGGATGATGGAGGAAATAAAACTTTAATTAAATACATTTTGCAATCCGTTACAATTTTAAAATTCGTGAAAGTAAAAATTACATTATACTAATCCTAATACTTAACACAGTATTTTTTTAAAAAATATATAATACTTAAAAGTAACATATACAAAATTTTATACTTATATTGTTAATTTGTACGGTTTATAATTAAGATCGTGTTGTAGCGTTAGCGCCAAAAAGTGCATTATTACTGCATTCGGTACATTTTATTTGGGGGCATAAAAATTATGAATGAAAATTGGGTCGCCATCAGTGAAAGTTTGAGAAGCAGTGTGTTAAAACAGTTTGTTTCTTCAAAGCATTTACAACTTTACTTATTTCCATTGATGTTTTGAAAACGCGAGCACCAAACCACATTTTTTCAAAATTTCAGCATTAGAGATGCGAAAATTCCCCTCAAATAACACGGTATTATTATACAGTCCAAGCGAAGGAATATTCTCTCGAAGGTCTTCAAAGAAACGATCGAGATCTATTTTGAAATGTTTTGCCATATGTAAAGTCAGAAAGAATGGACAAACACTTTGCGTGACTTTAAAGCAAAATTTGTCCTATTTTTGTAGCAGCACTCGACATCCTTTCATCAATCCTACTCTCTATCGCCTATTCAAAGAACAGGAAGGAAAAAAAAGAACCGTACGTCTAGGTTTCCTCTTTGTATTTGCTTCCTTCGTTCGTGCTCCCTTGTATATTTTATGAGGCTGATAGTATACTGTAAAAAATGGAATAAGTTCTCAAAGATGTTATAAGAAATACACTTCTCTTCTCCCACTATGCAAGTAATCCACCGCATACGCTCATGAAGGAATTTTCCATACGCTTGAAAAACATTTATTTTCCTTTTTTGGATCTTAAATAATACATGTTTCAAAAGATCATGCGGCAAAACTCAACCAATCTTAGAAAAGCTTTTGATTATAAAATCTGATATACTTTTGAAACGATTCCTGCATTGCGTTAGAGTGGTAAACTGCATCTTCTTATATTGAGTTGTCGGTTTAAACTCGGTTTCGGGAAATCGTCATTTGATATTATTTTAAGTTCTAGGCGCAAAAATTTAAAATTCTATGCTATTACGTCTTTTTTTTTCAATCGTAACACTTTAACTTAAGTAATGTAAAATGGTTGGATGAGAAATGTGTAAGCGTGGGGTTATATATATATATATATATATATATATATATATATATATATATATATATATATATATTTATATATATATATATATTTATAAAATTAATAGGTTATGTTTTTGTTCCTATATTATTTAGTTTAATCATTTTTTAATATTTAAATTCTACATATATAATTCTTTCCTTTCCTCTTGGTACATAGTACGACAAATTATAGGTGAAGGTTGGCTGGCCGCAAAACTTGTTTAAACCTGCACTCCTGGTTCCTAAGGCCAGGAGTTTGTCATTTTACTATGTGCCTTCTTCCTATTTTTAGTTATCTTAGGTATATAACTATCTGTTTATTTTTATATTTTTGTTTATATATTTGTGTATATGTATATATATGTATAAATTTTTATATTTATATATATATGTATATGCATATAATTATATATTGAAATTTTTATATTGATTATATATATATATATATATATATATATATATATATATATATATATATTTATATATATATATATATATATATATATATATAGTATAATAAAATAAAGTAAAATACTACGTGAGAAAGTTGCATAACCTACAAGGTCGAAGAAGAAAGAAATTACATTCCAGGAAACATAACAATTGAAGATACAGAAAAAGTCTTTGAACTAAAATGAAGACCTATTTTGATTTCTAAAGCGGTCACTGAATTAGGGTTAAGCTGCTTTATGGTACCATCTTCTTCGTACAGCAGAAATTTTTGACATAATATAAAAATTAAATAGAGCCATGTTGAAAAGTTAAGCATATTCCTAAAACACTTGGATGTTAAACCGGACAGTAAAATAAAATGAAATTATGAAGAGATAGATAAGAGAAGAATATTAAGACAAAATTGTATTAAGACAAAATATGTATAGAATAAATATATATATATATATATATATATATATATATGAATGAAAAATATAAAAAAAAGCATATGAAAGCACAAAATAAAAACAACACAATCACAAAAAAAAAAAATACATTAAACAAAACGTTTCAGACGTAGAATGTAGTAAGTGGGGCATAACTGGATTGACGGTACAAACTTTTCCCTTTTGTTACTCGGTATGCTAAAAAATCCAAATTTAATATATACAAAGGAATCCAAATTGTAAAAGAGAACATCGAGCAAAATATTTCAAATATATTTATGAGAAGTTAATTAAATATTTGTAGTATATCCAAAAATAAAGAAAGTGTTTAATAAAAATTTTACTTAAAGCAGTTTCAGAAGAAAATGAAGAATCTTGAATTAAAGCTAATGTCACCTAGATAGACATCCAAATTATTTATGAACACGTCACTTATGTTGGCAATGTTGACAGACAGGAATAAAACTTGTTAGTTTATAACCTGGTCGGTTGTCAAACCATTTTCCATACTTGAAAAAATATATATAAATATGAAATGGAGAAAAAAATATTTATTTTTAGATATTGAATTTTTAAGTTTATTGAAGTGTTGTAATATGTACTGTTATAATGTAATGGATGATAAATAGTTTTTACAAAGTGTTATACTTTTTCAAATATTTAGATTCTGCATTTTTCAATAGTTCTTGCATTTTAATATATTAGTAAAATTTTTTGTTGAACCAGAAATTTGAAAGAAATTTTTATTTTATTCTTTATTTACTTGTTTTGATATTACGTTTAAGAATAAGCAAACTACACAAATTCCTCTTCAGAAACATAACAAAATTTAAATTAAATCACATTTAAAAAATAGTATTTTTGGAGAAATTTGAACTATGTGCAGAACTTTTTTATGAGAAGATACATTTCATTTTATTAAACATAGAATTTTATTTTTTATTGTTTCTGCAATGCATTATTTTTCCAATGTGTGAAAAATTAATTTTAAGTGATACATAAAAAATTAATAAAATAGAGAGATTGGTGTTTACTTCTCCTTTAATTAACTAATTTTATGATTAAGATGTAATACTTAATAAATGAATCTTAAATTAAACACGCACAATATTTTACGATTCAAATTGAATATTTTTCAGCTTGATGATTTTCCCCTGTAAAACCTATTAAACGTGCATTTTCAAAAGTGAGTGATAGAATGGAAATTACACTGAGATATTAAAATATTTATCAGAGAATTAAATTTTTTAACAGACTCATCTGAAAACAATGATATGTTTTTTTTTATCTTTGCCATTTTTAAGACAAGTATGCGGATATTGTGATCTCATTAACAAAATCTCCCAATAACATTTATAAATCAATTTGGTAAAACAATTGTTTCAAATGTTATTATCATTTTTTCATACTTTTTATCTTAAGTTATAATGGAGAATTAAAATTTAATTAGTTTACATGCTGTCCTTCAAGATTTTTGACCAGTTCTTAAGAAATGAAATTGAAAAAAAAATATTTCGATTTATTTAATTTATTTTTTTCCATATTTTTAATATAATGTTTACTAATTCAGTTTAAAAGAAATGCATTAACTCACGGTTCCCCTTCCCTCAAATTATAATTCCAATTTAAAATGCAATAGAAATTCCGATGAACTGAATCATTTGCTTTTTTTATTTTCAGGCATATATGTAATGTTTAATTAAAAATGTTCAGGAGCCAAAATAATTTTAAAACGTACTCTTTTAAAGCTAATTTAATTTTAAAATTTTCCCTCCAAACAGAAATATTGGGATTTATTAAGCTGAAATTTAATGATAAACTTTGATTTAAGTCATTTATTTAGTTAATTTTAATAATAGAGACTCAAAAGCCCTGCTTTTTCTGTTATATAACTCAAAACGTATCATAAAATTCCTGAAGAGCATTACATCCATTTTTTGACAAATATACTTCTGTTGAGCATATTTAATGTTGAGTCATTACAGAAAATATAATCGGTGTGAAACTTTTGGACATAAAAAATGATTAGCATTGCACCGTATATTCAAATCACGTAATAGCACGGTTACTTATAAGCACGAAAAACGGAGAACAACATGTTTTTTTTTTCTTCTCAAGAATAAAGAAATCGATCAGAAACATCTTTATATTTAAAATAAGAAGAGTTGCACTCTTAAAGTTGTGGATTATCTTCGGGGATATCGATGCTAATATTGTAAAGATGCAAGTTACATTAATGTGAATATGGAGTACTTGGGTGCAAGTGGAGTTGATATGCCTATAGGAAGGATTACACCATCTCCGCACGTCATGCAGATGGATGACAATTATGTTATGCGCATGAAATGATGGATTGTGTTGGAACATTGGGAACTCTAGCTCACAAGAATCAGTCATTTGCACAACAATTTGTGTCAACCCATATCATTTGCATCTGAGTCAGTTGGATTTAGGACAAGAGATTGCATAATCATAATTCTGTATTATGATACTTTTCCTCAGAAGTGAATACACATACACACATTTTTTTGTAGGAAATAATTAAAGTATTATTTTCACAGACAATTTTTAATGATAATTAATGAAAAAGAATATATGCCAATCTAAATAGAATTACAGAAGAAATATTTAGAGGAAATAATTCTGTTTAGTTCATTCTTTGTTTTTTTAAATGAAGGATACGCAATTTCTCATAGTTAAAAAAATAAAAATAAAATACAGTAAGAACAAAAATAAGTTTAAAATGGAGTTACTTATTATTCTATAGAAATAAATGCAAATCTATTGCTATGAAGTTTGTATGAAGAGCAACAATTTGAATCGAAAAATACAGTAAAAGAATATTTCCCTTTTAAAAAGTTAGAAGTAATCGCATTAAAGAATTATTGAAAAAAATTGAGTGACTGATACATTTTCCAGTATAAATAATTTGTATTAACAGGAGCGTAGAATTTCTTATATTTTATTTGTAAACAATTGTTTTTTGTTTGCTTTTTATTTTCTTCTAACTCTTATGAAATATGAAGATCTGTATTTCTATTTTAGAAGATCCATAGTTATTTATTATTCTTTTTCCGACTGTTGGGTTAAAGTAATTTGTATTTACAAATGTGTGGTTCTGTTCAAATAAGTCAAAACATGTTTTTTTATTGTTTTCCATTTAAGCTTTAAATATAATATTACATAAATAACTTTCCATTTTTATATGAATGTAAGAATACAATCGGGCTCATATGGTTTCCTCCTTTCCCCAAGAACTTCTATCATTCATAGCTGACTCTCTCAAAGTTGAATACTTTCATATATTGCATGGAGTAATTAATAATGTATAGCTACTACTCGTACATTTTTTCAAAATAGTTTATAGATTCAGAGAGTACTAGTAATAATTACTTTGGTATTCATTTCTACGATCCTGAATTTGGGTAGCTATAAAGCGGTTCATGGTTAGATGATGTTTATATTTTTTACAGCCAAATAAATGAATGCATAAAAAATAGTTGCAATAGTCTTACAAATAATTCACTAATGGTTTAACCTTACAAATCCAGTGTATGAGTAACATTAGAAATTTATAAGTCGAAGAAAATAACTATATAACATCATAATGAAGCGATGGTTGTACAAACTCTTACATCATAAATATAAAGAGAAAAATAACAACCCCTCAAAAATATTTTTTTTTTCAAATTCTAATTTCTTTCCTTTAAAATTATAGCAAAAATTAAATAAAGACACAAGTTGAAAAGAGGAAAGAAGTGATTAATTAATGAATTTTGCAAGATATAACGTACCAAATGAATGCATTATCAAATAATGCTCTTGATAAGTTAATATAGTTCACTAATGAGATAAAAATTTAATGATCTGAAAGTTTTCAGTTTAACTTTTAAGGCAGGCATGCCCAAACGCGGCCCATGGGCCACATGCTGCCCATTTGGAGACTTTTTGTGGCCCAATTGAAGTTTCTGTCTATATTATTTTAGGCATTTGAACTACAGACGGTTGAATCGAAAATATCATATTTTGATCCACCCCCACCTTTCTCCGTGCAGTTTTTCCGAAATAATTTTCCCCCTTATTTTGACTTTGAAGCAATTGTAATAACAGGTGTTGATGGATGAAGGAAAGCAGATGAGCTTGGGTATGTTATTCCTCTTTCAACGAGAACTTTCTTGAGAGTGAGTAGTGTGTTTAGTTCTATTTGTCAGAGAAATGTCTATATTTTTATGTTCAGATTAGTGGTCTTTTTCTTGTTTCATTTGGTAATGAAAGAATCCGATCGTGGATTTAATGGGTTTCCTCAGAACTGTAAGACCATCTTGTAGAAATGTAAAATAATTACGGCAGCAGAATAAAGATGCTTAATATTTTAACCTTCTGAAATTATGTAACTTTTTCATTTTATGATAGACTTAAATCACGGTGCAATAATTAATATCATACAATAAGAAATTAAATATTTGGTTATCGGCAGAAAAAAAAACTTTTTTTATCGAACAGTGTAATAATTACAATTATGTTCTTTGCTTAAGTGCTCTTTTGCATTTGAAATAAAAATTTTGAAAATCTAAATGAAATTTAGGCTGACATTATGTAACAAAAATATAAGAAGAATAGAAAACATTTCACATGAAATTTGTGCATCGCTAAAGAAAACTACAACTAGCTTCATATATTTTTCACTGGCTTTGGATGAAATGTCAGATATAAATGATACTTCTCAACTTGCTATTTTTATTAGAGGTGTCTATAGTCAAATGAATAATACTGAATAACTACTTGCATTTGTGAGTTTAAAGGTACTACCACCAGAAGAGATATTAAGGATGCTGTCAAAAATTGCGCGCAAAGTCGTCAGATAGATTTGAAAAATCATGTAGACATTGCAAGAGATGGAGCCCCTTCAATGGTTGGAAACAAAGTTGGTGCTGCTTCATTAATTTTTGATCACACAAATACTTTAGGAAAGAGTTCAAATGATTTTGAAACATTAATTTGTCATTGTTTTTTGCACCTCGAAAATCTATGTGCAGAAGTGTTAAATATGTCACATGTGATGAAAGTTGTTTTGTAAAGGTAATTAATTCAATTGAAAACCATCCATTGAAGCATCGTCAATTTCTAGAATATCTTAGGGAACTGGAATATGAATAATGTGATATCCTTTATTACACCAAAATTCGGTGGTTAGGTCGCGGAAACTGCTTATTGCGATTTTCGAAATTAAGGGAAGAAATTAAAACTTTCATGAACAATAATGCTCATAATACAAGTGAACTTTCGGATGACCAATGGCTTCTAGATTTATGTTTTCTAACAGATATAACAATGAAACTGTATGAGCTAAACCAGAAGTTACTAGGTGAAAAAATAAGTTGATTATCGATTGTTATCAAGATATAAAAGCATTCGTAGCAAAGCTGCAGCTTCATGAAAATCAATTGAGGTCAAACAATTTGATTCGTTTCCCATTGAAAGGGGAATGTTAAATGACTATATAAATGATCATAAAAACCTCTTCAAATATTCTATGGAAATCGGAAAATTATTTGAATAATTCAACACAAGATTCTCGTACATACAAAAGTTTGAGGAAATGTTTGCAGTATTTTTAGCTTCATTTAATGTAAAGGTGGAATCACAATGCCTCCAAATTTACAAATGGAGCTAATAGCATCGAGCAATCAAGCATCGAGCTAAAACGCCTGTGCGAAAGAAATAAGATTGAATATTATCAAAAATATATCCTCGAAGATAAATTTCCAAATTTAAAACGATTGGCTAAGCGCATTACATCAGGATTTGGATCTACTTATAGTTGCGAGTTATTTTTTTTCCAAATTAAACCAGGTAAAAACAAAGTATCGCAGCAGGTTGATCGATGAAAACATGACCAACCAACTACGATGCGCGTCAACTACATTATTCGTTGTTATTTAAAAAATCACAAGTAAAATACAAAAACAAGAGTTACTTTAACTGTAAGGTAATAAAATATTTTGAATGGTGTACGATAATAAAATATTTTGAATAACTTGTTTTATTTTGATATGTGTGTGACCCACCTCGGTTAGTAAATTTTTACTTGGCCCACCAACCAATTTGGGTTGGGCACGCCTGCTTTAAGGATTACCGAATTACTGATTCTACCAAAGGAATTTTCTAGACAATACAGGGGTATATTTTAAAACGAAGAAAGAAACAAAATGGTCTGAAAGAGAAAACTATCGCCCCAAAATAAGTTAGTGCTGGGAAGATAAGCATAACTCCAGGAGTCTGTAAGCAACTGAGCAATTTCATTAATATTCTGCTTTCACTGTCTAACAATGATCTAGTCTAGTTTTTGAACATCTATTTTACTTTCTGAATTTTTTGAGACATTTATTTATTTTTTTTTTTTAGTTATATTAGTTACAATATGGAAGTTCGCAGAATTAAAAAGTACTTGCATTTATTTATTTACTATTTTAAACGTTTATTTTTTGCAGAGATATAAATTTTTGTCGTTATTGATCTTCTATGTCATGACATAAGAATTTTAAAGGAACAGTTATTTCCTTACTTATTAACTTAAAATACTCATAGAGCAACTTGCAAAAGTATATTGCATATTAATTGCGACGATGGGGGGAAACATTTAAAAAAAACACGTGTCTCATAAGTTATCTTTTAAATTTGGATTTTTAAAAAAATTAAAAATTATGTTTGAATTTTATAAGGGAATCGCGTAAAACAAAATTTTGCGCCTGCGTTTCGAGCACTTTTCCCAATTATGATTCATACAGGCATTTAAAAAATTTTACATGATGAATTATAATGGATAGAAATTCTAAATCCATTATAAATAAAAGGTAACGTACCTAAAGATGAACTAAAAATCATGATATATCAAAGAATAATAATATTTGTACGATAGAGATGTACATTTGAACATGTATACCGATAGAACTTAAGAGTATAAAATTTCTATTATTTTTATTGCAGTATTTTACTGAATATAAGAAGTTAACATAAAATCCAATTTGTTTTAAAATGAGAAAGTAACTTCTAGAAAAAAACTCAATGTATCTTGTATAGTCAATTCTTCAATAATGATTCGAATTTCCTGATACTTTTTTCCCACTTTTGGTCTGATTTTTTTGCAGCAAAAAAAGAGCTATAGATGTCAAAAGTAACTTGAATTAAGCTTTCTAAGGACATACAGGTATAGTTTTATCCAAAAAAATATAATTTAAGTGGATATCCCCTTTCTTCTAAGAAATGAGTTTTATAGAACACTTTATCACCGTCAGTGTCAGGCAGCGATCGTTACATCTTCGCAAAATGTTCAAAATTACTTTTTTCCATCGCTTTTATTATAAAAAGAGCGAAAACGAATTACAGCATGTGTGTCAAAAACTAACAGAGCAATGAAGGATATTAAATTAATTTTGTAATGAGATTAATTAAAAATGAAACGTTATGTTATAATAAACTTAGGGGAAAAAAATAAATTAGTTTTAAATTTGTTGTTAAAGTTGTTTTTATGCTTTAATAAATGTACCGAATATCTTACACTGTCTCTTAAAACCTTTTGCATTATCCTTTTTGAAAATAAAAACTAATTAGTTAAATCATAAACAATAAGAGAAAAATATTTGAATCTGCCTTTATCTCCAAACCTTAAAGTAACATATGTTTCTCGAAACTCTTTTTAAGAAAATGTGGTAGTAGTAATGAAGTTTATAGTTTACATGAGTAATAGTAATAAACTTTTGAAGAAAATTTACTAGTAAAACAAAAGCCTGTTATTTTTAGTTTAAAAAATGAGCTCTTATATTGGAGTGGGGAAAAATGTATCAAAGTCTCAAACTGCCACAAATTTGAGTTTATGTACATGATTATTACTATTCAATAATTGTTAGTAATTTCAATGAAAATATCCCCGAAAGCCAATTAATGTCTTTAAAAATTAAGATAGTTTGCCTGATACAAAAAATAAGTGACTGGTCAGATGGATGAAAAAACGTTTGTCAGAATTTGATCCACTACACTAAAAATGTGTCTAGTAAAAAGGCCCATCGACTAAGGAATATATTAAAATTTGAAGATTATGTGCCTAAAGATGTATTGTAGATTGAGGACAAGCTACAACTTCTGTGACAGACTGTTTTCCAGTCATTTCGGCATAAAGGAGTAGAAGCATCTATATGCCCCACCCCACTGTAAATTCTTTTGTTGCAACATGGCAGAATTGTTTACTTCTATGGTGCAAAGATGTATTCATAAAACAATTCTAATATAAAAAAAAGCTTTTGTGGAAGTCCTCCTGAACAGTCTATAGAGAAGAGACTGCTTGTGTTAGGGTCAGCATGGGTTTCTCAGACAAGTCTAGGTTCACCCTAAAAAGTAATTCAAAACGTTTGTTGATCTGAATAAGATACATTATGTACAATAAGTCCAACATTATTTAATTAACTGCTTTTATAGTTTGTGTTTTACCCTAAATTAAATTGATAGATATGGGCGACCGACCTCGTTAATTTAAACCTTATTTAACTGACGAAGATGACGATTGGGATGGCCATCTAAACTCCAAAATTACACATCATTCCCACATGAGAACTTTGTGCCACGTAAAATCTAACTTGCATCCTCTTCTATAACTGATGAGTCTTCAGAGCACTGCTCTCATGATTCACTGATGAAAAGTTCGTGAACATGACCACTGGCAATTCCGGCCATCCAAAATTTTCAAAAATCATTGACATAGTTTGTGGAGTCATGGTTTCGGAAGGAATTATGGTTGAGAAGATTACGCTTGAATTTCAGAATTATCAGAATTTCGTTCTGATGGATCAGAACTCCCGGAGTTTGATTATGGAGTTTATCATGAACATTTGTTTGAAGCGAAGTGAGTCGCTATTTCTGCCTTCAGATTTTAATCTGATAGAGCATAATTGTGACAACTTAGGAAGACATGTTGGTGCTCTCAGTCCTCCTTCAAGAACATTACATGAATTGGTACAAGAGTTACTCCAAATTTCCACTTTTAGAAGCCAGTATGTATGCAATAAAACGATGTAGTTTAGGAAAAAAAGACGTTTTCAAATTTTTCATCAATATGTTTGAATTTTTTTATCTGTATGAGCCTAATACAAGACATAGTTTTTATATGCTTTTAGGCTCATTGTTATGGTGCAATATTTTCATACACAGATGAATGTTTTAAAATAAGCCGCCCCCCCTTATTATTTCAATTACATCTAAAGCTTACACACTTAACATAGAATTACGGTGTATTTTATGGGAATTCCATTTTTTACACAAATTGCTTTAAAAAAAGGTACACCTTTTTTTTATTGTTTATAACTAAACACCATACTAATTGCCGCCTTCACCAAAAAAAATGCTGGATGAAAAGTATTGCACAACCATAGACAAACTGCAACATCTTTTCAAAATACTAGCACAAAGTAATACAACATAAGAATTAAAAATAAGCTCAAATCAAAGAACGACAGAAACTAACAATGCCTATACGGCGTACGATCAATCCAGTTGCAACCAACTTCCATAGCCCATACGTTGTACTAGCGCACCACTTAAGGGGTTAAAACTAACTTGTGCTATTCTTTAACCGAATGAAAAGTTTTATCTTCAACTTTTTTTATATATGAAGGAAGCGTGATATACATATGCCACTACTATATCGAACAATTTGAACTAGAAACAGTAATAGGTTGACTATATTGTTGATAACTTTAGCACTTCTTACAATAAATTATTTTCCAGCAATATGTTCCAGATTTGCATGAGACGTTATGGAAGCTTCTGAGGATTGTAGCAGTGATTTGCACCTATTCTGGTTATCATATATGTGAAATTTAATTCTTTCTAACTGTTCACGATATATGATTTGCCACTTATAAACTTAAGCTACCTGATAAATTAATATATTGAAATAGATTGTTGTCTGCATTTAGTAATAGCTACAACACCTGCATCCATTTTGGGTCCAGACCGATATTCGGGATTTTCAAACCAGACTTTTGGGGTTCCAAGCCTATACTAAATTTAATGTGCTGGACGAAAGCTTGAAAAACTACAATTACTTTTCATCCTGCTAATTAACTTCATTTATTTCCATTCCGCGTAACATTACTTATTTTAAGTAACCCTACTGTTATGAAGGATAATACTTAAGAAATACTCTTACTGTTTAAAGTTTTTAAAATAAAATTTCTCATTTGCGCTACCTTTCTTCTTAATTTTTTAAGTGAATAATTTTACTACTATAAATTATTCTAAGGAAAAAGATATAAGCTATCAGGTAAGAGCTTTATACGTGTTTGTGCTGTTTATAAAAACGACTCTTGCTTCTATGAAATTTAAGGAGATTTTGTTTTCGTGTTTATATATTTATATAAAACGAATTAATATTGATTTTTCCAAATAAATTCACTTAGATTCATTTTTTCTTTCTATGCAATGCTGCATATTTATTTTTAATTTTACGTTTGATATCCATTTTAAAATCAATTCAAAATAAATAGCAAAATTTGTTTCACTTCATAAGAGTTGATAAATCTACTAAAGTAAAAATCTTAATGCGTGCGAGAAAATGGAATTTAGATTGATACAGTTACTATTTTTAGTTGTCTGGATTTTCTAAAGAATTGTGAAGAAATATGTCTCATATATTTTTATCGCAATTTTGTTATTTTTATGAATATATTTGTATAAAAAAAGGACTGAGCCCATTTTATAGTTCGATTAGTACTTTTATGCTTATGCGTTAATGTAAGGATTCTCTACTTGTGGGACCTACTGTCACTAAATGGGGGACGGGGACATATAAAAAAAGAATATTATGATAAAAATTAGTTATATATATTATATATATATATATATATATATATATTATTATATATATATAAAATGATATATAAACAATATAGTTATTATTAGTTATATATATATATAATAATAAAAATGTTATTATTAGTTATAGTTATAGTTATATATATATACTCTATAATATAATACAATTATAAAATGAAGCTGAACAAAGTATATTCTGAATAATAAAAAAATGCACATTGACTTTAATATAGTACAATTATAAATATAATTTAGATCATCACTCTTTGTATAATAAATTTAAAAACTTACTATTATAAAGGAAATTAGTTAAATGATAACTAGTAACTCCCCTGAGTCAATCTAACAAAGCAAGTAGTTTTCTCAAAGAAAGGTTTGACAAAAATGAATGCCCAATATATACGTTTACTTAGAACATATGGATTAGAGAGATATCAGGATAAATTACCAGTTAATTTACAAATAGACACTGTAGAGAGAGATAATTTTGTTTTTCAATCATACAACTATACAGAAAAATAAAAATATTTTTTATATTACTAAATTGTTTTTTTATTTAGTTAATTGCTGTGAAGACTATGGAGATTATTTTTGTGAGTTGATAAACCATCGGAGGATTTGAAATGTATCCCTAATCCATTCATAACTTGCTACCGATTTGTCATTACCAAGAAAATACTATTTAAAGCTCATAGTTAAGTGACCCATTTAATGCATTCATCCATATTTACAACATTTCTAGATTGTTTCCTCGTTAAATTTCTCCTCGGTAATTCTAGTTCTCGACGAAAGACATTAACTTTATCACTCGTATCCAAATATGAGTATCTGCTCCGTAGATTTGAAAACTCAAGTTGTTTAATTTCTGGAATGTGTCAAATAACGAGCTCAATTCCCTCCCAAATAAACCACATTGAAACTTCTTGGTTTTAAATCATTTTTCTCTTCCAGAAAACTGAGAAGTTCATTTCTTAATTCAGAAACATACTGCTAAAAGTTTTTATGTGATAACTATAGTGTCTCGAATTGAAAAATTAACGTTGTATATAATGTTCCCATTTTCTATATGAAGAGTACAAAATGCTTGGATCTCATTTTTATATAATTTACTACGATTAGAACATTCATTTATAAAATATTCAGACCGGAACTAATTTCTTTAAATGTTGTGGATTGTATAATGCGTACCAATACACTGTGGAATTTCTTAATTTCCAGTTCTTGTGTATATTTCCGAATCTTGCAGACATTGGCCATTAGTGCAGTGGGTCTCAATTTTCTATAATAGCGACCCAATTTTCAATCATAATTTTTATCGCGCCCCCATCAAATAATAATGTATTGAATACACTAATAATGCGCTTTGGCGCAAAAGCTACAGTACGATCATAATTATAAACTGTACAAATTCACAAGAAAAGTATTAAATTTTGTATCTGTTACTTTTAAAAGTAATGTATATTATTATTTTTTTTTACTTTTTAGTTCCATTTACTATAAAAGCGTGTTTTTTAGTTTGTTTTTAAACTATTTTTTATTTTATAATTATTTTTACTATACACGATAAAAATCACAATTCCAGTGAATAATTGAATTAAGAGAAAATATACTAACCTACTTTTAAGGTTTTTTCTATTTTTCTTTGATAATTCCAGAAAAATATCCGATAAAAGTAAAGAAAATGTTCCAACTGTGCGTGTCCTTAATGAAGGACATAAATCACAGACACTTTTAGCTAACAATACAGGAACGTTATTTTTCAGCAAAACTGTCATATTTAGTTCACTTTATTGTAGTTTTGCTGTCGTTTGATGATCTAGAAATAGCATTTTGAACTTTTTCTTCCTTATGACGAGGTCTTTTTGACAAGGTGAAGAACTACATTTATGGCTTCATAGTTTTCTTCATAGAGTGTTTTAGGCAGCATCTGAAAATTTCAATTCAACTCAAACGTTTCATGTCTATCGCTTTTCTCATATTTACTTTCGCTATCTTGATCAGTATGAATTATTTCAGCAGGTTCTTCAATTGCTTGATCTGTTTCAACTTCCTTCAATAGAAATCACATATGCCAAATTTTATGTTCTGCTCATTTACATTTATAAACCCTAATAAGTCGTACAACACAGAAATCAAAACCTCATAATTGTTCGCGGGGGAAAGTGTAGCATGTTAATGGAAAATATTTTTGAACAAAGGTGGTCGCGCTGGGGGAAGTTGATCAAAACTAGTAACTTGATTGTAAAAAATACGTTTGCCACTCTCTAAAAAGAGGCATATTTGTGACAAACTCATTTTAGTTCCCATTAAGACTGTCTAATATGAGGATATTGTCAAGGTCACTGTTAACGAATAAAGAGTTTTCCCAGAATTATCGATTTTGTGAGCCTGGGCTGATTCTGCACCTCATGCGACCACTCCCATTTAAAAAGTTTATTTATTTAATATAAAAATATCGATGTCAGTTCTAAAAAAATAATTGTATAAAACGTTTTTCAATATGCATTATATGTTTCAGAATACTCAAAAATACATTTTGGCCAAATAATCCTTCAAAGTGATCAATATAATTATCAATATATCATAAAACTTATTCACATGAAAAAAAAGCAACAGAAAAGTATTATCTTTAACTTTCCTAAAAAAAAAAAAGAGATGGAGTGAAACATACCAGTAAGTTTGAAGGTCAAACATATGATAATCAAAAGTAGTATTTTAGGGGTTAAAAGAAAAGTAATAAAAAAATCTCTCATCTCGGGATTACAGTAAAGCAAATAAAATGCCTTGTTTTATTTGGTTATAGGATCAAAGATATTTAATGAGCGTTTGAAGTGGAATCTTTTATTTTTGTGATCCCCAGATGATAAAAATAAATTATATCAGTATAAATGTGTATTTTTATTATGTCAGAACGCATTTTGTTTTACTTCATTCCAAAAAATTATTTTTTAAATCTTTTATTTTCGATATGCTCGTGCCCTCTTCGTAGGGAAACGCGCCCCCTAGGGGGTTCGCCCCACAGTTTGAGAAACACTGCATTAGTGCATATTTTGACATAATTTGTCCACTTTGTGTGTTGCTTCGCTTATGAAATCTTTAATGCCACCAAACAAATTATTATCCTACATAATTTGTACAATCTCAATTGCATTTGTCAAAACTAGCTCTTCACAAGTGTTCTGAGCCAGCTTTTTACAAAAGTGCAATGCTTATACGAATCTATGTTTGATACAATTAAACTTTCTTGTTACAGAATTGTTTTTATTGTGATAACTCATGTAAGGACATTTTGCTAAGGGTTGGGTTTTAATGTGTTATTGTCATTTGGTTTTAATCGGCTCCAGTTGACAATCGTTTTCGGGTTGGTGATACTCGCTTATGTTTAAATTCCAAAAAAAAATAGACGCGTTTTTTTTAAAGTAGAAATTTCATGCATTTTTTCCCAGTGAAGTTATAATTTCTTTATTTAAATATTACTGTCATGCAGTCCACTTCCACTTAGCTCCAGCAAGTGAGGTGGAGGAGCACAAACGAAAATTATTGAAAAAAAAAGATTATTCTTAAGCAGGAAATCAAAGATAAGAAGGCATGAAACATGAGATCAATTTTTTGATTCAGTAGAAAGAACATTGAAGCCCAAAATGTGTCTAAAGAATTAAAATGTGAAATTTTATTCAAGTTAATTGGTGAGAAAGTTGACAATATGTTGGTTTATATTAGTAATGGAAGTTAAGGGATTACGAGAAAATAAAATATTAATTCTGAAAGAGAACGGACCTTCTCTCCTATTGTTTGCTTAGATAATTTCAAGAAAAGTAAACGGCTAAAAGGACCTAAGTTTTCTTCGCTTTACATAGTACACGGCTCTATATAAGTTATATAAACAGTATTTACGTATTATCCCAACGGTATTGGTGACATTATGTGAAAGAAATCACATGGTTGTCTATTCAGCGCATACGACACAAGGAAAACGAGGGTTGCAAACTTGGCGAGTTATTTTGAACTTTGGTATTGCTGCGATCATACTTGAGTACCATAGATTGTATACATATAATCTACATATAAATACTTTAAATAATTAGACTAGTTGGTATTTAAATCTTATATTTTCATATATACTTGAATAAAAATGCATATTTATTTAAACATTTTGCTTAACAGAAAATGGACGAAATAAAAATATCCAACAAGGAATGTTACAGAATAGAGAACTATTTACTTATCACCCTCTTGTGGAAACGTCGTAAAAAACGCAGTGCATCTGAACGATTGAATTATCTTGCGAAAAGTAAATCAGAAGTTTTCCGTTTCATTAATTGGTCATGAGCACACAAATTTTTTTGAACTATAGTTTTTGGTCTTAAGATGATTTAAACTTTAGTTTCGAAGACTTCTCACGGGTCAGTTTTTATTGGATTACTAAGAAGCACCTCCAAATATCGCTTAAGTTTATTGGGTCTAATGCTGTAAAATGTTGGAGCAAATGAAGTCAAATGCCATTTCTTTTCTCTATTTACTTCAGTACTAATAATCCAAAATTCAAGTGTACTTGGAAATATTTTCTTGATCTTTGTCCTCGGGACCACGATTGTCTGAATTGATGCTTGTCAATCGTTAAATACTTTCTTATTTTTACTTCAAATTCGTTCCATGATTTTGAACAAAACTACTTCTTCGAACATTTAATAACGATAATAGTAGTTAATACGCAAATAGTAAAATAGTTTACACGAAAATAGTTTAAGGTAACTTAGCACCTTTCAAAAGTCAAAAATCGATGAAAATATCGATTTTTCAATTTTTATCTTCAAATGTAGTTTGATACATATGGTATAACTGTGTGAAGTTTCGAAACGATCTGATTATTTTAAATGTTGTAAACTGTATTTTACATATTTTGACAGCTCTATCAGCTGTTTAAATGCCCCGCCCACCTCAATGTTTACACGTTTTTACTTGAGAATAACTCTAATATTTTACATAAAAAAACTACACAGAAGAAGAGGAATCCGTTAAGTTGTGACTGTAACTACCAGCAAAGTTGTTTATTTACATTAGCTTTGCCAATTTTGCTTGCTGTGTGCTTTTTAATTTCATAACTTTTTTATTTCATAGAAAACTAAAACAGCATTGATTAGTGATACTTTAATCATAATTCATTTTATTAATATTTATTATCGCTAATATGTTTTTGAAGAAACGTTCAGTGCGTGCTTTGCAAATGAAAATAAAGCGATGGCGTTCAGAGAATACTGAACATGAAGTGATCAAAAATTCAACTGTACAAAATGTACTCCTGGAAAAATTGAACACTCTGGTAAAAAAGGATACGTCTGCTGTTGGAAATTACATATTGGTGAAACAGCTTTGAGATCTACTGTGTGAAAGACTGTCGTGCTCAAGGTATTTCTTTAGGTGGTAAGTCTCATGGTAGTTTGAAAGAAACAATGATTAAAAGATTAACTACTTATTACCAAAAGGCTATCTTGAGAAATAAAGGGGATGTGAATGCTATGAATTAAGCAATATATGCTACATTGTTGCATAGCATTTCTACAGATGCTAAACCACAACATTCGAAGTGTCCTGCAGGAGAAAACTCATGCTGTTTCTACCAATCTGCGATTGCTAATGGAGAAAAACCTGGCAATCATAAATTAAATGTAGGAACACCAATAAATGAAACGTTTCTGCCTAAAATTCGCCAAATTTATCAAACACTTGCATCTAATGAATTGTTAGAAAGATGCATTCGATGTGGAAATGCAAAAGAATGTTTACATAGCATGATTTGGGCAAAGTGCCTAAAGGAAATTTTTGTGAACAAAAGACGTGTTAAGCGGGCAGTAATAGAAGCTGTCTGTGAATACAATAACCGTACAGTACGTACCATAGTAGAAACTCAAAAAGCATTAGGTGTAGCTACTGGATGTTCTACGAAACAATTTGCTACTATTTTGGACTGTCGAAAACAACAATTTAGAAAACGTCGTCAAAATGCCAGTAATAAACTGGCTCTTAAGCTTATTAAAATAGCAATACATAGAAAAGAGTTATTATTAGAAGGAATGACTTATGGTGCACTCCAATTTTAAAACAAAACTGTTTTTAAAAAAAAACATTTTGCTTGTTTTCATGCTGTTTGAGTATTTTTGTACTTCCACTTCATTTATTTTAGGAAATTTATTTTTCATATTTTATATGTGTCTTGGAAAAATAAGTTTTAAAAGTACTTATATTATAGTTTAATGTTTTAAAAAAATGCTTTATTTTAAAGGTTTTACAAATATTTATCAAACAACATTGGTTTGAATTTTGATTGGTATTCTTAAAACTGTGTTTTCTCAGTTTATTAAAATGTACTTAGTAAAATTATGAATTTTGCTGTGTATGTTTATTTTTCAATATTTTCAATGAAGAGAAAAAAATTTTATAAAAGAAAATGTAGCAGAAATCATGTTTTGTTAGTCCTTTTTACATTGATATATACATTTTAATTTTTTTTCCCAAACTAATTTGTTTATTGCAAAATTGTTCCTGAAAGTTATTACTCATAGTCTTATAAGCCTAATAAAAATTTTGGTGTTAAGATAATAATAATTGGGAAAGAAGAAAAAATTTAAAAATCATTAAGAATTTTTTAAAAAAATTAATTTTTAAAATGTTAGTTAAATTTATCCATTTTTATAGTAAAACTTTTTAGTTTAATAGTACTTGTTAATAATCTACACAAAAAATATTTCAAAACCTTTAAATAAAAAAAAAAAAAAAATGGAAAAAGGTGCCGAGTCCTCTTAAGGGGAAAGATGGATGGAGTCAACAGAGATTGGTTGAATTGAACAAAATGAAGAATTTATACATATTTGCGTTAAGATAACGAATTTGTTCTATAATGTTCGAGACAAAGAGAAACACCTCACGGCTTCACAAGAATACCAATTCTTAAATAGAGATAACTGAACAGTGTGACGTTAATATTCACTCACTCACTCACTTAAATAGAGAACAGGAAATGTTGGCATGTCAAAGCCACAAATAAAACAACAGAGAAGCAAAATGTACAAGGTACTTGAAAGCTCAAGGGATAACTGCTGCAAAATATCAATACAATTACTTATTCTTATTAATGTTTAAGATTAGTAATTAAGATTGCTTCAGTACCGAGGCTGTTGCCAGCTTTCGCCTAACCACCCGACATGACTTTTGGGAGTACGCCTCCACTGGCTGTAAACGAGGCCTGTCCACTTTGTCCAGAATGGATGGTGACCACCTGATCCAATGCAGAGGATTCGATGAATACCTGACTGACATCATCAGTCGGTACTTGGACGCTCGGTGTCAAATGGTCAAGGAACCAAGCACGGTCGTGAATAAATAAATAAAAAAAATTCAACATACAACTATGAAATGAAATACGGCTTTTTGCGACCAGTACATTGAAAAGGCAAATCATTGCGTTGTTATTCTTCATGACTTTTTTACTAAAGAAATCCTGTTGAAAAAAAAGTCTTTTCCTGCTTTAATCCATAATGCATGCGTGACATTAACTTTTTTTGGGTATTGTAATTTCATCAGACCTCAAGGGAAATCTTCAGTCTCTAAGTGTTAATTTCATGTATTCAAGTTCATTTTTGAATAAATAATATCACAGTCTGAAAAGTTGCTTAAAATTTGCATACTAGTGTGTATATATACATTTAAATAGATCCAGATGAGAGTATTAACTATACACTCATGGACAAAAGAAATTAGCGCACCAAGAAGGAGTCGTCAAAATGAAACGAAATTTTACATACGTAATGACAATGATAAAATGATAAATAAATAATTATAAAATCGAGGAAAAATGATCATTTATATTTCTGAGAAAAAGATAAAAGAACGGAGCATTTAATACCCTGTTGAACCCACTCTAACGTAAATGCACGATGCGATAATATCGGACGTTGAAGCAAACAAGTTCTGTATAATATCTTGAGACATTTCATTCCATATGTGCTGTAACCTTGCCTCTGGTTCGCTCAAACTCATGGAATGCCCAACTCACCGTCCCAAATGGCCCAAGGTATGCTGAATTGGAGACAATTATGGAGATTGGGCAGGCCAAAGAAGGGTAGTAACAGTGTGGATATGGTCTTGTGACACCCTTGCCGTTAGACGCTAAATATTATCTTGTTGAAAAATGGCTCCTGGGAGCCGTTGCATGAGGGACAAACACATTTGGTTGAAGGATTTCATGGACATACCGCTGGGCTGTCATGGTGTAATGGATTAATACTAGGGTTATCCGTGTATTATTCGCAATGACACCCCCCATACCAGCTAAGGAAGTGGTGTGTCGCTGTAAAGCAAATCCAGTATTGAGGGTTTCACCACGGGGTCTCCACACACGAAGACGATTGTCATCACTGTTGAAATTGAATCTCCATTCTTCGCTAAAGACAACCTAGTTTCGTTCCGCTGCAGTCCATTTTCCTCGTACGCGGCACCACAACAAACGGAGGCGTCGATGGGTGGACGTCAAGGGCAGAACAAGCAATGGGCGTCGTGATCCCAAATGTCTTCAGCCAGGTGCCTTAGTATGGTTCGAGAAGACTCAGGAGCCTCCAGTGAAGGTTCTACCTGGGCCTGGATGGCGACCGATGAAGCAGTTGGCTGTTCGCGTGTATTTCTTGCGATGTGGCGGTCTTCCTGAAGACTGGTCTATCACGGGCATCCTGAGTCTGGTTTCATGTAAATGACATCTCGATCCACTGGTTCCAACATCTCCTCAGAACACAATCATATAGGACCTAATCGACGAGCTACTCGCCTAGTTGACCTCCCAGCTTACATCATGCTGATGATTCTCCCAATCTTAAACTACGACAGCTGCTCATATTGGTCGCTTCAAAAATTGCGTAATTGCATATCTACAACAGCTATTTCTTTGTAATAGATTCAGCACACTCAAACAAGTTTAGGTTACATATTGTATACTCCACGGAGAACGCCCTCTACTGGCTATACATAATGCGCAATTACGCTTTTTGTCAAGTTTCGTTATGATTCCGCAATTATTTCTTGATGCGCTAATTTTATTGTCCATGGGTGTATTTATCATTTAAATTTCGTTTTATTTCAACCTTTGCCCTTCAGATAGAGGTGAGTAGACTTTCCATGGGCTCTAATACAGACTAGAAGCGTTAAGAAATCATGCAGACTTACGAAATCTCAGGTCTGCCTTTACTTTACTGATATTTAATGGAGCGGAATCACAGGATTCGACACTCTCTGGGCGGCTTTCGAAATGTTTGTTTAGGAATTTACAAGAGATAGATACTCTGCTCTACTGGCTATACATAATGCGCAATTACGCTTTTTGTCAAGTTTCGTTATGATTCCGCAATTATTTCTTGATGCGCTAATTTTATTGTCCATGGGTGTATTTATCATTTAAATTTCGTTTTATTTCAACCTTTGCCCTTCAGATAGAGGTGTGAGTAGACTTTCCATGGGCTCTAATACAGACTAGAAGCGTTAAGAAATCATGCAGACTTACGAAATCTCAGGTCTGCCTTTTACTTTACTGATATTTAATGGAGCGGAATCACAGGATTCGACACTTCTCTGGGCGGCTTTCGAAATGTTTGTTTAGGAATTTACAAGAGATAGCCATTCAAAGAAAAAGCGACCTTCTTTGTTGAATGTTCAGTGAACTATTCAGTTTTATTTTGAAATTATCTTCTTCACACGATGCATTAACTACTTGAAATCGGCAATTTTCACCGTTATGTTGCTGAAATGCTTCACTCTTTGTGAGGTGTCTACCCGCAGTTACAATCTGAGATACCCGACGATATCATACTCTTTTTCACAATGTTGTCCTTGACAATGGTCTTATGGCAGTGCTTCTCAAACTTTCAATACTGGCGCCCCCCTTTTCAATCACAATTTTTATCGCGCCCCCGCCTTATACATAATAATTTACTGAATGCAATAATAATGCACTTTTACGATAAAGCAACAATATTTATTATAAACCGTACAAATTCATCACATAAGTATTAAATTTTGTATATGTTACTTTTAAGCAAAAAAGTTAAGTAATAGTACTAAGTTATTTTTCCTTTCTCTGATTTTTAAATTGGAACATATTACAAAATGCGGTGGTTGCTTAGAAGACAAAATATAGATATCAGCTAAAAATATAGAAAATGAACTCAGAGGGTCAATTTCTTATCTTAAAACTCCTTTCAAAAACTTTGCTCTGTAAAGACAAGCCCATGGAAGTAGCTAATAATTATTAAACTTGTTCTTAATTTAGTATTAATTAATTAGTCATAAAATACTCTGTGCACCACTCATACATTAAAAGCAGTGTTTCTCAAACTTTCAATACTGCCGACCCAATTTTCAATCATAATTTTGTCTCGCCACCCTGTACAACAATAATGTATTTACTGCAATAAAAATGCACTTTGAGAGAGAGACGCTAAAGTTACAATACGATCTTAATTATAAACCGTACAAATTAATACGAGAAGTATATTAAATTTTGTGTATATGTAACTTTTAAGTAATATATATTTTAAGAAAAATACTTAAAATATATATTACTTAGAATTATGTTATTTTTCTTTCTCTAATTTTTAAATTGAACAGATCGCAAAATGATGTATGTAATTAAAGATTTATTTTCTTCAGCATTCATTTCTAAAAGAACAAATGTCATTAGAAAATAGTCTAGTCAATGTCGCTCTCTATTATATCTATCACATCTGGCATTATAGGGTACGTTTGCGTGAGTCTGGGCAACCTATCGGACGTCTGCGCAAAACATGTAAATGCTTTTCCTCGTACAATTCCAGTCAGTTTGGTCGACTCGATACTCCTATAGCTACCGAATCTAGCTTGAATGTACATTTTTTAAATTTCCACGTTAATTGTAATTCACGGTAATTAAGTATTTACGGCAGTAGATTAAAACAATATCATACATACATTTTTAAGTCGTAAGCAAACATTCGACCATAATAAAGTATCAACAAGTACACAGACGAATGAGCATGGTTCCGAAAATTAAATCAAGGCGATATTCTCAAAAATACTTAAATTTTGGATTTACCACTACTAAAGTAAATGATGGAAAAAAAGCCCCAGCTCGCGATATGTGTTAAAACTTACAAATCTGTGGAACAACATGTGAAAGTTATTTTATCATTTAGCTATGTTGGCAAAGAATTTTAAAAAGTATTTTCAGGATAAGGACAGCTTGGTAGCAAGTTACGAGTGGATTAGGGATCTATTTAAAGATACTCCAGAAGGGTTTTCAACTTCCGAAGAAGAGAAATCTTCATAGATTTCACATCCAGTGAAAAATTAAAAGGCAATTTTGTAATAAATCGCTCTTTGAATTTGGGGTAGAGTGGATAAGGAATTATCTGTACTGAAAACAAAAGCACTTCGTATACTATTACCATTTTCAACATCCTACCTTTTTCAAACCGGATTTTCTGCAGTGGATGCCTTGAAGACAAAATATAGATCTCAGCTAAATATAGAAAAATAACTCTTTAAGTGTCAATTTCTGATATTAAACCTTCCTTTGAAAAACTTTCCTCTACAAGACAAGCCCGTGGAAGTCCCTAAAAATTATTAAACTTGTTCTTAATTTAGTAATAAGATTGATTGATTGAATATTAACGTCGCACTGTTCAGCTGCATGAGGGCTTTTGACGACGGACCACGTAATTTTGAACCATGGTCAAGTGACGTGGACGACACCTGAGCTGGCACCCCTCTCTCCTAACTACCCACCAACGGGAAAACGTTTCAACTCTCAACAGATTTAACGTGCATCGCTGCCCTACACGGCGGGTCTTTAGTGGTACTGGGCTCGAACTCGTGACAAGGCAAGCCACGATCCGATACCTATACCACTCGGCTACCGCGGCCAAATTCAGTAATAAGAAATTATTTATAAAATACCTTCTTCAGTACTGATACATCAAACGTATACTGGCTGAAACACCGACTCTTCGCACGAGTTCATTTTTTAAAAAAATAAAACATTATTCTTGATATAATAGCTGAACTGTAAGGAGAGTAAAACTGTGTGCACGACATTGTATACAAAAATGTAAAATGATTTTTTTTACAAAAATGTAAAATGATTTTTTTTTTTTTTTAGATAAATGCTATAATTTTAAATAACTGTTTAAAAGAACTGTAATTTTAAACCTCACACAATTAGCATTTAGAATTAATGTTAAATTATGAAAAAGAATATAAAATTCTGATGAAGAATAATTGTGTTACTTTTTAACATTTAAAGCGAGAAGACTTCAAAATGATTTAACCCGGGAGCATGCGCGTACTCGATACTAACATTAATGGTAGTGCGGGGGACTCAGTCACCCCAATCATTTGTTTAGAATTATTTTTACTGTATACGATACAAATCGGAATTCTAGTGAATATTTTAATTTATAGAAAGTATACTTACCTTCTTTCAAGGACTATTCAATTCTTTGATGATTTGAGAAAAATCCAATAAAACTGAACAAAAATGATTCAAAAGTACAAGACCATAATAAAGGACGCAAATCAGACACTTTTCAATTATCCTACAGAAATGTTAAACCAATCAATTCTTTTCCAAATATCGCAAAACTCAATTATTTACAATTTCCCTAAGCGAAAAGCAAACGCATAAAAGATGGGAGGGAACTAATATTCATAATAACCATACCATAAGATTGAAGGTCAATCAAATAATTAGCAAACGTACTATGCAGCCTGGCTGAAAAGTGAATCATGACTTCCTTTTCTTTTTCTACAACTTATGTACAGTATTTCAATAATAATTACAGTGGTGAATTGTTTATCTTCTTAGAATTTTCTCAGGGTCTGGGTTTTGTTTTTCTTTTAACGAGTAATATTTTATGTTAAAACGTAATAAAAAAATCTCTCATTGAGGAAATACAGCAAATAAAAACAAAATGTTTTTCTTTAATTTGGTTTTCGGATCAAAGATAGCTATTTGATGACGGAAAAAAGCCAGATAATAAACATAAATTATGTCAGTGTTGTTGTGTGTATTTTTTTTATTATGGAAGAAAGCATTTTTGTTTTACTTCTCTTTCCGGTTATTTTTTTAAAAAAATCTTTAAATTTTCGATACGCTCGCGCCCCAGGGGGCGCCCCACACTTTGAGAAACACTGTCTTATGGAGATAGTTTTTCTGGATACGGCCTTTAAAGCGCATCATGCATTGAAAATTTCAGATTTTCCCCACGTTCGAGATAGAAATACCTATTCATCAAACAAGCAAAATGTTACCACTTGCAACTTTTTTAGATGCTTCGTTGTACGAAAATAATGTTCAATTATAATTTTAATACATATATTACAATTGTAACTGTCACATATTACTGTTGCAAATACACTATAAATGAACATGAAAAATACATTTGTAGCATATTATTCAAACTACGGTGAAGTTACTAATTCAAAGGTCACATTTTTCTGTCATGAGTAACTCAGGGGTGTTTTACAGATAATTGTATTTAACACTATAAAGTCCATCTGTGTCAATTTGACAGTGGAGCCTGTTCATTTTGTTCTCGATTCCGCATTTTTGCAGCGAATTTGAAAATCTTTCGTGGCTTTTTATTATTTTCCATAGTTATAACACAGTAAAAGTTGTGTGGATCTAGGTTAATTAGGAGAAATTTGTAACTAAATATAACTAGAGCATACTCCGGTGTCCTTTCGACACCAAGGCATTTTATCATCATAAATAACTATTGTTCATAGTTACAGTTAGAAAAAAACTTCTCAAAGTACTATTCCATATTTATTTGACTTTTAATACAGTGTTATTGGGATTACAGCGGAAACGAATTTATTTTTCTAAAATTGTAGTGGCTAAGTGTTTCGTTACATATAGCGTTTGGTTATGTGCTCGTAATAGATTTTCAAATTTTGTGCAGAACAAGTACCCTGAAACGATGTCTTGTAAAAAGATCTTAAGCCCTGATGAAATTGCTAATTTATTGCGAGAGATTTCTGAGAATGAATCGAATGGTGGTGAGTTGTCTTTTTTCTAATTTATATTCCGGTGAAGACATAATATTGAGTTAAAGCGAAAACGAAGAATCTGAAGAAAGTGCAAATATATTTAAAAATATCCCAGTAAATCCTAATATATATATAGCGCTAGGGATGACACAGAATAGTTACCGCATAATACATTCATGTCCATAAATTAAGGATAATTCAGAATCACGCAGAAATTGAACTCTAAAATAAAAATTTCAATTCGTAGAATTATAACACACATCTTGAAGAAGAATATGCAATTACAGAAAACCACCAGATGGCGCGGATAGTAATTCACAATGACGAGAGTGTAAGAGAGGTGTATATAAGGAATGGTGGCAAAGAAGTAAAATTGCTCACAAGCGCTTTTTAAAAGTCTTTCAGTGCAATAACCGCATAGTTGTGGAACAAAGGATGTATTTGGATGATTTTTACGTGGTAGAATAACTGGAGGGCTAGAATGTGTACGTACCTAGCTGGAATTATCCGAGGAACTTGGAATCGCCCAAAGTGTTATCTCTAGGCTTTGGCAACGATTCCAAGAGGATGGTAATGTGAGTAGATGTTACAGCACAGGTCGCCCCCAAGTTACAACACCGAATGAGGACAGGTATATATTTTGTAATTACTGCCAAAAGAAACAGACGGAGCACAGTATTAGACCAGTCTCGTCAGCTCTCTTTAGCTACCGGTACGACAGTTTCAAGGGAGACCGTGTCCAGACACTTAGAGCTTATTGGTCTATATGATCATAGGTCTGTCAGATGTGTTCCACTTACCGCAACTCACTGTCGCTTGCGATTAACCTGGAGTAGGGAGCATGCATTGTGAACACCGCAACAGTAGTCTTGTGTGACGTTTTCCGACGGGTCCAGGTTTAGTTTGCAGTCTGTTTATCACAAGACTTTAATATGGAGAGCGCCAGATACCCGTTACCACCAAGAGAACACTATTGAACGACACCATTATGGTGTTGAAGGATGGCTTGTTTGGGGAGGAAATATTCTTGGTTCCAGAACTGACCTGCATGTTCAGAGTGTGACGATGCCTGGTCACATCTATCGGGATGTCATTCTGGAACCACATGTACGTTTGTTTCGGGGCACCATTGGTGCTAAATTTCTGTTTATGGATGACAACATCCGTCCTCATCATGCAAACATGGTAGACGAATGCCTTCAATTGAAGGTTACCACCCGTATGGATTGGACAGCATACTCACCTGACTTTAATCCAATAGAGCATGTGTGGGATATGCTTAGTCGAGGAATTGCAGCCCGTCAACCCCTCCCACCTGTCTACTAGAACTTCGGAAGGCATTGCTTGATGAGTGGTGTAATACTCCCCAAGATCAGATTGATAATTTGATACTCAGCATGCCTAGGCGTTGTAAGGCCTGCATTGCATCGTCCGGGAGACATTCTCCGTATTAACCATCATACTACCATGCTATACTGGTTTTTTGTAAATAGGTTATTTTTTGAAATTTGCTCCTGGGAGTAAAAATCGCAATTTTTATTAATTATGTCAAACATGTAGCATCTTTTGCTCTTTACCTTTTGTTTAATAAATAGACTTAACAAATAAATCAAATTTGTTTTGCTTCTGTCTCTTTCGTTGCTTGAACTTCATTATCCTTAATTTATGGACATGAGTGTAGTAATCTTCCTGGCAGGTTTGCGACTCGAAAATGTTTCGCGACAAAGCAGTTGTCCAACAACCTTCGGGAAGACTAATGTCAACGTTAGTTTTGTATGATATAAAGGTCATAACATATGTTGATTACATGAAATAATGTTAAAATGTCTTAAACCTGAACCCTACTGAACAGCAGTCCTGCAATTATCTAGTTAAAACAATTATTTCATATATTATATATCGCGGTGTCGAAACGACACCGGGGGACATTTAAGGGTAATCGAAATTCCGGACGTTCTAGTGTTAGTTGAATGTATATAATTGAATTTTTTTAGAGTTAGATAAAATTGGTTTGACAAAGTTTTACTTCTCTATTGCGTATTAGCAAAAGTGACAAGACTAATTTTCAAGAAAATAACTGGAATGTAAAGTGTAAAAAACAATTTTCGGAAAGTATATGCGTATAAGTCATTTAAAATTATATGCATTATATATAAAACATTATATATTTTAAGAATTTAAGATTATGAGTTAAAACCAAATTAAATAGAGTATTTATGCGGTGATAGGCCTTCAAAATATGCTAAAGTTCGCTTACTCGTTATTTTTATGAACACAAAAATAGAAATGTACAAAAGTGAGGGATTTATTAAACACAATTAGCAAAACCTGTAAGTATACTGAATTTTTTATAAAAATATATAAATTAGAATCATTTTGTTACGACAGAAAAAAAAGTCATTAACAATATACTTTTCCTATTTACTGAATTTATTACCTGATTCATGTATTGTTTATAAATTATACTTCTTTTCAAGCACTACAAACTTCATTTAGATAGCGCAGTAAAGTAAATCAATTGATTCCTTAGTTGAAATATTTTTCGTAATTCAGAAAATCTCAAATATATATTTAACTGTTTCCTTAATACATTAACGCTATACAATTAATCATTCTAACTGAAATTAAGTGTACAATAAGCACATTACTCATCGATGGCAATTGTAATCTGCCAAATGAGAGTATTTCAACTGACTTTGAAATATTTTTCAACCATCGCTTCTCATTAAGTTGGGCATATTTGATTTATCTTCTTTGCAAAGATTCAGAAAGTACTTATATTGAGTAATTATCTATACATACATATGCAGTTGTGACTCGATAGTTCGAAGTTGGAGGGTTCAATGAAAACTTTGGAATTGTCAATAGGCTAAGAAAAACTCCCACAGTACTCGGAGTACACTATTTTGCTAACACATTTAAATTTTAAATTATGTAATGAAACAACAACTGTGCATGTGTATAAAGTTACTTTAAAGTATTTAAAAAACTTATTATACATTATATATATTATACATAAATTAAAAAGTCATGTATGTAAAGAATACATTTATGTAGTTATTCTCGAACAGGACTCTATAACGCCCTACCAAATCCCTTCATTCTCCATTAGAAGTATAATCGTTTCGTACACGTTTCTTTCAGACACTGTCCCCAACACCATTGGTTCTTCAAGGCAAGGTCTAGTCCGGCCCATGTCCTTTTTGGTCTCATATACTATAAGTCACATAGATGAGCCAAAAGTCCTCATGTCAGCCCTACGCAAAAACAAAAATCATGCGCATCTTTTTTCAAAAAATAATGGACCATCCTTTGTGAACAGATGTGTAGCAAGGTCATGTGTTAAACGAAAAAAATATGGGCATTACGTTTGACCAGGACTGTATACCTGAGGAAGGAAAGCAATAAAAGTGTATTTTCACTTGAGGAACTAGGAAACACAAAGAAGTGGTATCAGACAGATTGTCATCAAAGGGGATATGTTACAGGGAGGACACGCAGAGAATACAACACATACAAAACAGGTAAGCTCCAACCTGTTTGCTTGCCGACTTTACATGGTAAGTGTTCGAAATGTCCAGAGTTTTATAAGATAATTATTTCGAATTATTGCGTGTTGTAGTCTAATCAGCCAGATATTTTACACACACACACACACATATATATATATATATATATATATATATATATATATATATAGCGCACGATTACTAATATCAGCAGCTTAATTTTTTTTATTTATTTTGACAGATCGAATATTTATAAATTATAACTTATATACCCTCTGTCTGAATTTTCCAGCCTTTCAGAAAAGTTTTTTCCTAGATTAACCTATCATTATATACTATATACTTGTACAATCTATCAAAAATGGGTCTGTTAAATTGAGATTTCACTAATTGGTGAGGATTTTCTTTATATGTTATATTGATGGTTGGTATGACATTTGTCCAATAGTTTTTAATTTTTCATTCAAGTGTTTGCTTCTAAAGTGCGTACAAAATTAGAATTTGAAGCATCGTCGTAATTTATTCCACGACTTCACTTTCCCATTTAATTATATTCTTTTTAACTCATTATATTAGATTTTTAAAGAAAATGTTCTTGGAGCTTACTACAATAAATATAAAAATGAGCCGTAACTTAATACAGAGCTATTTCATTACGCTAATGGAACAGGAAGCGTAAATTATAAATTTTCTATTTAACATTCCTTCGAAGTATAATGCATATGTTTGATTGCAGTGCTTTTCCATGCCATTATTGTTAGACTTTTTTATATTGCATTCTTTATCAAATCAACAATGAAAAATTGATTTTTATTAGAGTTTGAGGGTCTGAACTTTATTTATTTAATCTATTGTGTGATAAATATTAATTACTTAACCACTGTTTTTAGAGTGTACTTCACTACCATTAATAATGAAATTATGGTATTCCTTATTAATATCTCTAAACATTGATGGCCGATTTGAACAGTACTCGAAACATTTTGCTTAAAATGTCACAATACCTTATCCTGTAGACTGAAAGGTATATGAGCCTAGTATTAAGTACATAAGCAGAATATATACTAAAAACAGATGAAAGAAATATCTGCAATTATTAAAAATAAACACTTATGGCTTTAATAAAGTACCGTTTCTAATTTAAGGACTTCTAAAAATGTATGAATAAAATAGGGCGTAAGAAATACAATTAGAAAATAGAAGTTATATTTATTGTTAATTTGATGTAAGCACAGTTCATATTTTTATTTCAAGAAGTAATATATTATTAAATAAAAATTTCTATATGACAACGACTGTTTAGTAACGCATTGGACATGATTGCGGAACAAAACCAACAAAATAATTCACCAAAGATTTACTTTACAGAATAATGAGGATTAGTGTACGATACATGGAACCTTCAGTGGTGGGAAGTTTGAAATTGGAGGTATATCAATTTTTAGATGTCTGTCTCATGTGAGCATAGCTAAAAATTCTGAGTTCCTTCCCAATATTTATTTCGTATTATGTAATGAAATACTAATTCAAGTACAATCTTTCAGCTGTATTAAGTAAGCCAGAAAATAATAATTTTATGTATTGTTTCCTTTGTATGAATTATATACGAAATATAGTTTTCATTCTTTTAAGAATCTGCTACATTTCATTGCTCAAGATGTAAAGATATATTATATGCTAATCCCCATATTTACCTATCATATCACCTTGGAAATTTAAACACTTCCACTTTATCAACTGTATAATTACTATTCCGAATTAAGTAAAAATCATTTACATTACAGGATTTATACATTTTGTGGCAATTTATCGGAACAAAAAGGCATAATTATTTTAAATGTAATTTTAGGTAACATTGAAATAAGTATTGTAATCACTATAACTAGCATAGCCTCCTTTTAGTAAGCTATTTTTATGTTTCTGATTCAATTAGTCAATGCATAAACAACTTAAATTTTTTACAGAGTCAGTTTTTATTTGCTTATAAAATCAAACAAAAACTACCCTCATCTTTACTCCATTTTGGTATAAGTATGTAACAATTCACCTATTCAATGTAGAGTGCTATTTACTAAAGTTTTTATCTTACATTTATTTTTCAAAAAAAAGGAAATATAAAACTCAACAGAGCTGCGATATAATATAAATAAATAATTACTCTGCACGACTTCCGATATCCATTTTAGTGGGATACTACTATTTTTCTTTCATTTTTTGTCCATAAACCGAAAAGTGCCACACAAAATAAAGAAAAAAGTGCTTGTTTTTGCATTTTTTCTCCCAATTTTCAATTCGTTCCTCGCTTTCATCTCTCGTCACGTGACTCGAATATTTCACCGGGAACGCAAATATTGATTCGACAGCAAAGGAGATAAATCAGTGGAAAAGTTACCATTGTTCTACATTTGGTAGTAGGAAAAGGTATCCTTTTGTTTTGGTCTCCATCATCGCCGCGATGCAATCGATTTGTAGTGTGTAGAAATCGACCAGATCCCACCAGTCCATTACTTTCGCCTCACCGGTTATTGCTTTTTCGCATCGACACCCAATTGATGTCTCTTTCATTAACCCCATTCTCACACTGACATTACGGATGGTAATGTAAGGAACTCTCATCAGGTAAAACACATGGCAGAAGCATAGGAAAAATTTGAATGACTTCCCATTCTTTGAATAGTTTCTGCTAGTTTCTGAATTTAAAATGATTTAGCAGAATATATATACGATGGTAGAATGTATAATAATGCTTTTTGTTGCCCTAATTGCATATACTTGTGAAATATCTAAGCTGATTGAAAGTAAATGTATTGATCTATTTATTTATTTAAAATATCTAAGTTTTTTTTTTTGAATAATGCAAGTTTGTTTAATTAGATTATTTTTTCACACTTACCTCAAATTTACTTTAAATGCTAATATATACAAAATTCTCTTAAAAACTGAAAGACTGAAATTTAGTATATACCTATAATGCCCAAAAGTAGTCAAAATTACTGCATTGTCAATGAATGATTAATGTGTAAAGAAATTTTGCTTAAAATTAGTTTTTATCATTTCTATTCTATTAACAGTCATATAACAAGTTATTAGTAAAATATTATCAATAACAAAATTACTTTCACTTGAAAGAAATATATTCAAGAAATTCTAAGAAATTATGCATCATATATGTAATTGTTTTAATTGAAATTAAAAAGCAGTCAAAATGACTTCCTTGCGCAATATAGTGTTAAAAACAGTTACATTTATCTATAGTGTAACATAAAAAGTTTTTTCTTTAGTTTGATAGCTGTCCAGCAGAAAGCAAAATGGAAAGTAATAAAAATATTGCAAATCTGTAGAGATTAATGCAGCTATAGTTTTGTTCACTTCATGTGATAATTCTAACTGCATTGCTAAATATATTTAATATAAAATAATTTGTAAATTAAGTAAATTATGTATAAATGTTATTTTCTTAAATATTTAAATTACTAGCCGTTACCCACCAGCTTCACTGGGTATTTTCACGATGTTATATATATGTATATTGTTTACATATATATTAATTATTGATATCTAGCATTAAGAATTCGATTGCATTGAAAAATATATTTATAGCTGTTACACTGTCACCCCTTGATATAAAAAGAACATAAATCATAATATCTAATTTCTATTTATATCTAAAATAGAAGTAGAAATATATTTTTCGCTCCACTTAACCTAATTATAATCAAGTGAATTTCCACCAAAGAAACTTTCAGTGAATCTCTATTCCATAAAATAAACATGCGTGCTAAATTTCAAGTCTAAATCTAACAGAGCAAAAACGGAATCTTTATCATCAATGCCTTGTTGACAGCATTCTTAGCAGATTTCAATTCAACAAAAGAAGCATGCAAACAAAATTTTATTATTATAGTCTTAGCAGTTCAAAACTGGGAATTTTGTCTATCAATACGCCCCAATAACTCTCCCCTCTTCCCCTGGAGTTGATTTCCATAAAATCCATTCTTAGTGGAACTCTATTCAACTAAAGAAAAGTGCCAAACAAATTTCAAGTAAATGAGTTAAATTCAAAAACAGCAATTTTCTATAACACGCCTTAATCCCTCACAACCCCACTCCTTTGATGGTCCGTTTTTGCAAAATCTTTGTAAAAGGAGCTTTATTCCAGGAACGGTACATACCTTCTATTTTTCAAGCAGGTGTTTCTATTAGTTGAAATGGAAATATTTATCTATTACGCCTCTAATCCCCTCAGTGACCCTTGGGGATCAATTTCCCCAAAACTATTTTTGTAGTGGATCTCTACACCATGAAAAGAATTCGCTTACCAAGTCTTAAGACTGTACGTCTAATAGTTTAAAAATGGAAAATAATTATCTATAACGCCCCTTAAGCCCCCCGCAACGCCACTTAGGAAACAATTTTCACAAAACCCATCTTATAGCAGATCTTTACTTAATGAATGGAATCAGCTTTCTCAATTTCAAGATTTTACGCCAAATAGATTAAAAAGGAGTTAATTGCCTATAACGCCCCTTAATTCTCCATAACGCCACTTGGGGTCGATTTTCACAAAACCCATTTTGTAGCATATCTGTACTAAATGAAAGGAATCCGCTTATCAAATTTCAAGACTGTACGTCGAATAGTTTAAAAATGGAAATAATTATCTATAACGCCCCTTAAGCCCCCGCAACGCCACTTAGGAAACTATTTTTCACAAAACCCATCTTATAGCGGATCTCTACTCAGTGAATGGAATCCGCTTATACTGAATTTCGAGATTTTACGTCTAATAGTTTAAAAAAAGGAGTTAATTGCCTATAACACCCCTTAATTCTCCCCAACGCCACTTGGGAGTCGATTTTGACAAAACCCATTTTGTAGGGCAGTGCTTCTCAAACTTTCAATACTGGCGCCCCCTTTCAATCACAATTTTTATCGCGCCCCCCCTTATACATAATAATTTACTGAATGCAATAATAATGCACTTTTACGATAAAGCAACAATATTTATTATAAACCGTACAAATTCATGACATAAGTATTAAATTTTGTATATGTTACTTTTAAGCAAAAAAAGATAAGTAATAGGATAAATACTAAGTTATTTTTCCTTTCTCTGATTTTTAAATTGGAACATATTACAAAATGCTGTGGTTGCTTAGAAGACAAAAAATATAGATATCAGCTAAATATAGAAAATGAACTCAGAGGGTCAATTTCTTGTCTTAAAACTCCTTTCAAAAACTTTGCTCTGTAAGACAAGCCCATGGAAGTAGCTAATAATTATTAAACTTGTTCTTAATTTAGTATTAATTAATTAGTCATAAAATACTCTGTGCACTACTCATACATTAAAAGCAGTGTTTCTCAAACTTTCAATACTGGCGACCCAATTTTCAATCATAATTTTTGTCTCGCCCCCTGTACAACAATAATGTATTTACTGCAATAAAAATGCACTTTGAGAGAGAGACGCTAAAGTTACAATACGATCTTAATTATAAACCGTACAAATTAATACGATAAGTATATTAAATTTTGTGTATATGTAACTTTTAAGTAATATATATATGTATATATATGTAAGGATAATTAAATTAGATTAAAAATTAAATTCCCTATCTAGCACTTGACTCCATCCTTCTACGTTCTCATATTCAAGTATCAAACTAATCGTCCATTTATTTCTTCCGAACATATGGCCTAGACAATAAATATGTCTAATTCTAGGTCGTTAGATTTAATAGTCAACATATATGTCAGCATTAACTTGCAAACACCATCTTCAAAGCAGCGACACTCACCAGATGTTTTTCACGTGTTATTCACGTGGAACTCCCACCATGGCGTGCTTTTTCCTCTCTGCCTTTAGCGAGAGAACTGATGTAGACACGATCGAATAAACACCTTTCTTTTTAAACTTTAATCTGATTCTGTCTTTAATATCATGACATATATATATATATATATATATATATATATATATATATATATATATATATATATATATATATTTTAAGAAAATTACTTAAAATATATATATTACTTAGGATTATGTTATTTTTCTTTCTCTAATTTTTAAATTGGAACAGATAGCAAAATGATGTATTTAATTAAAGATTTATTTCCTTCAGCATTCATTTCCCAAAGTACAAATTTCATTAGAAAAATAGTCTAGTCAATGTCGTTCTCTATCATATCCATTACATCTGGCATTATAGGGTACGTTTGCGTGTGTCTGGGCAACCTATCGGACGTCTGCGCAAAACATGTAAAAATGCTTTTCCTCAAACAATTCCAGTCAGTTTTGGTCGACTCGATACTCCTATAGCTACCGAATCTAGCTTGAATGTACATTTTTTAAATTTCCACGTTAATTGTAATTCACGGTAATTAAGTATTTACGGCAGTAGATTAAAACAATATCATACATACATTTTTAAGTCGTAAGCAAACATTCGACCATAATAAAGAATCAACAAGTACACAGACGAACGTGCATGGTTCCGAAAATTAAATCAAGGCGATGTTCTCAAAAATACTTAAATTTTGGATTTACCACTACTGAAGTAAATGATGGAAAAAAAAGCCCCAGCTCGATATGTGTTAAAACTTACAAATCTGTAGAACAACATGCGAAAGTTGTTTTTAAAACATGTAAATTCATTTAGCTATGTTGGCAAAGAATTTTAAAAAGTATTTTCTGGATGAGGACAGCTTGGTAGGAAGTTACGAGTGGATTAGGGATCTATTTCAGGATACTCCGGAAGGGCTCTCAACTTCCGAAGAAGAAATCTTCATAGATTTCACATCCAGTGAAAAATTAAAGGCAATTTTGTAATAAATCGCTCTTTGAATTTGGGGTAGAGGTGGATGAGAAATTATCTGTACTGAAAACAAAAGCACTTCGTATACTATTACCATTTTCAACATCCTACCTTTTTCAAACCGGATTTTCTGCAGTGGATGCCTTGAAGACAAAATATAGATCTCAGCTAAATGTAGAAAAATAACTCTTTAAGTGTCAATTTCTGATATTAAACCTTCCTTTGAAAACTTTCCTCTACAAGACAAGCCCGTGGAAGTCCTAATAATTATTAAACTTGTTCTAACGTAATTTTGAACCATGGTCAAAGTGACGTGGATGACACCTGAGCTGGCACCCCCTCTCTCCTAACTACCACACCACACCAACGGGAAATCGTTTCAACTCTCAACAGATTTAACGTGCATCGCTGCCCTACACGGCGGGTCTTTAGTGGTACTGGGCTCGAACTCGTGACAAGGCAAGCCACGATCCGATACCTATACCACTCGGCTACCGCGGCTAAATTCAGTTATAAGAAATTATTTATAAAATACCTTCTTCAGTACTGATACATCAAACGTATACTGGCTGAAACACCGACTCTTCGCACGAGTTCATTTTTAAAAAAATAAAACATTTTTCTTGATATAATAGCTGAACTGTAAGGAGAGTAAAACTGTGTGCACCACATTGTATACAAAAATGTAAAATGATTTTTTTTAGATAAATGCTATAATTGTAAATAACTGTTTAAAAAAGAACTGTAATTTTAAATCTCACACAATTAGCATTTAGAATTAATGTTAAATTATGAAAAAGAATATAAAATTCCGATGAAGAATAATTGTGTTACTTCTTAACATTTAAAGCGAGAAGACTTCAAAATGTTTTTAACCCGGGAGCAGGCGCGTACTCGATACTAACATTAATGGTAGTGCGGGAGACTCAGTCACCCCAATCATTTGTTTAGAATTATTTTTACTGTACACGATACAAATCGGAATTCTAGTGAATATTTTAATTTATAGAAAGTATACTTACCTTCTTTCAAGGACTATTCAATTCTTTGATGATATGAGAAAAAATCAATAAAACTGAACTAAAATGATTCAAAAGTACAAGACCATAATAAAGGACGCAAATCAGACACTTTTCAATTATCCTACAGAAATGTTAAACCAATCAATTCTTTTTCCAAATATCGCAAAACTCAATTATTTACAATTTCCTAAGCGAAAAGCAAACACATAAAAGATGGGAGGGAACTAATATTGATAATAACCATACCATAAGATTGAAGGTCAATCAAATGATTAGCAAACGTACTATGCAGCCTGGCTGAAAAGTGAATCATGACTTCCTTTTCTTTTTCTACAGCTAATGTACAGTATTTCAATAATAATTACAGTGGTGAATTGTTTATCTTAGAATTTTTCTCAGGGTCTGTGGGTTTCGTTTTTTCTTTTAATGAGTAATATTTTATGTTAAAACGTAATAAAAAAATCTCTCCTTGAGGAAATACAGCAAATAAAACAAAATGTTTTTTTTTCCTTTAATTTGGTTTTGGGATCACAGATAGCTATTTGATGACGGAAAAAGCCAGATAATAAACATAAATTATGTCAGTGTTGTGTGTATTTTTTTATTATGGAAGAAAGCATTTTGTTTTTACTTCTCTTTCCGGTTATTTTTTTAAAAAAATCTTTAAATTTTCGATACGCTCGCGCCCCCTTGTAGGGTCATCGCGCCCCCAGGGCGCGCCCCACACTTTGAGAAACACTGTTGTAGGGGGATCTGTACTCTATGAAAGTAATCCACTTACCAAATTTCAAGAATGTACGTCTAATAGTTTTAAAATAGAAATAATTATGTATAACGCCCCTTAAGCACCCTCAACCCCCTTGGATGTCGATTTTCGTAAAAATCGTTATGTAGGAAATCTGTACTTTATGAAAGAAATGTGTGTACCAAGTTTCACGACTGAACATCTAATAGTTTAGTAATGGAAATAATTATCTTTAACGCCCCTTCGGGTTCGAACTTTGCAAAATCCGTTCTTGGCTGGCTTCTATTCTATGAAGGGAACCTACCTACCAAATTTCAAGTCTGTAGGTTTAAGAGTTCCGGAGAGAGAGAGAGAGAGAGAGAGATATCGTGATTAGTCAGTCAGTCAGTCAGTGATTGAGTCGCTTTTCTCCTTTATATATATATAGATTATCGTACGAAAAACGTTTGTACACTTCTATAGTCACCATTATAAGAACCTTAAAATTTTGAATGCAAATTTTGTTGAGTGTGTTTGCATCCCTGATTGAATGTAACTCGAAACGCTTCTCAATGCAATTTTATGAATGTAAAAAATAATAATTAATTGTGAACTTTGATCAAAAGGAAAGGTAGAGATTTGTTTGGCATAAAAAATTCAACATCCACACCATTTTCAGATGCAGAAAATATACTGAAAAGTATGAAACTTGAAACAGAGAGAGAGATAGAGGTTTTTTTCGTTGATGATTCGATTATTTTTCATTATACTTTATCTTTCGGAACGATGTATTTAGTCTACTGATAGGTACATGTGCTTTAATAACATTTGAGTTGTTGACATAGCCTATGAAGAGTGCATTAATACCGGTTGTAGTAATAATTAATGAAAATTCTATGGAAAATTTTACAAATATGATTGATTTGTATTGCATGTGGACCATCTTTATTTTACTCTCTAACTTCATTTTATTATAAGCTTAGGACTTTGCTTCGGGATTGATTGACTTATCTCTCAATTAGTCTCTTTTTCTGAAGTAATCTTCCATAATATGTTGATATTAGTGAACTTCTTTTTTTAATTTTTTCTAGAAAAGCGTGCAACTCCAATAAAAGTGACTTCTAAATCTTTGTTAAAAAAACCTCTTTCACAGTAGTCAACTTCATTTATACAGTGAATCACCGATGAAATGAATGAATATACGAATCAGGAAAAGGCAGATGTATTACATCTACAGTGTTACATGTAATAATGCAAGGAAAGCTAAAATATAGTACTTCAATTGCTCTCTAAACCAGCGTTTCTCAAATTGTGGGGCGTGCCCCCTAGGGAACGCGTAATAATTTTACAAAGGATGCGCGAGCCTATTGAAAAGTCTAAAATCAAAGATTATTAAAAAACTTTTTAACTTACTGAAAGTAAACTAACAAAATACATTCTGACATAATAAAAAGTAAAATTAACATTTACATTGATATAATACACTTGTAAATATATCAGTACTGCTTAAGGTATTTTATAAATAATTTAACGATACTAAGTTAAGAATATAATTAAGTCATAAATTAGGAACTCAGTAAAGTAAGTTAACAATACTAAGTTAAATAATTACCAGTGACCTCATGGGCTTGTCATATATAAAATTATATACAAAAATTAACACCTATCATGATAATTTGTACGTTTTATAAATAATTCCTAAACTGCAGATTAAAAGTTCTGTGATTCGCTCCTCTATGCCTCCGTCTTCCACGTAGGCGCGTGTATGTGATCTAATGGGGGGGGAGAAAAGAAGTAAGGAGAAGTAAGAAAAGGAGAAGTAAACACTGTTAAGGTCCTTTTATTGCATCCAAATCCTTCAGAATAGTTTTATAGATAGCAGTTCACAAAAAAGCACCGTACTTCCGAAGACGTATATATACGTCCGGTACATTAAATACTGGTTGAATGAGACGTATATATACGTCGGTGTCGCTTAAGAAGTTAAAGTATGTGGGAGGCGATGAAATTTATGATTGAATATTGAGTCACAAATATTGAAAGTTTGAGAAGCACTGCTCTAAACTATTGAATGCTACTGAAAACATTATACAATGACTATGGTTCTAAAACGAAAGGATACCTGCTTATAACAGAGTGGATGTTCTAACCGCTTTCGATTGCACGTATCGGAAATGACTGATACTTTATTACGGGTAAGACATTTGGCAAGGATGCGTCTAAAATGACTGAAATTATGCATATGGGGTCATATGAAAAGCTTTATTTACGATGGAAGCTAAACTGGATCCGATGAATATCTTGTGCCGCGGATATTTGTATCTACCAGCACTAAATAAACGATATCAAGTGTGTTCGCCAGTGCAAGTCGGCTTTACTTTTGTCACTATCCTTTTGAGAAACTTCCATGATAGGTATTTAACATTATTTCATGGAATAAAATAGTTTCTTAAAAGACAATTTATATATATACATATATATATATATATATATATATTATATATATATATTATATATATATATTTCTTATATATATATATATATATATATATATATATATATTAGTGTATTTTTCTTTCGTTTGTGCTTATTTTGTTTCTCATATTTTCATGTTGCAGTAGAAATCGCGTAGCTCTGACACTTCACACTTTTGTTTACACCTTCGAATAAGTGGAGATGTGTGCTTTACTAATTGTTTTCTATCACCACCATACGTATGTAGCATGCCTTCAGAAACACCTTTATGAAATAATATGGCAAGTATAGAATGAGCCATTTTCTTTGAAAGTGGTGTAAGTCCATTTTTGATAAAAAAAAAATTAGTTATTATAACACTGAATGCAATCTGCTATGAGCTATTTATCTATGAACAGTTCCTTCAAAATAACTTCAAAACGTCCATCATTTTATCAAAAAAAAAAATAAGTAGTTAATGAGCTTACCAATATAACTACTTTGAAATTGATCAATATATTTATGTAATATAAAATGGACTTACTCCAACTTCAAAGAAAATGGCTCAAATAGTAAGTAAGAATAATAAAAAAAACATATCCATTTATCGCTTTGCAAATAATATTGAGTGTACAAGTTTATATTTAACAATCATTAATGAAAATTTATTGATTGTTGAAATCCCAGAAAATTTCAAACACTTATATTTTAAAAACTTCTGACAGAACACAGATTAAATAAAATTTTGATTTTTAATTGGAACCAGCATTTTCAAAGAAAAAATAGAAACATAAAAAATACATATTTCAGTACTTTTTGCCAATACTTCTTTTTATAAGTATATTAATGACCATACTTTCTTTAAAAAATATATACAAGTTTCTACAATAAGGTAAAACAAGGAAGCTTTATATTTGATTGTCATTTCTGAAGAAAAACAAAAATGATGTTTAAATTATTAAGATTTAACAAGGGAAATGAACAGAGGCGAAATGAAAATTTGCTTTCAGTATTTCTTTAAAAATGTATCTTATAATGTATTCAATGTCTAATTATTGATATACAGAGCACTGATTATAACTGTTTACACTAATAGCAATTGAATTTCCTCCTGTTAAACAATTTTTCCGCACTATAGTTAAGAGGATTAAGAAAACCGATTAAAATGTAACAGGTATTAAAACATTTCTTTAATATAAACAGTCATTAAAAGCAACTTTAACGACGCTTATTTTGAATCCAATGATTAAATCTGAAGCAAATATTGAAATTAAAACTTGTTTACAAAATGTGAAGCAAAAATTAAAAATAACATTGATACATTTAATTGAGTTATTTGATTACACAAAATGTTATTCTATCTAATCAAAATTGTATTATGAAATAAAAATATACCGAACTGATTATTATCATAAGAATAAATCAATTTCTTAGTTATTGATTATTTTAGAATAGTGCGATTTAATACAAATCAGAGTTACATTTCATGTGACCGCCATTTCAATAAGTCACAATGATTTAGTTTGCCATTTATTAACATCAGTCTATCTTTGTTTGCATTGAAATATTTTCAAGACATTAATTTATCGAAAGAGATATACATTTTCAATTAAATATTCTTCCCAAGTAATATTAGTTAGACTGCACGTCTCAAGGTTGAAAGCATACTGGAATATTTGTCAAACATATCCTATTTGAAATGCATGGAAATGTTAAAACATATAATGGAAACATAATCAACTATTACAGATATTTGAAACCAATCATTTCAGATTAATTAAGTATTCAGTAACTGCTGAAATCTATGGAAAGTGTAAGCTATCAGAGGCCCACACACATTTAAAATGACTTTAAAGTAAAACAAAAGAAAACAACTCAGGGCGAAGACAAAAATTAGCTTTGATGGATTTCAAGAGAAATGTTTGTCTGGGAATTAATTTTTCCATCAGTCCTTCCAGAAAGTAAATGTCCTTAAAATTTATTTAGAAGTGAAAGGAAATAAAAAAAGTTTAATTATTATCATATAAATAAGCAGAGTTTCGATAATTTTGTAAATAGTAACTATTAAGAAGGGAAAATATTTTTATTTGTATATGTTTCTGGTCAAACATCGGAGAAGTAAAAGATAAAAAAATATAATTCAACGAACTTTTCGGGGAGAATGAAGAATAGGTTCGAAATTTATGTAACAGTTCCTTGATTATAATCACGGTGAATTGTTTTTAGAATTATGTTGAGATAAAAATTAATATAATATATACATACTAATCAAAATATGAGCGAATTTTATTTACTTTTATTGTAAGTTCTATAACATACCATGCTTCACAACGAAGTTAATTTCTAAAGCAAAATATGACATTTATCTTGTTTTTATGACATTTACCTTGTTACTACACATATAAAATTGAAGTAGAGAAGTTATGTTTTTTCCCCTAAGGCATAAGCCTTAGGGGAAAATGTACTTACATACCTTTCAAATTAACTATATTTGAAATTTCATTACCAATGTAGATTTATCCAGGGTGGTCATAAGTTAATGGTATACACTTTAAGGGTAGATACAGGACAAGGTAACGATAATTTATTGTATAGGAATGTAGGGACTCTAGTGATGCGGCGAGCTGCAAAATAGGTGGGGGGAGAAAAGAGAAATTTGACTATTGATTTTTTGTGTTGCCAGAAGGGAGTGGTATATGTCTAGCTACCGTTCAACATGATGCATCTCAAAAGGGGAAAGTACCATTCGCAATTGTGCTGACTTCTACGGTGGGAAACTTTAACTATGCCGAAAAAGCAGACATACATTACATGCACGGTTTTGCAAATGGTAACGAATGTATCACGCGTAGTTTCCTGTTTCCTTTCGTCCTTTTGTGTGTGCGTTTTGTGGCTCACAGCGTCATTTGCGCCCATACATTCCTATTCAATAATTGACTATTAAATTTTACCTAAGCTTGAAGTTTGTACCATGCATTCAGAACCACCCTGTAGTGACAAAAAAAAAAAAAATGAAGGATCATTTTGAAAACTATGTACAGTTGAACCTGTTTTTGTGCGGTAGTTAGGGACCGCGTAAAATAAACGCACAGAAAATATTCAAAAAATTTATAAATTCTTATGTAAAACAAACTAATTCGTGGAAATACTACAGACAATTTTTTAATGCGGTGGATAGGGACCACATAAAAAAGTCACATTTATAAAATACGCCCATCATTTACGAAATTTATGTAATAGTACTTCCATAACCAAATAAAAAAATAAAATATTACAACTGGAAACATTTTAAAACATATAGTTTCTCATTGCATACACGGATAATTTTTCAAAATGCACATACATAACTCATTGCTACTCATCATAATCCAAAGCCCCTGTAATGAATAAATTAAAAATCGCTTTCGTCACCTGAAGGTACAATTGCAAATTGATTTATTTTTTGGCAACATAAAGTAAGATATAAGTTTTTGTGACGAAGGTCGAGTGGTCAGTTGCTTATCAATGTCACGATAACCAGACATACATGATTGAACCCCCTTTTTGAAATTTTCTTAACTGGTATCTGTTTGAAGAAATTGCTTTTCCAATTTGTTGGAAAGCTGAATGTCTGCATATATTTATCCACTCTCAAGTAATCCGGTTCTTCTTGTCCGTCTTCATAATCCATCAAATTATTCATAATGTCACTGTCATTGAAAATTTCGTCTTCAATCAAGCGTGGGCTTTTGGAGCGTTGAGGAAAGAAACTGAATGCGCATTGTCGGCAGACTGTTTATAACAAATGAATAGAGCGTCTTGAGGTGTCTACATTTCAGTGGCGTAACGTACACCCACGCATCATGGGGGGGGGAGGACTCTAGGAGAACAAGGCCTGACTTATGCTTAATACGTAATTACCCAATTTATAAAATACTAAAGGCAAAACCTGACTTTCAGAGAGGATCCTATCATTCTCCGGTACACCAGTGTTAAATATATAAAAAACATTAGTCGCGCCAAAGTTATTGAAATGCATACACCGCATAAAAAAATCGCACAAAACAAATCGCATAAAAAAAAGACCGCACAAAAACAGGTTCTACTGTATAGATAAAAAGCTCATAGCAGATTGCATTCCTTATATATTTTGATTAAATACATTTTTGCAAATAATTTAAAAACAATCTATTATATATAACGATATTATTATGCTCCATTTCAAATTACGTACTTAAAGACTTAAGTACAAGCTCTTTACATACAAATGAATATTAATATAGATAATGAAATATTTTTGAGTGATATATCCACACTATCTTCAAATAACTTGAAATAAAAAGTAGTTTAAATTGAAACTAGAAAAAAATGGTTTAGTTAAAAGTCACCATCAGATTTTTATATAACGTCCTTAAAGTATCGTAAACAGGAGAATCTTTATTAGAACATGTGGAGACGGGAATCTTGCATGAGTGTTTTAAAAGATGGTTTTTAATTAATTAAAAAAATACAAATGTTGGCAGTATTCAAAGATAAAATTGTACGTTTTATACAAAAATTAAAGTATATATATATATATATATATATATATATATATATATATATATATATATATATATATAAATATATATATATTTCTCTACAGCGTTTCTTTAGTATCTGCACCACATTTTCCAATGACATATTAGCGAATAAACAAGGAAGAAACAGGTTATCTGCATTTATAAATTTATTGCGAGCATGTATCGAAATAGCAATGAGTTCACTTTGCAGATAGAGACATAATTGGCTATTTCTGAAGAAAATTTAAAGACGGGAGAAACACTCCCCTTCTCTCAAATAAATAGATAGAATGGAAGGGAAATTCAAACACAGCATGACAGAAAAGTATATTTAAAGTACCCTTGCTATCAACGTTTCCATAACATATAAAAAGAAATATGTGTATCCATAACGACACTGTAATTTATTTCCTTTATGAAACTTCTTAAGAAGGGATTGACGGGTATTTTCTTGTATACCATGAAATCCTTTTCTCTAATACATCTACATTATTACACATTTTCAACTGTGAAGGAGTGGTTGTATTATTACGCATTTTCTGGGTTACCGCCAATCTCTCTTTCCGCCTGCCGTCACGAAAATTTGTCGCCGGTGGGGCTCTGATAGCATGATTTTGGAGCTCATTTCATCTCAATAAATCAAACATTTATTACGGTTAATGGTCCTTTGTAACATATGTAATAATATATATGCGTAATGATATTGCTAAAGAGTTTGTATATGTGTGTTTCGATCTATGTCATTTTTATATATCAATGATATGGCTTTCATATGTTTTTTTGTTGAACATTTTAAGAGAAGATATGGGTTTGTTATTAATATGGTTTTCCAATTAGTTTGTGAGGTGATGGTTTGTTATATGCGTTGTTTTTTCCCTTAAACTATCATTCCGAATGCATGAACTTTCAATACATTTCAAAGAAACTTAAAAGGAATTTTTTATTTAAATTTTTGATTTTATACATAAAAAAATGTACTTCAAATTGAAATGATGTTTAAAGTAAACAATTTTAATGATAGTATATAATTTTAAAAGTGTTGTTTTGTGGTAACTCATTTTTTATTATAAAGAAATTCGTATTTTTGAACCATGGACGTGAACTTTTACTTCTCGAGCTTGCTTTCAATGTATTCAAATATAATGACTTTACAGACAGATCATCGTGCAATGGAAAAAAGACAGCTATCTTCTAGATTAGTAGGTTATAAAATTGCTGCGTCCATGAATATATTTTTATAACAAAAATTTAGTCATGAACTACCTAGTGAAATAACTATTTCAATGCATAAAAGAAAAATTAAAAATTACTTTTGATATTCTGAAAATGAAAGATTAAAATGATATTAAAGAATATAAAATAAGATTATTTCATAAATTAACTTTAACAAAAGTATAACTTTAGGTAATAAATGTATGTACAGAAAGATATAAATTGTATTTAAAAATATGTGAGTAATATACAGTACGTAAGTATCTTTACTTAACATTCTTTTGTTCAGTACCCAGAAAATATTTTACATTAATTTCTTTTCTCGAGATCATGCACAAAACAAAACCGTTATCTAGATGCAAAACTATTTTATACCGCCATATTTTAGACAAGTTATTGTATGAAGAGGTAAGATTCCGTTCATATTTAAACTTACATAGGCGGTCTGATTTTGACCGTGCAATGCTTGTCACTAATTTTATTTTGTATGCATACGTTTAATGTTTTACTGTAAAATTTTAATGCGCAAAAAGCATTGCTAATTTATTTTAATTTTCATCCTAACCAAATTGAGGGACACATATTTATATTCATATTGGAACTTTTGTGAACCACCTAAGAAGGTCCACACATCACCAGCAACCTTTTCAGAGGACCTTTAGGAGTTGAAGGAGCCAATTGGAGAATATATATGTTCTAAATCACTGTGATTTCCAAATTTCTGATGAAAAAACACATGCAAAATAAAAGTTTCAATTGAGTAGTATGGGCTATAAAGAATAAACACTATTGATTTCATCGAATCTTTCTGATTTTTTTTAAATGAGGCTATAAATAAGTATTTTGTATATTATATCATTGCAGACTTAGTACGTTCTCCAGGAAATCCTATCGCTTTTAAATGTGGAACCACATAGATATATACCATTTGCTTCGATGTAATTTTGACGCCCAGTTTCCTACCCACAGGGAGGTACGAAATTGTACTAAATACTTTAGGTTTGCAGAGAACACATAAGTCAGACAGGCACTCTAGAAGTCTTTCACATGCCATATAATCATACGACAGGGATGCTGTTGATATTTGCATCATGAAAATCCACTGACTTGGGCCAGGTTAAAACCCTCAGACATGAACGTACAAGGTTTAATCACCTACACCAGTGATTGGCTCCCCCCGTTCCACGGATCAAATGGTTTCGGCCGCCTAAAGAACATTAAACTATTTCCATTTTATTTAAAGTGGCGCATTTCTCTCGGATTTTCGCAACCCTCCACGGAAATCTCACTTTATATTCCACGTTAAATCACTTTTATTCATTTTTGGTGTAACTATATTTTATTCTAAAGGCATATTTAAATGTAACTAAATTAAAATTGTTAAACCAAAACAATATAAAATATAAACAATCAACGTGTCCCACCCTAGGCGGGCCGTGGTAAAACTATCAAACGTTGACCGGTCCGCAGTGATAAAAAGATTACAGAGCTCTAATCTACACCACCAGCTGGTTTCAAGAAAACTCTTGATGTATAGACATACATCTAGAATTTCTACATTTAAAAGACAAGTAAACTACTATTTATGTTCAATCATATAATGGTCAATTATTTTCATTATATGTATAAATAAGAATATATTTCTGCATTTCAACGTAAGTGAAATTCCCCGATTTATAATTATTCTCTATAAATCGAAAGTAATCAATAGAATAGATTAAAAAGAAAATTCTTCACTCCAATCCTATAACTATCTAAATCCGACATTTAAACATCAATTTCGTAAAGCGTCTATTCCGTTACATCGACGAAGCATGTTCTAGAAGAAATTTGCGAAAGATAAAATGGATATCCACGTAAAAGTTCGTCAAAAAGAACAAATATGCTTAAGCTCTTTTTTACCTTCGAATAAAAAATGATTTTCTCAAAAATCTTCCCCCGTGTATCATCTGCTCTGCGGAAAAGTGGTAATATTCTGCATTTTTTTCCTCATGCAAATGGATTGACGTGCCCTCTGAAACGGGTCGTTGCCAGAGTACTGAAGACACCTTCAGTGCCATTTTCTCTACAAGATAAACTAAGTACTTCAGTGTCTCTTCCCCGGAATTTCAAGGAGCCATGTGTCAAGGAGATATTCCCATGAATAGTAGGTCAGTGTAATGGATCGTGAAAGGAATTTTTTGAAAGAGTAAAATCTATACGATGCAATGGCGAGTTTGGAATACTTTTTCGATGATTTCATTAAAAGGATTGAAATGATTTTTTTCGTAATTGTTATCTTCAACATTTTATCTTGAAAAGTTAATTTTACAAATTAAAAAGAATTTAAAGTTCTTTTATTTACATTTTTCATTTCGAATGAATGTAGTGATATTTTTTATTCAATTAATTCTTGAATAATAAACTTTTTTGCTAAGTTTTAAACATGCATTACAAAAATTGATAAAAAATAATTCACACAGTTTTAATAAAAATAATTTTCTAATGTATAAGATAAAAATGTGGAACGATAGATGTTTTCCTAATACTGTTAAGGTATCCAACTACTTCCGGAACCATTATTTTTCAAAAGATTATAACTAAATAATATTTATGATATTTAGTGTTACTTAGATTAGAAAATGTATATAAAATTGTTTTAAGAATATTATTACAATAAAAATACTTTAAATACAATATTTTGATAAAACTAAACATGGAATGACAAATTTTCAAAATATTCTCCTCTTGGGAAAAATACTTCTATTATAATAATATCTTGCCTGTATGTAGCTCAGACCTCTGTACAGAGGCTCAACTAGAAGGTTTGAAATATATACCTTAGAAGTGGGTTTATCCATGTTTTACGACAACAGAAGGGATAAATTTTATGAAAAAAAACGCCGATAACTATTTCAATGGGTTGTAACTCTGAAAATAATGTGATTTTTTTAAAAAAAATAGTTCAGACTCTCTGAAGAATTTTTTAATTTACATAAGAAAGATATTGTTATTGTAGAAGCATTTTTTATAAAAGTAGATTTTGAAAAAAAGGTTATTCTAAGTTAATCTTTTGCCAAAATATTGTATTTAAATAATTTTTTTCCTCATAATGTCCTTAAAACTATTTTATGCATGCATTCTAGTCTAAGTGACACTGAATATCATGAAAATTATACATTTATGCGCTTTCTGAAAATCCCGGTTCTAAACGCAGTCGGATACCTTAATAGTCAAAAGAAAAACTTCGACGTAATTTAGCATCGCTACTTGTTAAAATAAACAAAACTATTATTATAAGAAAGATTTTATTACTTTTAATCGGCATTGCCAATTTTAATGTTTTGAGAAATAAATAAGTGTAAAAAAATATTTTACGAAACATTAAGTATGGGAATACAGTTTTATTTTTTTTGAGGATTTTGATCTTTAAAAAATAATGCTTTACTACAGAGTATTAACAAGAATATGAAATTACATGCAATATAATTTTATTACCCTTATTATCACAATTAAATAAATGATCAGAAGAAATTCATTAAAAATATTGCATATGAAAGGAAATAAATTTTAAAGTAATGTAAAACTGCAATATATACTTTACTTCTTACCCAGTTTTATGAGTAAAATTTTATTTATGTTCGAATTATTTATTTATTTTCCTTTCCTTTAATTTGTATCACAACGTAATAAAAGTATATGGTTTTTGAAATATTGTATTCCTTTTTCCAGAAGTTGAAGTTTCTATGAGTGAAATTAATGAAGCTTTGCAAATGAATTAAATTTAATGAAGGTAATGGTTTTTTATAAAACAAAATATAATTTCATTCTTCGGTAAAATTGAATGAAAGCAGCACAAGCTAAACCAGAATATATCGTTTGTGTTTTTGTAATATAAATAACTCCTTTTTCAATATTATTGTTTAGACTATTAGCATGCTATTTATGTGACCTGAAAGACTCTCAATAAAAAAATAATGTTGCTTAAATGAAACTGGAATATAATTTTTGAAGTACACAGCATTTTTTAACAAGTTGGTTTTATTAAAAAATAAAAAAATACAATTATTATCAAACGGTTTGTAAATTGTCACAGTTCTGATTTTAATATGCTTCTATCTAATATTTATGAGTTATTAACATAATATTAAAAACCAATACTTAAAACGTGATAAAACGGCATACAGCTTTATACATTTATGAAAAAGATTTTTAACTAATAAAAAATAAAATTTACTTAAGGTATCCGACTACGTTCGGAACCATGATTTTGGAAAAAGCTTATAAATGGATAATATTTATGATATTTAGAGCTACTTAGACTAGAAAACATATATAAAATTATTTTAAGCATATTAAATTGTTTCTTAAACATATTAAAATTGTTTATCATTACAATAAAACATTATTTAAGTACAATATTTTGACGAAAAATGAACATAGAATAACCAATTTTCACAAATTATTCTCCTTTTATGAAAAATGCTATTTTTGTAATAATATTTTGCTTGTATATATCTCAGACCTCTGTACAGAGGCTGAACTAGAATATATATATATATATATATATATATATATATATATATATATATATATATAACTTAGAAGGGGATTTATCTATATTTTACTCCAACAGGGGGAGGGGAGAAATTTTAAGGAAAAAACGTCGATAATCATTTCAATTGGAGGTAACTCTGAAAATATTGTGAAGTTTTCAAAAATCTTAGTTCAGACTCTCTAGAGAATTCCTTAATTTATATAAGCCAAATATTATTATTATAAGAGTATTTTTTATAAAACGAGAACGTTTTGAAAATGAAGGTTATTTTAAGTTAATCTCTTTTGTCAAAATATTGTATTTAAATAATTTTTTTCGTCATAATGTCCTTAAAACTATTTTATACATGTATTCCAATCTAAGTGACACTAAATATCATGAAAATTATGCATTTATGTGCTTTTTCAAAATCACGGCCCCAAACGTAGTCGAATACCTTAATTAGTAGCTTTCAAAAATATTTATGTATATAATCGCTTTTCTGTAAAATAAAATCTCTATTAAATACATCAATTCTATTTTATCTTTTAATTGTATTAAAGTCAACAGTTCAGTTTTAAAACAGCAATAGAATTCATAGTAGAAGAGTGAAATAAACTGAGCGTAAGAAAACACTAGATATATTCATTACTAAAAAGGATTTATCTAGTAAATAGAGAAAAAAATAATAAAAATAAACTTTAACAAGAATCTCTAAAGCAAAAAAAAAATGTTGTTCTGCAGTTTGTAAGTCTTCGAGGTTTTAAAGGATATCCTAAGTATTTGTAATGAATAGCTGGTTAGCCATTATATTATAAAAGAAAATAAAAAGAACTTCAGTAAATAAAAAAATGGTAGTGTGAAAAAACACTAAAATAAATTTGAAGTTTATTTTCAGGGCACCTTCTATAACAAAGAACAAATAAAAATATTCTGCTAAGTATTTTTATAAATCAAATATTAAATTTAAAATTTCGACTATTGAAGAGTATTTTATTTTATTTTTGGTATAGAAATAAGATTTATCTTACATCGTTTGCATTTTAAATAAAGTAAAAAAAAAACGTGATTAAATATGCAATGATATATTATAAACAATTCTACTTAACGGAATTTTACTGTCCTCATAATTTAACATAGAGAGAGTTACATAAACAAGTTAACTGAAACCAAGCTTAATTTTCTTTTATTTTACTAAGCTCTTATTTTTGTTTGGATACTTTGTTGTTTTATAAAATTAATACCCTCATCCAACCGCTTCACTTGGTATTCCATGATGTTTTATGAATCCATGTACATTTTAAAATTATTAATATAGGATATTAGTTAATAAAGTGATTAAATTAAAGTTAGTTATAATGTATTAATTTTAACATATTATAAGCGTTTCATTTTATTCAAAAACACAGCTTTTATCTCTTCACTTAAAAATGATAGGATTTGAGTTTTTCAAACAGGGGTGTGTTTATACTTGTCCCCTAACCACCCTCGGTTGATGATTTCCGAAAATCTCGTTTCTTACCGGTTCTATATTGAACAAAAGAAACTTGACAGCCAAATTAAAAATAAGTTGAATTGATAGTTCATGAAATATCTTGATGAGTTCGTGAAAGTCGCTATTTTATATATATTTGCTGTCCGTGTCCCACCTGCTACGTTGGGTATTTGAAGATGTTGCATGACTTAATACTATTTATATATATTATTGATATCGAAGTCCTAGAATTAAGTTTTCGAATATTTTGAAAGTCATGCTTATATTCCCTGATATTTATTTAAAAATGACAGGAATCACAAAAGAGAAAATATTTTACACACTGTAATCCTTTTTCGCAACGTACTTGATTTTTGCAAAAAATTTTTCAGTGTATTTCCACTCAACACAAAATAAACATGATGATCAAATTTCAATTATGTAGGTTGCATAGTTTTAAAATAATATTTTTTTTGTTTCTCTTCCATTTTTTAATTCTTTTTACTTACGGAAATGGATTCCCAAAGTGGTAACCACTTTAGGAATCAAATTCTGTGAAACCCTTTCTTATTGGGCCTCTACTCAAAGAGAAGAAGCAATGTTTATAAAATTTAAAATGTGTGTGTATCTAATAGTTTGAGAGATTTCGTAAGTAGTGAGTGAGTTGTTTTTCTCCTATTTGTATATAAATGAAATAATACTTTATAAAATTATGTAAATTGTAAAAAAAATGCATTTATTTATTAATTTTTTAGAAAACAAATGCGGATAATCCACCGAAAATTTTGAAAAATAAAGTGTACTAAAAGACAGAAACAGATTTAAAGCTAAAAGTTCTTCTGAGTAAAATAACCAGGGAAATCATTACATAGATCATTCATCTATTTAATGCAACAAAATCCGTTCGCTGATAAAAGTAAAATTAAAAAAAAAAGGAAACTAAAGAAAAGAAGGGGAAAAATCTGAAAACGTTTCTGCTGCACCGAATGGTATTGGAAATCAATGTTTTATATCCCAGATGTATAACATATTATATTTCCTTTTTTTTAGATTGCAGTTTCAGGTAAATTGGCAATAAAATAGATATGTGATGAGAACTAATCGCTTTATTGCGACTCTGTGGTTGTGTTAATCAAGCATGAAATAACTATCCTCAAACACACAAAAGAAGAAAGCAAGCTCAAACAAACTCATTCAATACTTCAGTTCTTAAAAGTGTTGTAATTAAATAAAAAGCTTCAGTTATATAATTTATTTTACTAACTTTAAGGTTTTAAAACATATGGTATACTTAATAAAAAATATTATTCATTACGATCATTTATCAATATATCATTGTATTTAGGCGATTGTATTTAAAAAAATATTATATATATTAATATAATTTATTAATAGATAATTTTATTTTAAGCAGTTTTTTCAGTGTTTAAGGTCATTTTTAAAATTATTGAACTACTTAAATTGTTTGTTTTTTTAAAATGATTACGTTAACGTAAAATTTTAATGCTGAAATGTGTTACCATTCAAAGTTTTAATTTTATTATTATTTTGCATACTTATAAAAAGGTTTATTTTGTTTATTACATTTTACAAAAATAAATATGAAAGTCATAAACATTTTTATTAATTTTTATCTAAATTTATAACTACACACAAATTTGCTTTATGCATTTATAGTTAAACGATACAATAGGAGAAAGTAACCCAACTTTGAATTTAAATAACAATTTCTTTCCGTAATATTTTCTAAACATTTGAAAATAGATAGCCTTCTAACATTTTTTATTATTATTATTCATGATATTGTGTGTTTTACCTTATGTATTTTCTCCCTGAATTATAAATAGTCCATTTATTGTACTTTTTATTTTGCTATATAATTTTAGATATTTCATCTTTTCTAACAATGAAAATGCAAATTCAGAGCAAATGTTTATTGCTTCAAAACATTCAAGTACAGTTGGTAATGCACATTTTCCAGCATAATATTCTGGTTAAATCTCAATTTAATATATTCTTTTAGAGTGAATCGGTAGCTATGATTAATGTATGGAATTTGTGGCTGGCGTGTTGCGGGTTCGAGCTTTGGTACTACTGAAGACTTGCCATGCAGAGGAGACTGATGTAAATAAAATTTGTCGAGTTCAAAGTCATCTAGTTGGAGTGATGTAGTAGTTTGGATAGAGGGTGCAAATTTAATTGTCGTCCTCCTTATTTCATCAAAACTTAAAATTGCGAGGTTGTCGCCAAAAGTCTTCATGCACCTTTAGAATGCAACGCTAATATAAACGTCATTCACTCAAATTTATTATTGATAGTATAAGAATTTTATGAGAAAAGGCTGAAAAAACATACAATGGAGTTTGATAAGGTTGTACACATGACCTCAAAGTTCTGCTGATTTAGCCCAACTATTGTGAGAAACCTAGCCCATGATTCGCTTGCCCTCAAGGCTCAGACGATATTTCCTTTTGATGCTCTTCTTAGAAAGGAAAAAAAAAGTATATCGTTTGGTGTTAATGGGGTCTGTTCAGGGGAACATCAGAAGAAAATGACCAGGTTCTTTTTTTCAGCACATAAAAAAACAGCGTTTTTCGCTTTAGAGTAAGTGATGGAAAGTCACATGTGTTGTGTACGAGATAAACTGATTCTTCATTTATTTCATAGGAGACAAATAATTTTAAAAAATAAACTTTTATAATCTTTTAGAGAGGGCAAATACAACTCATGGAAAAACTTTAATATATCATGCATAGCATGACTATTTAACTAATATATATATATATATATATATATATATATATATAAATTTAAAAGCCATGTCTATATGTGATTAATGACCATCTTTATTTCAAAAAATTTCTAAAATAATTTTGTTTTTTTAGTATTCAAACCGTTATTAATAGTTTAGTTTATTAAATTGCTGGGTTTACTTTTATTAGGTGTTGTGTATTTGTGGGACGGTTAAAATGGCGATCTTTTGGGAGAGGGTATGTTTAAATATTTTAATAGCCCTTTATACTCAAATATTAATTTCTACATTATGTAAGTAGTTCTGATTAGTTTGTCCTGAAGTAATATTATTAATAATCGGATTAAATATTTTATTTTCTATGAATAACATATTCATAGTCCTATTTGCTTTGCCTAATATCAAGTAGTATAGGCATATTACAAGTGAAGGTTGGAAGGCCTCAAAACATTGTTTAAACCTGAATTCTTTGTACCAAAGGATAAGTGTGTGTGTGTGCTGTCATAGAATCTCTCTCATGGTTACTTACTTCTTAATATACTGTCTGGCTATACACTGGTGGTAAAAAATTAAGGACGAAGTCGAAAAAATTAGAATATCAGCTGAACGAAGTGGCAGAGCGGACAGAAAGACCAATCAGGAGATTAAGTAAGGTAATGTACGGTAGCACATGCGCAGATATGCAGGTAGACGTAATGGGGAGTGTCTGAGTAGTATAAAGCATGTTGTCGGTGTAAGATCAGTATTTCTGGCAAAGAGATTGCACGCCGTATAGCAGTTAAAATCACACCGAGTTGCTGCCTCAGCGAGAAATGGCAAATAATCAATCTGTTAGACGACATCTGGATGCTTTTACCCGAGATCGAATCATTGGAAAGTTCGAGGAAGGCCGCAGAGTGACAAGTGTGGCTGCAGAGTTCGAATTGCTCACATCATCGTTTCACGACTTTGGAGACAATTTAAACCTACAGGAACAGCTATCCGGGGGTTCAGTAGGGGTCGTCCACGAGGAACCACACCCGCAGATGACCGGTACATTGTCTTACAGGCCAGAAGAAACAGGCGGCCGACAGCGGGAGAAATCGCTAAACACACGACACAGGCGACTGGACGACCGATATCGCGTTTTACCGTGGCCAGATAACTGCACGTTGGTGGTCTGTTTGCACGAGTACCTTTAACGCCTGCCCATCGGAGAAGGCGTTCTCTGTGGTGCCGGAAACACCGGAATTGGAGAGACAATGAATGGGACGAGTACTCTTTACAGATGAGAGCAGATTCAGTTTCAGTAGCGATTCTCCTCGCATACCCATCTGAGAGAGCAAGGAAGCCGCAATCATCCCTCGAACATCATTGAAAGGGACAGGTATGGAGGTCGCGGTGTTCTCGTTTGGGGAGGCATTATGCTTGGTAGTCGTACAAACCTTCTCATCTTCGACGCAGGTTCAGTCAACGGGACTCGTTATTGTTACGAGATTCTTCTTCCATATGTGCGTCTTTTTAGAGGCGCTTTGGGTCTGCAGTTCCTTTTCATGTACGACAATGCACCATGTCATCGCACAGTAGCTGCCGAACAGCTCTTAGAGAGTGAGGATATTGAACGTATGGCTTTGGCCGGCACGATATCGGATCTCAATCCCATCAAGCATGTATGGGATTTTCTAGGCAGACGCTTGGCAGCTCGTACCTTACCACCAGTAACGATTCGGGAGCTTCGATTGGCGCTGCAAGACGAATGGGCAGCAATGCCTCAAGAACTCATTGACACCCTCATTCTCAGCATGGGCAGATGCTGTGAAACCTGCCTAGCAGTCAGGGAGATCATATCCCCTACTAAAGGCCGGATGTTTCTTGCTGGACACCCATCACATGAATGTTTCGGCCTTCAGTCGCATTTTTTTGCGCTCCATGCTACTTTCTCAATTTCTTTTTATCCTCAGATTTTCTTTTAGTAAGGGTTGCTTACATTACACATGTCCTTACGTATTGGGGATCTTACGGTATTAAATGTGTTGATTTGGAAAGCTTTTTGTACAAAGTTATATTGAAGAAACCGTCTCTTCCTTAATTTTTTCACACCAGTGTATTTCTGTGTATCCTTATTTTTTATTATAGCTATTTACTATATATTAGTATAATTAATTATTTTATATACATTATATGACTGTATAAACACATATTTTAGAATAAACTATGCTGTAAGTTATTTAAATTACGGTAAGTTATTTGATGTATTTTAAGCTATAATACGCAAATCAAACTTAGGATTCTCACAGCATAGCTGTAAATAATATTTTATCAAGTTACTATTTTATTTCAGAAAATACTGATCATGAATATTTTTTTTCAAATTTTCTTGAACCCAATGCTATATTTGTAGAAAAATAATAAAATTATACATGATTATATTTTTATTTATAAATTCAAATCCAGAAAACATAACAGGAGGTTTATAAAAAAGAAAACAAAAGTATTAGCTCATCTGAATGTAATTATAAACTTAAAATCCAACTTAGTAGAGTTTAAACATAAGAAATAAATTACACTAACGTGTATAATACTGTAAATAAAAAAGTAGTTGAAAGAGAAGAAAGGAAAATGGTAAGCAAAAGTGAAATATGTGTTAAAGACTTACGAAAAGCGATTCTGGATAATTAAAGAAAAGATAGACAAGACTGGTTGTGCTGATGCAACCACCTTCTGGCATCCTTTGGGATAGCCATTTCACTTCCTTTCTCGATCCTGCTTTCTTTTGGTCGAATAGTTTGTTTCTTATAGTTCGTGACTGGATAATTATGTTAAGGGAATTAAACTACGATTTTCTTTGCTCTGCTGCTTCTAGTCCCAAACTGTTTTTTTTTTCTCTCGACGTCCCGAAATGGTTGCCAAAACAACTTTTTTCACTCATATATTTATCTTAGTTTAAGAAAGTGTTTACTTAAGTTACATGTTCGAGTTGGCTTTAAGTACTTTTTTTTACAATGGTTAAATTTGCAATACGTACAATGCAAAAGTATTCGATTTAATTTCCCTTGCGTGAAAATAAACTTCTGATGGATATTTGTATTATGTTTGTCTGAAGTTCAGCAATTAAAACATGGTTTTGATGAGTGTTTTTTTTTATTTATAATGTGCATAATCTGATATCGAATCATTCATTTGTTTTGGCGTACACATCATTGTATGTACTAAGAAATGTTTATACTTGTGTTTTTAATATGCTATTTAACTCTCCGCTAGTTGGGCTTCAAAACGTTCCAGCCATAGGCGCGTGACATCTCTCAAATGCATCACCTCAAACTTATATTTGAGGATGATTTAATTATTCTATTGGTGAGATGTGACATTAAAATATATTCGACATAAAATGTTATTTAAAATATAATAAGAAACTGAAATATTTCAACGAAAAAATATTAGAGTGATTATACGGTTATATATATATATATATATATATATATATATATATATATATATATATATATATATATATATATATATATATATCAGTGTGTCACCAGTGCTTGCATTTTAAAATGCCTTGTCGCAGTGTTCACAAATTATCTTACAATGTTCAAGGCACATGGTTTTTTTTGTATAGTACGTAAACAGATTTTAAGTTATCTGACTACGTTCCGAACCGTGATTTTAAAAATGGCTGGATAATGTTCGTGATATTTAGTGTCACTTAGGTTGGAATACATGTATTAAATTGTTTTAATTACATTTTGACAAAAAATTATTTCAATACAATATTTCGGCTAAAAATTAAGTTAGAATAACATTTTTTCAAAATGTTTTCCTTTTGTGAAAAATACTTGTATTATAACAATATTTTGCCTGTATATAGCTCAGACCTCTGTACAGAGGCTCGATTATGACTTTTGAAAAATTCACAATATTTTCAGTTACCACCATTTGAAATAATTATCGGTGTTTTTTTCTTAAAATTTCTCCCCTCTGTTGTCGTAAAACATAGATAAACCCCTCTTCTAAGTTATATATTTGAAAAATTCTAGTTGAGCCTCTGTACAGAGGTCTGAGCTATATACAAACAAAATTTTATTATAATAGAAGTATTTTGCATAAAAGAAGAATGTTTTGAAAATTGGTCATTCTATGTGCACTTTTGGTCAAAATATCGTACTTAAATAATTTATTACTGTTGTATTTTTTTAATTTTTTAATACTATTCCTAAAATAATTTATATACATTTTCTAATCTAAGTGACACTAAATATCATAAATATTATCCATTAATACGATTTTGTTAAATCTCGGCTCCGAACGTAGTCGAATACCTTAATAATATTTTTTTGGTGTCCTGACAAGAGGGAACTCTACTTTCTCTTCCAAGTTCCCGGTGATGTTTCTCTATGTTTTTCGTTTTGAATGAGACGTTGCATATCAGATATATCTTCAATTCTGAAACAAATGAACAAGTGATGTGAATGGTACACTCAGACCGTCTTCTCAGGTGATCTTTCAAAAGTTCGTGAACTATTTTTACTGCATATGAGCGAGACGGTTCTGAGTGATATTGATTACAAACGTAGATATTTTTGGAGTTTATTGCAACTACATTGATGATAAAATAAAATACTGTGACTGTCTTAGCTCATTTCACTTCTCAAATACATCTCCACACTAAAAAAACCATATCATACATATTTACAATAATACAGATGTTACAAAATACTTGTTTCGAATTATTTTCATATAAAACTGAAATCATATATTTTACAAGAAAAAAAATCAAAGTTAATGAAACAGTGCAATATCTTAAGAAATGACGTTTTTCGACACGCTGCATCACTCAGATTCAATAAACCCTGTCACCCGAAGTATGAAGAAATAGTCCTCGTCCTAGACACTGAATCCTAGGACAAGTGAAGAAAGACAGATAGAAGAAGGAGGGGCGCTTTTCACCCCACTGTATGGACTCATCATCGAAACTATTTTTACTATGCATCTGAGAGTTTCCTGCGCCTAACAGAGTTAAATGTCCTCGAAAAGCATGCTTACCATTTTTCCCTCGTGTCTTAATTAAATTAAATTAAATTAATTTTTTAGCATTCAAATGGCATTGTGTTGAAAATGTTGGTACAGAATGAAATTGAATACCTGATACTTTCCATCTGGAAGAATTTCTAACTCATCTTCAATCATTTTTAACGATTCACAATTAAGTTCCATTCCCTTTAAGGTATTCGACTATGTTCGGAACCTTGATTTTGTAAAAGCGTGTAAATGGAAAATATTTGTAATATTTAGTGTCACTTAGATTAGAGAATGTATATAAAATTGTTTTAAGAATAGTATAATAATAAAAAAATATTTAAGTACAATATTTTGACAAAAAATTAACATAGAATGACCCATTTTCAAAATATTCTCCTTTTGTGAAAAATGCTTCCATTATAATAATATTTTGCCTGTATATAACTCAGACCTCTATACAGAGGCACAACTAAATTTTTTGAGATATATAACTTAGAAGTGGGTTTATCCATGTATTACGACAATATAGGGGAGAAATTTTAAGAAAAAAACGCCGATAATTATTTCAATTGGTTGCAACTCTGAAAATAATGTGAGTTTTTCAAAAAAAGTAGTTCAGACTCTTTGGAGAAGTTTTACTTTATATAAGCAAGCTCTTATTATTTTAGAAGCATTTTTTAAAAAAGGAGAACAATTTGAAAAAATGTTATTCTAAGTTAATGTTTAGCCGAAATATTGTATTTAAATAATCTTTTTCTCAAAATGACCTTAAAACAATTTTATACGTGTATTCAAATCTAAATGACACTAAATATCATGAAAACTATCCATGTATGTGCTTTTTTAAAATCAGTTCCCAACGTAGTCGGATACCTTAACCCTTTATAAAACCATGTGATAAGTCTATTATTTTTAGGCAAAATTGGTTTTTCAGTGTTCATGTTAAGCTATTTTCTACCTATGATTTGTGAAGCTAGCACTTTGGCTTTCATGGCAACTGATATCTGCATTTTCCAAGCCTCAAATGTTAGGGATGACCTGTAAATTACCTGAGAATCAAGAAAACTGTTCCAGATGATGCACGGTTCACTCAAGTCGGTGACCATTTATAACTTGATAAAAACATATAGTCGTTGCCATTTGTACTCTTCTAAAACACATGAAAACACGATAAGTTGGTATAGGATGCAATGTCTAACATGTGTTGACCCCTGGTTGCTTTTAAATTTCTTGAAAAGATGTACGCATAATTTCTTAATTCTTTTATTACAAAATATATTTTTTTTATAGTTTCCTCAGTTAATTTAGTAATTAAAAGCTATTTTAGGAATATTATATAATGTAATACAAAAAGTAATGCAAAACATATATCTTTAAATAATAGCTTCCAATAGGGGGGGGCAATGTTAAAAATGATTTTAAAAATCAAATAATTTTTTAAGTGATTAGTTGAATGAATTTCTTTTTAAAAGTCATTCTAAATCACAAAAATACTGTAACAAATTTATTACTAAAAAAGTGCCTTTCTAAAGTGTTTTAAATAAATAAGTTTAAAATTAACCTTATATACAATGGATACGACATTATTCTATACTTAACTTTTATGTGCTATACTTTAAAGAAACACATGTCAAATATAATTAAAACAAATTTTAAAATAAACGTCTGCGATAAACTTGATGACTGCCAATTCTAACCAATAAATTAACCATTAGTCAAACTCTTCAGCTTATTGGCAGAATTAAAATCTGGGAGCGAGAAGTTACTTCACATATTTGACTTCCAGAAAAGCCTTTATGTATAGGTAAGGGTAAAAGTCAACGTTCATGTTAAAATGTCATAACGTTTACGAGCATCTAAAATGATTAATGAATTATAACTCAATTTCGATATTATCGCATTGGCACATTTTTACATCGAACACAACTAGATTATAACGAAAACCTAAATTTTAATCAGTAACTAACTCAGCTGCTGCCCAAATGTTTGCATGTTCTTCAAATAATTACTAATAACAGGGTTGCAAAATATTTATTAAAATGTTTCTAAATATATATATATATATATATATATATATATATATATATATAGAGAGAGATGTATAAATTGTTCTAAGTATCTGAGTAAACTTATTAAAATCTCCTTTTATGTTATTAGAACACATAAACAACATATCGAATACAGTTTAAATCAAATGTTCTTTTTACATTTTATGTTCCAAACAGCAGAAATAAAGGTACATGAATCTATTAAATCAATAAAAAAAACTTTTTTCTTGGAACATAGTAAGATGGATCATATATATATATATATATATATATATATAAAATCATATATTATATATATATATATATATATATATATATAAAATCATATTTTAACATAAAATATTGAAAATCTTCAAATACTGCAGGATGCCGGAATGAATAATTAATGTCATTTTGTAATTCAATTTAGAAGTGAAACTTACACACACACACACACACACACACACACACACACACACACACACACACACACACACACACACACACACACACACACACACACACACACACACACACACACACACACACACACACACACACACACACACACACACACACACACACACACACACACACACACACACACACACACACACACACACACACACACACACACAAAACACACACACAAACACACACACACACACACACACACAAACACACACAAAACACACACACACACATACACACACAAACACACACATATATATATATAACAAGTAACAGAGAGATAAATTATAGCTAATTTTTAGTTCTGTTTTTTCTCGTTGTAGTTCATTGGAGACACTGCTAGGAAAACAATGAGGTGCGTAATATATGTTATAGTCAATACCAAATGACCATACCATGTAGTCAAGTTATATGATATATTCATTTGGGAAATCAAAACACAATGTAAAAAATGTACTGTGAGCAATCTTGTTTTCAAGATTTGCATCAGTAAAAGGGAAATTATAGAAAATCTATGTAGATGTGATCATAAGGCAACACTAACCAATTTTGAGTCAAACCTAATCTTCCCTAATTGTATCCTTGTTCCTTATTACAATATCTAAACACCGTTTCATATTCAGTACGATACAATAAAAGGATGATCACTTTTTTGTCATCCTTTAAATCATATACCTTCCACAGCTTTTACTAGCAAAGCTATTGTGTATAATACCGTGTGGAAATTTAAGGAATCATCACGGACTATTATTATGAACCTAGCAACTTGTTTGTGAGTGAATAGAATTGAATCAGTGGTCACAAGCAGATTTTGATTTTCTGTGGCTAAATTTTATTTACACTGATATTATGTATTCTTCCCATGTTGTAGGATAACCCTATATAGTAATTTTACATAATACTTAAGGACTCCATAATATTTTTGACCAATGTTACTATTTGATATATTTGCCAGCTCTTCTGGGGCTGTTTTTGTTCACTAAATAACAAGCTGTTAAGTATGATATTTGACTGTATTTGGATATTACCTTGTTATTCTTCACAATTCTTTTTGTTTGTAAATTCACCAGACTATTCTCCAACATAATCCATCTTTATTAAAAATGAAAAATAAATTAGTAAACAGACTACATAAAATCTGAGAGTACGACTAGCATTCGGAATTTTTTTTACAGCAGAATGAGAATACACCTCTTAGTGTTCAATATGTAGCTGTTTGAAATCGTGCATTATGCCTAGTAAAGATTTAATCAACAGTTAATTTTAACACTCGGCATTCAAAATCATCTACTTTGCATCATATGTATTGACAACTACGGCCTTGAAATTATAAATATGCTATTACGCAGGCATATGGATTAGATATATCAGGATATATATTATAAACGTCAAAGTTTGTGAGGAGAGAGAGAGAGAGAGAGAGATGTTTGGTAGTCTTTCACTCAAAACCCACTCAATGGATTTTAATGAAACCTTACAATAGTATAGCTTATACATCAGGATATCACATAAGCAATAATTTATAAGGATATTGTGTGAAGTGTACAAAATATAACAATGATTTCCAAGTAAATAGGAAAAAAAATCTGACATCTGCAAAAAGGCCGGAGTCAGCAAATGTCGATTTTTTATGTGTGAACCTTTGCATTTTGGTTTGTCTACGCCATGTGCCAGGAACTGCGAAAACCTGAACAGGCGGATAGTGTGAGGCTGATTACAATTTTAACATAAAATAAATACAATAAAAAGAAATATTAATGTATTACACTTCCAGATATAAAATATTTATACTATTTTAATCGAAAAAAGAACATTGTGTTATTTGCTTATGATTTTAAAAAAGTTCGAGTATGTTAAGTTCGCCAAATTTTAAATCTTTACATTTACGGACTGCGCAATATTAATTAAAGTAAAAATTTGCTGAAATTCTAAAGACAAAACACAGACGATTATTCTATAAAAATCCTTGGCAAATACGAATAAGTCTCGAATCAGTCAATCTGAAAAAGAATACATTTTGAACCAAGGTAGATTTACGCCGTTTTTCCGAAAAAGCTGTTCACTGTTTTTTTAAATCGTGCTGTATAGTTTTCAGTTATGGTAATTTAAGGTCGCTTACACAGAATTCGAAGATTTGGTGTACTTTTCGATTTACGCAACGTGAGAAAAAACAATATTTGAATAATTTGAATGACGTAAGCGAAGTTATTTTGTAAGTTAAATATTAACAGGTTCTCATACTCAATAAATGTCTTTCAAATTCAACGTAAGATTGATTATCCCATTTGAATGCAAAGTTGTAATAATAGTTTCTATTAAGCAAGGCGATAATTTAATATTTAAATACTATTTATAGCGGCTCAAAAATATTGAAACAAATTTTTTTGAAAATTCAAAATTTGAATTCAAAAGATAATATCGAAATACAAAACAAATTTAGTTGAAAAAGGCCAAGTGTAGGACACCCATTTCACTTAACTTGAAGAACAGTGAATAGTTAGGAGTATTATACACCTATAAGAAAACTACAGTAAAATTGATACTGGATGTATATCGAAGGTTTTGCAAGTCTATCAATGCATAATTCTAAACTTTTCAAGAAAGAGTAATAATAAGTATTACAATAATTAGTAAAAAAGGTAGTTTTAATATTTTAAAAAAATAGAAGACGAAGTAACATTTTTATTCAACAGGGAATTATTCTTTATAATATTTTATTTTTTAAATATGTTGCATCAGTTAAAATATACACAAATTTTAAATATTTATAATAACTACTTATCAAATTTAAAGTTTTTATAATTTCTTCATTTATAAAAATAATTGCATGAAACTTTTTTTCCGTGTATCGAACATTTCGAAAAATACTCCCAATTTTAACTCAACATTTAATACAGTTGTGAAATTTTGTAATTATAAAATTCTATACTTTTCTCAACATACAACTATTTTTTAAAAGGCACATTTTCGCCTCCGGGGCCTAAAAAGTTGCAAAGTGAGTGAGTGAATATTAAAGTCCCACCGTTTACTTACTCGAGAGATAACATATCGAGAGGGGAAAGGGAATTTCCATGACAAAGTGTTATATACATTTAATAATGTTCATGCTATGCCGAGGGAAAATAAACCTGTCTGACAGAAAAGAAGCGAAAAAATTTCGAAACAGAGAATTTTAAGTTAAGCACTCGGAAAAAGCCCGAGCAACGCCGCGCTAAAAGGAGGAGGGGGGGGAGTCATTTTGAAAACAAGTATTAGAAATGCTGATTGTGGGAAGTATAGGGAACATTTATAAAAATAGAGCAAGCCTGAGCAACGCCGAGCCATGCAGCTAGTTTTCAATGAATGCAAATCGATAGTTGAATCTTATTTTTTATTCATTTATTTATTTTGTAAAATATATTTTTATGTGTTTTTGGAAATTTTACACGATTCTTTTAATGCAACCTGTTTGGTTCCAATGTGATTTTAAAAAAAAAACAGTATCACGCGTTTTATTTAAAAAAAGCTCACCATATGAACTATTAATATGAAAATTTTGTTTTTAAACTAATTTCTTAATGCTTTTATAATTAGAGGTGAAAGTTCTACATTTATTGAAAATATTTTGTTACTAGCATGCTGTAATGTACAGTATACACTATAAGTTAACTAAATAACTTTTTTGTGTAGCTTAGTAATGGTGCACTTTTATCCTCACAGATCATTATTTTCTAACGGTCTTTTTGTGGCTGGCCATTATCCAAGAAACACTTGACCTGGTTTAAACTTTATATAAACTACCGCAAGCTTTACTTCTTGTATCTTTGGAACAGAATTAACGACCATTTTTTTTTCAATGGCCACGCAAACAGGCCTCGTTATTACACTCGAATAGTTCGTTACCGTTGTTTAACTTTTTTTAACGTTTGTTCGAATAAGACTTCTTTACTCGTAAGTGAAAAATGTATATTTGGAACACTTTTCCTGTAAAAAAAAATTGTTACGAAATTATTCATATTTTAATTGCTTTAGGAATTACATGTTTTATTGGTAATTAATTTTAAAATATAAATCTAGCTATGTGTAATTAGTCTGAAATATTCATTTAGTTGAAGTTTTAAAGAAGATACATAATTAAATAAAATTTTATGAATAAGCAGTTTTAAGTGGAGCATTTTAATCCTTATTAATGAAATAAATTAGTCCAAATGAAGGCACAGGAAAAATTTAGCAAATTAAAGTAAATTTAGAATGAATTTTTATTAGATTACTTGCGCTTTTGTGTGTTTTGTGTTTATTTATGTCAGGTGTATGTTAAATACTTATTTTTTGTTTTACCGTTTTTTATCAGCGATATCAAGAAATGCAATTTAATTGAAGTAATTTCTATTTATTCTATGTTTTAGAATTACAATAGGGAAAGGAAAGTCTTTTTTTATCATGAGAAAGAATATGCTTATTATATACTACATTTATTTAACTACTAAATATATTTAAAGGGGAAAGTATTCATGTTTAAGTACATAAAAATGTGGCGATTTTGAGAAACGATATATATATATATATATATATATATATATATATATATATATTACATAAAAATATATGATTAGAATGAATCATTCTGATTTTCACTTTCATATTTTGACGATTTCTTTTAGGGGCATGATTAACCGCTTTCGTAAGAATGAAAAGACTATTAATCAAACAAGTATAGAAATATTGAACCGAGAAATTTTAAGTAAGACTAAATTTTTTTTTTAAACTTCCAAAAACATATATCTATAATGTAAAATTTCTCTCTCTCTCTAAAAAAACCACAACTTAAAATAAAAAATTATTAAAGTCTTATATATTACACAATCTGAATTCCAAATGAATCCTGCATTAATATTAAAGAAATAAATAATTTAAGAGCAAACTTTATTTCAAAGCTACGTAAAATATAAATTCAATTCAAAAACTTAGTTCATACCCCTTAATTATTTATCATTAGAATTTCTTGATATTTATATAGCTTACATTTACTACATCAAAATATTTCATTGAAATGATAGCTCGTTTGATAGTACTCATGATATATCTTCACAGCAATTGTTGTGTTTTGGATGCCATGAGGGATTTCCAAATTCGTTTTCTCGATTTTCAATCTTCCTCACGAATATTCACTTACCAATTGTTGCATCGAGCTTCAACTACTGAATATTTACGACTTTGGAGAGAAGTAAGAAAGCCTTGCAACGCACATGCCATCTAATTTTATACCGTCGGATACTTTGCCAGTTCTCCAAGCTAGCACTCAATCAATGAACTGAGAGTTGGAATTTCATTTATTCCTATGTGTGTTGAGAAAATATTCGCATTCTATTTTGTAAATGTTTAAATAAGTTGAATAATACATTTTTTTATAGTTAATTCGATATGTATATGGTTAATTATGCTCTGATTAAAAATAATTTTATATCTAGTATAGTTTTAGTATAAAATTAGATCCGTTGAAGTATTAATTTTAAGAATATTTTAATCACACATAAAATTATTAGAATCTTAAACAAAGAAATAAAGCAATGCCTTAAGGATCACAAAATTCCTCTTGAAGTGAGATCGCTTGAGCAAAAGGATAAAATATTTGTTAACAGATCAATGGCAACGCAAGCATAAGAATCTGGTCTTTAAATTCTACGTTGTCTTGACAGAGAGTTACATCGCTTTAGAATGCTTTGTATCTGCTTTTGTTTCTTTAAGGAATACACTGCAACGTATTATGCAATTTGTATACCTAAAGCTCATAGCCACAAAACATACTAATGAATACAAATACTTAATATTTCTAACTTTCTATACTTCCGAAACCCTCCAAAGAAGTAAATAATGGAAATAGTTTGGATAAATTTCCTTACTCTCTGTACTGCAAATGAAGTTACAAGTTCAGTCAGTTACATACTGGAGTTGTTATATGGCAAATAAGCAATTTATTCAAAGCATCAGGAATGAAAACATTCAAACCCAGCAGAAAAGAAAGTAATATTGAAAGTACAATGCATTCATGGAATATATTTCAAAAGCAGTTTTTAAAGTTAGCATTTAACATTAGAATAAAGAAATGTATGAGTGTTATGAAATAAATTTAATTTTTAAGGAATGTTTATTATAAGTATATTAAAAGAAAGAAACCTGCATGTTTGTATAGGCAGAACATTATTAATTATTATAATGCAAATCATTGTAAATGATAAATGCTCATTCCTAAGTGTGGCATATTTAATTTAATATGTATATAAAAATTAGATATTTCATTTAAAATTAAACTTTATAAATATTTTGGTTGCAACAGAACTTGTAAATAAAAAAGGGATAATGTAATTTTTATGAAATTTAAATTTTTGTCGACTTCAAGATTCTGAAAGTTTTTGACTTGATGTCTGATTTTTTATTAGTAAAAATTAGTATGTAGTTTTGTATTCGCATTAATATTTAATCATTTCATTCCTCATAGCACGAATTATTATTTCTTTACTACTTTTTAAGGTAAAATATTATTTCAGGCTTCTTATATGTATATTTGACTGATTCAATCAGAATATATATATATATATATATATATATATATATATATATATATATATATATATATATATATATATATATATATATATATATATATATATATATATATATATATACATATATATATAAATCAACCACAACTTAATAATCAATTAAAAATTGAAATTATATGAATCTTATAATATAAAAGATATCATTTCAAAATATCAATGGGAAATATAGAAGATAAAATGCCAACGTTTTCAAACACAAAAATAAAAAAAAAATTTAAAATAAAAATTTATAAAATATCCAAGTGCAACCTCGGACTTAGGACCGATAAGTGGGGTTAAACTAGTTTGATGGCACCAACCTTTCCCCTATTGTAACTTGGTAAGTTAATCCGAAAATATCCAATTAACAAAAATTTAAAAAATAAAAAGTTAAAATTAAACCATTAAACTTGAAACATTAAACTATACGCCTTCGCATTCTGAAAGATATTATAAAATTAAAATATTAAAATTCTAAAACAATTTAGTGCATAATATAAGTGAACAATCGAACTCCAAAGATTATGCACCCATCTTTAAAATAGTTGTATAGGTAGAAAAAATATCTAAAATCCGAAAGTTCAAATTAAAAACCAAGTATGTTCAAAAAGGAATAGCGTAAATCATTGAAAACTCCCCAAAGAGCATCCTATCAATAATTATGTAAATTCACAATTTTTGAACCATTTATCATTTTTAATACAATTACCACTCCTATATTTTGCTCATATCTCCCACTAATGTCATGTCAATTCAAACGATTCATAATCTCATATTAGAGTTTAACTATTTGGTATTAAATGTCATCAGATTGCACATGCCAAAAAGTTGCTTGATTGGTCATAAAAGTTTGATTGGTCATAAATAATCAATAATGTATCCTGTGTGTGGAATGCACATATTCTTCACAGCTGGACCACTAACAAGCTGACTTTTTGGACCTAATGTTGTGTGGTGGTTTTGTGCTTTTCCTAAAGTACATCGTACCCCTTCAGGGGTGTTGGAAAGCTAAAATCTTATTTTTTTTGACAATTTGAGATTTTTACATTTTCAAATTGTATAGATTTTCACCTTTCTAAAAATATCTTACTTGAACCTCTAGGGTATTTAGAAGCCCTTAAAACGTATTTTTAAATAATCGTTGAATTTGGGCCACGCCCATTTTAATGGCGAAAATTGTAAACAAATTACTTTGTTTTTGCTTAATAGTGTAAAGACTGATATGAACCAAAACATGTATCTTTTATTTTAAATTGAGCCTTTTATTTTTTTATTTCCCAGCCGATTAGAAGTCTCACTGTATACATTAAAATCAATTTATCTCAAAATGTAAATTTTAATGTGCGATGTACCTTTTCTGAGAAACTACTGCTCACAGGTATGTAAATTTTTTATGAATTATTTATAATGATGTCTAATATGTACTAAAATGAGTTTTTTTTAAAACACTCAAAAATTTAATTTTTAGAAATTTTTTAAGTAAAAAATGGATCAAATTTCGCAATGTTTGATAAAATATTTCATAGTTTCTTAAAAAATTCAAAATTAGCTAAAAGCTCATTTTAGTATAATAAGAGAGATATACTTTAATAGTATGAAAAATTTCAAGCATGCACATACACAGATTTTGAGAAAAGGTACATCGAAAACAGCCAATTTAACATTGTCAGTATATATATAGAGAGAGAGGTTTCCAACACCCCTTCACAAATTTGCCGATTTTATGAGTTTAAAAATATTTTTAAGAAATATTTTTGATCTATGTATTTTCTCAAGAAGTTGATGGGATAATCATTCTGTATGGAACAAAATATAAATTTCTGGATATTCTTGAATTTATCAATATTGTGTGTAGTAAAATTATTATTTCTCATCAAAAAATTTAAAATTATATTTCTAAATATTGATATATGTAGACAACTATTGAAGTTCGGTATCTTTATTAAATTGAAGTTAAATGCTTCCCTTTTATCATAGATATTGCTATATAAAATATTGTCAATAGTATTTAAATCTAAATCTAAAAATTCAACTTTGTTCCAGTTAAAATTTGTGTGTATTAATTTTAGGTATTCCGGATTATATATATATATATATATATATATATATATATATATATATATATATATATATAGTTTCCATTTATACAAATAAATCATTTTAAATGTAGTAGTCGTATTGTTTTTTTATTTTATTTATTTATATTTTATTTTAAAAAAATTAAAGAGGTGGAAATCAATAAAGAAATACATTAGTGTTCGATTAATATATTACTTAAGAATGATATGATTAAAAAAATAGATTTTTTTTGTGAATAATGTAAAAATACTGCTATAAATTTGACGCACAATTTTCTTGTAAAGCTGTCTAATTAAATAGCAAGTTATTTTTTGACTTCTGAAATGTTATATTTTTACCTATTACACTGTAATAATTAAAAGAGCTATATATACCATCAATTAATAAAAAAAAAATCCCCATGCACGCTTTTCTATTGATGGCATTTTCATTGAAATACAAACTATTAAAATATTTCCCTTTAGTTTCTATGAAATCAGATAAGTTCAATTAATTAAAACGACACAGGATATGTCTTTTGAAAAAAAATTTCAGCTGTTATGCAATAATGATGCAGAAGACAAAAACAAAGTATTTAACTTGAGAAAATAAATAAACTCTATAATAATTAACTTAAGCATTTACGCGGTCTTACGTTATGATACATATACAATTTAACTGAAGTTTAGTGTATAGTGAAAACAGTTACATTCATGCGCCACTTAATAATTTTTACAACAAATTTGTGAAATGTCTTTAAATATTTCAATTTAAAATAACTTTAATTAAAGTATTTGATTTTCAGAAATAAAATGAATTGCCACATAAAGCCTCATTAATTGTGAAAATAAAGTTAAATAAATATAATAAAGAAGCCCTTTTGATGATTTGATGAAGCCCTTTCAAAAAAGATCGAAGAAATCTAGAAATGTGTAATCACAATTTATGAAACTACTTTTAAAACAGGCTTTAATCTATAGCATCTATTAAAGAACATAGCTAGAAATAAACAACATTTTATAATTACATTTTGTGTCTGTTGTATAAATTTCATTTAGAAATTATGAAGAATAATTTGTAAAATTAAATTTCATGTGTGCTGAGACATCGTCTTGTGTTCTTACATCAAAAGCACGTGCTTTAGTAAAACAATTTAAAAGCCAACAATTTTCACCTAAATATAACTTTAACATTAATTAATTCAATTTAAAAATATAAATGCTTTTATATCTCTAGTGTGAAAATAAATACAATTTTTTCAAGCATATAAAATTGCAAAACTATTAATAGGTAATATTATCACTATATTTATATATAGCAAGAACAATGTATTTTCTACAGAGAATTGATACAATATCGTTTCGTCCAAACTTCAAAAAATTGGCAATTTTTCCAAAAGAAAAAAACTTTAGGTTTACTTTGTGTTATAAAAAGAGTTATATATTATTGTATATATATATATATATATATATATATATATATATATATATAAATCAATTTAAGCGTATTTCTATTAGTTCTAACATAGGATCATTTAAAATATATTAAAAAATTATAATTAATTATTTTCAAGCACTGTCAAAAGTTAAACTGTTAGCTATAAAATGCGAAAAGATTAGTAAAGCTATGATTGCTAGGAAATTTGGTAGGAAAGAGCAAGTACGCTTATGCACGAAACAGAACAAAGAATACAATGATATTGAATATCTTTAAGTTATGAGATGAAGTATTGAAATGGTATTAAAATCGAAAACGAACAAACAAAAAAACGTACATTATTAGAGTATGTGTGACCATTTATCTTACTCATACAAAGTTTACAGCGGATAATCATATTTTCTTCAATTAACTAATTACCGAAGTGTCAAGTAATCTCCTTTACTCCTTCCTAACAGTTAGCAAACATGGTTCTGATCACAGGAAGCGTGCAGACGCACCTTAGCCAACAGCATCGAAAGCAGATACTGCTACAATGCACAATCTCACAATGGTTTCTAAAACTTCATCCAGATACCGGACATTCATCACATAATCTCGTATATAGATGTGTAGAACGTTGTGGTATTCTAACAAAATCTCTGACTATATTCTGATACTTCCAATTAAGAATTATACGAAGCCGATTAAGGCCTGGAGCAGGTTGTGTGTGCAGTTCCTGAAAAAAATCTTAGTTCATCCAATCAGTCTGAATAGTCCAATTGAAATCTTTCTGATACAATCTTATTCTGCGTTTATGGATTGTATGCTTAGAGGAAAGGAAATCCGTAGTATGAAGTCTATGTGTAGCCATCAATTTTAAGTTCTGGCAGATATCGTCTTACCTCTGATTGCTGTAACTATAGAATCTTCACGTGGTCGCTTTCCAATTTTGCTTGGTATCAGAAACAGTGTGTTGAACTTTCACGAAGCTCATTATCCTTTGGTGACTAGAATTCCATACGTTTCTATGTTTTTTTGGATGGTTTCCGTAAAAAAATCCTGAAATGATGAAATGATGAACTCTGAATAAATGAACAACATCTATGTTTGATTATCCTGCTACAAGGTGTCCACCAGAACACCAGCAAATACTGTGTGGAAGCCATTAAAGCCCGTCTATAACTTGAAAACTGAGCGTATGAATGTTTTAACCATTATCAGGGGAACTACGTGTAGCTCCTCTAAATCTTCACAATGCTGGCTTCGTATTCCATATAAATCTTCCCCTTTAGATTTTTCTTGAATTCTATAAAACTTAGCAAAAAAACTACCATTTAAAATTCCCAGGAACTATTTTAGTTATTATAATGAAATGTACGTTAAATAATTTAATTGTGACAACTTCAAAAGTAAAAAGAAATAAATAAAACAAAATGAACACATTCAGAAAATAATATCACAAGCATATAATAATGATAACTAATGATATAGCATGTAAACTGATATATGATTTTAATTATTTTCGTGTATAATATATATATATATATTTTAAATTAGACCTTCCGGAAAGTAAAACATATGTTTTCATTTAATCTCACTAACTGCATCCTGTAAAATATAATGACTGAAAATAATTTATGGAGCGAAAAATGATATTTTGAGGAAATAAAATTCAAATTAAATATTAAAGTGAAACTAACTTAAAAACAAATACCTCGTTTAAAATGTACTATCATATGACTATGGTAATGAATTTTGTTTTGTTTTAAAGAATATAATGAATGATATAAAAATATACAAAATTTATCATGGATGTATTAATCTGTATAAGACAATTTCAAATAATTTCTGTTTTAAATTTATTTATATCAACTCTAAAATAATTATATATAGAAATAAAAGTATGAATAATTTTAAGAAACCAGATAATTTAATATTAATAGTAACCTCTTAACTGGCGGCCATACGTTGAACGATTTCATGTTTCACCACTATTAAATTAGGCGCGAGTATGCAGTGTATTGCAAAAAAAAAAGAAAAGAACAAACAAGAAAAGTTTTCTCTGAAATAAGTAAATCCTTTGTAAATACTGTCAAGATCATTTTAAAGCATCCCAAAGCACTCAGAACAGTTTTACTGATAGAAGCGCAAAGAAAAGAAACATTTTCAGCATGACGTACATATACGTCCGTGGCAATCAACACACCGGTTGAGAGATGCGAATATGTATGCCGGTGGCAGTTAAGAGGATAAAATGATATATAAAATAAAGAAATTAAAAATTTAATGCATTTTAAACTGAAATAGTATGACTGATTTTTTTTCTTTTTTCTTATTTTAAGAAAAGAAAATAGAAGGCACGCAAGTAAACATAACCATAGCCCACCTCTATCAGTCTCCACTTAATTATGTTGTCAATTTATCAGGCAAATTGACATCACACAGACCGAAAATTGCTATCGGACGAGATCCAATTACATCGATCCAGAAGGGTGGAGTGCAACATTTAAGCGGGCTAGAAGAGGAAGAAATTTTGTCGTTGTCCACTCCTCACATATGAAATTGAAAATTCGATAATTTGGCAATGGTAGGGTCATTACGTTTCATTTCAGTTTTTCAGCATCTGATTTAATAGAGTGAGAATCAATCAGTCCGAGGTAATTGTTACTAATAGTATTGCATTCCAAAAGCAATTTGTTCAAGGTACTATTTTCAAGTATCGTTAAGATTCTTATTTATTACTTAGATAAATGCATTTTGATTGTGTTGAGAGAGAGGGAATAAAATTGAATATTAAATTTAGTTCGATGCTAAATTTATCTTATCAGAATGGAGGGAATTTGGTTGTGCTGTAGAGTTGTAAAGATATTTCAATGCAAGAAGGTAATTATTGTTTGACGATTGAATTTGAGAAGTTGAATAGAGAGAGAGAGAGAAATCTCTGAACTAACTGAAGAAAGTTTAATAAAATTGCATGCGTATGTTGTTATGATGGACTATTTTAAATATAATTCTGATACAGATATTTCAAGATTATATGACTGACGATTATATTAATCAAAAACTGCATTCATACAAATACACACTACCTTATGTATGCGTGTATAATTACTTTTTACAAATGTAGCATCAATGAGTCGTTACACATGTAAAATGGATGCATACAACACCGTTACTACACAAATGCATTGATACAATGATAACATTCATGTGATGTATTTATTTAATAATGATTATAATTTTCGTCAGTTTACTTTCTGAATAACTATTCAAAGGTTATGGGAAAATTATTGTCGAATGAAAAAAAAATCTACCAATTGTGTATTTTAAGCAATTTTCACATTAATAATTTCTAATTAACATAATTTTAAAATTAAACGCACTCAATTAATTTTCCATTCGGTAATATGTGATTAAATAATTAATTTCTAACAAATTATTAAGCTTTACGTTTGAAAAATGAATATACATTTATTTTAAAGTAGGACCAACCATTAATAAATACGGTATGATTAAATATCAACTTGCAACAAAGAAATAACTATACAGCTTAAATTCTTAATTACCTGCAGCTAATAAATATAAACATAGCATAATGAATATCTTCTAAAAAAGAATGGAGAAATAATGGAATTGATAATCAATAATAATAACCAAAATATAAGTAAACAAATAAAAATAATGCAATAGACCAAAATTACATATATTTGCGCATATATATATATACATATATATATATATATATATATATATATATATATATATATATATATATATATATATATATATATATATATATATATATATATATATATACTGCTCAAAACAATTAAAGGATATTGTAAGTTTTATATAAAATAAAGATATAAGCGAATTTTTTTGTTGCCGAAAATTGAAGAAGATAATCACAAATGCAAAATCAAAAAAACGTCGCTTCAGCGGCAGCGAAAGAAATTTGACTTTCAACTGGAATGAAGACAAGGATGATTGGCATTCAGTGACTGCTTTGTTTTGATGAGTACGATGTCTCAGCGAAGTCATTTAACCGATTCAGAAGCTTGTAGAGTTGTTGGTAGGTTAGAAGGAGGCCAAATTCAAGCCGAAATAGCGCAAGCCATTGGAGTGTCACAAAGTGGGATTTCTAGGATCTGGAACCGTTTTTTGGAGACTGGAAGTGCAGGCCGAAGACCAGGACAAGGTAGTAGATGGGCAACAACGCCCAATGAAGATGGTTATTTAGTGTTAACTGCTAGGAGACACCGAAATATGAACGCTACTCTCCTCCAACAACACCTTCGCTCGGCTACTGGCACCACGGTTTCAACTCAGACTGTCAGAAACCGGCTCCATGGTGTACGTCTGTATGCTCGCCGATCGATGGTATGTGTTAGACTAACATCAAGGCATCGTCGCGACCGCAGGGAGTGGGCAACAGAGCATGTGAACTGGAGGAGAAATAAGTGGAGCAATCTTCTTTTTTCTGACGAGTCCCGTTTTTCTGTTCCTCCGGATAATAGACGTATTTTCATCTGGAGGGACCTGGCAGTAGGAATAATCCTGCGTTCGTGCACGAAAGTGTCAGATTTGGCGTTGGAGTAGTGTTGGTGTACGGTGGCATCTCCATTGACGGGCGCACATACCTCTACATCATTCGAGATGGACCTCTGACTGCTCACCGATTTAGGGACGAGATCCTCAGACCTATTGTAGTCCCTTACGCTGCAGCAATCGCAGATGACTTCATTTTAATGGACGATAACTGCAGACCACATCGTGCTAATCTGGTGGAGGATTTCTTTTCGAGGAAGGAATCGTACGAATGGAATGGCCAGCGTGTTCTCCAGACATGAATCCAATAGGGCACGTTTGGGACGCTCTAGGAAGACGAATTCCTGGTCGCCAACCATCCCCCACAAACTCTCCAAGAACTGGAAAGAACTCTTCTGGAAGAGTGGGGCAGAATACCCCAACTCGTGATTAATAGCCTCATTGACTTCATGCCTCAAAGGTGCTCAACGTTGCTGGCCGTCCGTGGAAACCCTACCCCCTACTGAAAATGATTTCCTTTGAAGAAAACACCTTTTCTTATTCTTTTTTTCTCATATGCACAAATTGTGTTTTTTTTCCTTTTGTACACAAATGCTCAATAAAATGCATTTTTTTTCTGCCCAGCATGTGTAATTTATTCTCATATAACCTATTACGTCTGTCGACTATGTATCAATCAGCTAAAAAGTTTCCCAGCCACAATATCCACCTAAAACCGCAATATCATTTAATTATTTTGAGCAGTGAATATATCCAATGAGGTTCTAAGGTTTTTAGTGTGAGGGAAGACCTGTAACTCTGGTCTCTCTAACAAAAATAATACAACACTGGATAAAATAATTCTTTCTAAAAATTCAAATCCAAATTTAGAATTAAAACACGGTTTATACTATGGGAGTGCTTCGAAACGTTTTTTGTTGAAGCATTAAATATATAACATATTAAATAATATGTTTACACTGTTCTAATTTTAATTAAATTTAAATTTTATATAGTTAAATTAACAATTTTTTTAATTTAAAAAAACACTTTAATTTATTTAATATAATCTTTTGTTTTGCTAAATACATACAGTTCGGGTATCATTACATTATGCCTGAAATGGGATCAAAGTATAAAATTATTTCAGTTTTATGTTTTTTTTTGCCACCTAACATAAATTATGATTTAATTGAACGGTCTTTTAAAAACACATAACTTTTTATTCAAGTCAAATTTTAAAATTCATGTCTCTCAAGTTTCTTTAATACAGATATATTAAAGTAACGAAAAGTGCCGTGATATTTGGTTTTATTGGATATTTTAATGCTTGGGGGCTTTCTGCTGAAAAATGTCTCATCCCTGTTCTGATAAGCCTCGAGTGGCTCTGAAGTACGCAATTTCTATCCCGCAGGTTGGCAAATATCTGTAAAACTAGTTTTGTTGTTAGAAGTGAAACTTCGCAGCAAAAGGCATCGTGTTTTTAACACTAAATTGAGAAATGCTTTAATATGCATAGCAAAAAGTAGTGTGTGTGTATTTCTAAAGAGTGAGCTTTAATAGCAGGTGCTTTGAAATAAAATTTTTAAATGCTTTTGAAAGAAATATACTCTTCTGATGTAATCAAGTGACATTTTACAGAAATTAAATACTTTTTTTTTTTCTATACGGTTTATATCGCAAACGGGTTTTTGCTTTCCAAAGGAAAGAAAAAACTGACATTTAACAATAATGAAGAAGGGTACAGTAATACGCATATGATAAAATTAATTTCAGAGTTTAGGCAGTGGATTTGTTGCTGTTTCAGTTCCAAATTAAAATATTTAATTTTGGAGAGCTGAACAATTTTTTCAAAAATTTGAATTCACTTAAAAATTTATCTATTGCATACTATGTTATCAGTAAAGTGGGCACACATGAAAAATTGTAGCAAACTGCAGCAATAATTTAAATGATTGCGATGATACTGGGATCGAACCACTAGGATGATTGGACTTCACAACGTGGTGTTACACAACACTGACTCAGTTTTGTTTTCTGAAGATTCTCATCGGGTGAAAATCGAAAGACTTCAAGGAAATAAACCATGCATCCAACCACTATTGTTGATCGCATATTTCCTGTCAATGTGTCAGAGTATTTTTGAGTCCCTTGTCGTTTGATCAAAGTTCACAATTACGAAATCCATAACGAATATTCCTGTGTTGCTTAGAGGTGAGCATATAATTCCTAATCAGATATTTAACCCTTTCGTGGGTCTTGGGATATTACTTGCCATTTACATAATTTTACAATATATATATATATATATATATATATATATATATATATATATATATATATATATATATATATATATATAGGAAACGCAACACCCATTATAATATATTGGCTCTATTACTATAATGACGGGAAGACTAATTCCGGCTTCAGTTTTGTGTTACTTCACATAATCCCCCGATTATAACATCAGTAAATTGGACAAAAAAAGTGGTAGTAAAGAAGCACTTTGTTCAAAAGTTGTTCCTGCATATAACGATATCTTGGATGGAGATGATTGCTTCGATCAAAGAAAAGAACGATACCAAATAAGATCTTCAAAATAGTGGTATCGTATCTTTTATTTTCTTAATGACCTTGCCAACATAAACAGTTTTATATTGTGGAAAGTGAAAAGAAGAAACATAATTTACACCAGCTAACATTCCGTATAGCATTTGCTCGTCAGCTAATAGACGGGAATTCCCTCAAGAGAAAGGATAGGATGTCCTGCTTGCTTCTAAGAAAATAAATGTGTGTCCGAATTATGTGGAAAATCATATGCCAAAGATGGTTTCCAACTATAGACAATGTAAGAAATGTAGCACAGAAAATGAGAGACCTGATTTATGTGTGTAGAATGTGATGTCCTCTTGTGCGTTGTAACATACTTCTCATCTTTTCCTGGCAAATAATCATTATTAAATTTAATTTTCTTTATGAGAGGGAATGGCTCCGTGGGAAGTATTATCCCCACACCAATTTTGTCACACATCTAGAATTTAAATGTACCTGTAAACTTTAAATTCGGTCAAAATAAAATACATTTCCTTAAATTCTATTGTTGGATTTTTAATAAAACAGAAAAAAAAACTACGAAATATTCAAAAGAGAAATAAATGGCCCACAAGGGTTAACCGATATACACATTAGAGATGCAAGAACATCTCGGGGATAAGTTAACGAATTGTTGTTGCTGGTCCTTCAACTTGACATTCAGTGCTTACATAACGATTTTTTTAAACAAATCACGCACAAACGACCATAAGATATTCACCTCCAGACAAAACTTCAAACATGGCCATTTGATTCAATGGCCTGTAATGCAACCTGGCTCTTCCATAATTGTGGAAAATTAGGTTTTTTAATTGACTTATAGAACAAAATAAAAAATTATTAAACTTATAGAACAAAATTGCATTGCTAATAAAATTTTTATTTAAGTTTATTTGAATTTGCAACCCATACATATTATGATATGTACTAAAGTGCATGAAAAAATTATAAAGGAAAATAATTTATGAAATGTAGTTAGTTTTTAATCAAATTGACATTCTATCGATCATTTTACTTTTGATTTGATACAAAATATATAGCCTAGACACACTTCAAACCTCTTCTAATACTAATTTATTAGTATATATATTTCACACATGCTCTTGAGAACAAGAGATTGCTCATCAACATTTATTTAAATATATAAAATGTAAATAAACCATAATTGTAAATAAGTTATGTAAAATAAATGTTTGAATCTCTCTCTCTCTCTCTCTCTCTCTCTCTCTATATATATATATATATATATATATATGTGTGTGTATTCATGATTTTAAAAAATTCTATTTTTTTTGATGATTCAAATTTGAAAAAAACATGCAAATTAATTAAAAAATTTTAACCTCCATAACTGATTAATTACTCTTAGTATTTATAAGTATTATGAATAATGGCATAAAATTAATTTTTAAGAAAGTTATTTATTTATTCATATCCTATCCTACAAAGGCAAATGATGCTACGAATAATATAATTTGTTAAAAATTTATGTCTCATTATCTTGATTTATCATAAACTATATAATTGGTGTCAAGTATGATTTTTCGCTTGATTGATAAAACACCAGTAATCACGAGAAAAAAAAAAGGACCAATAATCTTTGGCATAATTTTGACAAGAAAAACAGTCTTATTAAAACTATCTTCATTTTACGTCATAAAGGTCATGGATTAATATTAAATGAAACTGCGCAGTTTTTTATTTTCTGACATGATAATAAGAGGCTTTAAGGGTATTGAATTCTTCTGCTAACAAAACTTTTTTTGACTGGAAATCAGCATCTGAAACTAAAGAAAAAAAATAGTAGAACTTTTCCCTCAAGGGACGCTGTGCATCTTCATTAATAACTTCCGAACTTTTAATTATAAAATCTAAATTATAAAACAAAGATCGGATTTGGGGAAAAATTATTTTTTATGTCATTTTATAAAGGCAGTGGCAGTAAAGCTTGCATTTGACATTATCTGAGTTGCATAATATTTTTTAAAAAGTAATTTGATTTTCATAAGAAAAAATCATTATTGATTACATGAATCCATCATTATTTTTTTTACAGAATTCCTTACAGAAAAGCCAAAAGAGCACTGCATTTCTTATGTGTTGCTGAGAATAATTTATTAATCATCCGTGTTTTCATGAAGTATAATGTTGTTAGACATATTTAACATTGTTTCGTTGAAGATTAAGAATATGAATATGTGAGTGTTTGTTGGAATATTATTATTACATGTATCTTTTTTCCGCATTATTAATTTAAATGCATAAGCAAAAATCAATATTGAAAAATTCAAGAAAATGCTTCGGTTTCCTTTTTTTTTATACAAAAACAATTTAAAAATAAAATCAATCCTAAAAATATTTCGAAAACGACTTATTTTAGAAGATAGAGTTAAAAGAGATATAGCAGATAGATTTTATAATCATTGTATTTAAAAAATTGTGGTATACTTATATTAAAAAGGAATTATATATTCGAAATTTTTCTAAAGAATATAATTATATAAAGTAATAGTTTACTAATTCATATATCATTACGCGTTTTGTATTATTTAAATTTTATATGTTGACTAGTTAAAATATTTTATATGCAATTAGAAATGTTATGAACTGACAAAATCCTTAGTAAATTATTAAAAATATGTATTAATTTCATCATTTTAAAGAAAAATAAAGAAATAAAATATTTATGAACACTTATACCTGCATGATAAATTTCATATTCAAGATTCTCAGCTTTTTAAATCATGCATCTATTTTATAGGCATATGTTCACTCAAGTGTTCCAAAATGGCTTATTCAAAGTATTTAATTTTAAAGTAAAAGTATTTAATTTTTTAGAAAAATTGAGGTAAAATCTGTAGTAGCTATTTTTAGCGATTAAAAATAGCACAAGTAATATTATAATCAAACATTTTGTATAGTTTGAAAATTTTAATTTTTTCCTCAATCAAGAATTTAAATGATTTTTCCACTAATTTGTGACATTACAAGCAGAGTGATGTAATGGAATTTAACAGTTTTAGAGATAAATTGCTCATAACGCATAACATTTTTGCAGACACATATATCTAAAGATTTTCATATTTATTAAAGAAAAACAAATCATACGTATTGTACGCAATAAATATATTAAATGAAATTAAAACTTTATTCACAAGATTGTTACTTATTTGAATAAATTGAATTTGAATTTTTATCCTTATAATGTAATAAATAACATTAAATATTCTATGTGACACATGTATAAACCATCTCTGCGCACATATAACAGTAATTTCTAATATTTTATTTTCCTTGAATAACCCATGCCTCAATATTAAGACCAATAAATGTAAGCGTAATCATAAATGATGGTAGTTTAATGTGAATAACTATAGTGAAGAATTATTTTTAAATAATTTAAATTTTATTAATTACACAAAAATAATCCGAAGCGAATATAGAAAACAAATTTAAACTTTTAAAATTTCATTTCTAAAAGAGAAATACGAAGTATGATTTACACATATTTCACTAGATTTATTTCAGTGCCGAACACTGAAATTCGTAAAACATTTATCGTCCTGAGCATATTGTAGGTACTAAGCTTTATTCAATGGCATTCTTACTTAATGCTACTGGTTGATAAAATGTGCACTTGATAGGTAACATAATATCGAAAAATTATTCTAATTAATTATGAAGTAATAGAATATTTAGTTTTAATGTTACAAACATATTAAATAAAAATGATATTGCAGTAAAATATTATCTAACATCAAAGTATTTTACTTAACAATGCCATAAGTAATAATAAAAAAAGTTTTAATCCACATGAATGAACACACAAAATATACAATTTAATGCTAATTTTTGTTGTTAGTAGATACATTGAAATCTATTTATTCTATTCTCTAAAAGTATCTAGCATAAATTCTATGAAATTGTTAGTTTTTCGCTATTTTGAACTTTTCAGACTTAAATGGTTTATTTAGTTTTTTAAAAGTTTAAAATTCTAAAAATAAAAATCAAAAGTTATACACAATACAAAACTTTATAAACAGTCTAACAAATGTTTTAAAAAAGGATATTTTACAAATTTCTTTAGCTCTTATTGTACATTTAAAGCACTGTCTTGGACATTATTTGTAAAGAAAGGCTGCATATACAACATGTATTGAATATAGAATTTCTGGAGAATTGCATATACATTAAGCGCTGCTTATACGATATTCTGTAGACCGCATATACTGTATATATATTTTTTAATAGTTGATTGCAGTATTTCGGTTAGAAAGTTAAATTATATATATTTTTTTCATGTTTTATTAGTACAAAATATTAAAAGCATTTTATTTACTTATTGTAGTAAATATTTTGCCGTGTATTTGATTTATTTAAAATTGATGTAATAGCCTTTTTGAAAGAAAAGCCTATTTAATTCCCTCACTTAATATATAAATGTGAGAATGAATTTAAATATTTAAATCTCAAGTTTACTCAACAAATTCGCGGAAGCTCCTTTACAGCTTTTATATTAGACAATTAAAACAATCTGAGAATTATTACTTGGAAAAAAATCACGAACACAATTAACAAACTAAGCTTCATAAATATAAGAATGATTCATAACAATGAAAGCTAATATTTAAAAGATGATAAAAAAGACCAGGAGAAAAATGATCATAATTTAACTGTAAGGCCTGAAGAATTTCGAAAACCTTTTTAATGAAGCTAATGAAATGCAGAAAATGCATAAATGTAGTATGGATAAAACAACAATTAATGAAAGAAAAAGAAATGTTTAGGAAAAAAGTTGTAGTTTATGCATGCGTTGTGATTTAATGAATTAAATTTCCAAGGTTTTTTTGTTTTGTTTTTATTGAAAAAAGGGCCTAATTAAGCAATAACTGCTACCTTAGTTTCCAGTAATTTACTGAAATTTATCTTGTATTCAAAAGAAAAAGCAATACAAAAAATATTTGAAAGATAATTATAAAAATCAGAACTCTTGAATAGTTTACAATTCCACCATTAAATTAAATCCTCACCTTTTCTTATGCCTTTTTTTATAAATATAAATATAAGAAAAATTCGTGTAGATTATAAGTATATTCTCTGCATGAACTGTAAAGTAATGCAAGGCAGAGTAATGCAAGGTAAAGTATGCACTAGTTTTTTGTAAGTATTTTTATTCACAGAATAACCGAATTTCTTCAGTTTAACCTGTATAGAAAATTATTTAATGAATCAACTGTATTTAGTAAACTTCCCCACAACTTATATAATGATAATAGTCATAATATGTATTTAGGCTCAGACATTGAAAATATAAAATTTATTTTCCTTTTGGTAGTTGGCTGCCTGACTTACAGAAAGTTTGAAAAATACAAATAGTCGAAAGAAGTAGGTAAACCAAATAAATAAATAAAATAAAATAAATGACCACACATATTATATATTCTGACTGAAAAAGTTGAAGTTCTGTGTGAGAACATGCTGTAAGATGTAGCTGTTAGTGGTTCGCAGTATATGGATGTCCTATCCTGACTGCGGTCTTCAACACTATAATGCACATTTTAAGCTTGTAAATATTTAAAAGACGCATTAGAAATGCAGGAACTGACAGTTCCAATCTAATAACTTTCAGATATGTTAATACATCTTTATGAAAGCAACATGTACAAGAAACTGACAAGGAGAGTTTGTGTTTGTATTTTTGTTTTTTTCTTCTAAAAATATACTATTAAAATAGGAATAAGCCTTTGTTATATTTAAAAGCATTTGCATCTTCTGTGCAGCTTAATCCTCAAACATCGAGAGACATATTTTGAAGCATAAAAAGAAGTTAGTTTTGGTTCCTAATATGATGTTTTAAATTTGTGTCAGGTAATTTCGAAACATCTTAAATGTATAATTATTTATGCGTAAATAAGCAATGTCCCAAATAATTTGTTTAAGAAACAATTACTTTAATAAATAAGAGAAATACATTTTTCTGGCCATATGTTCATCGTAATATTAAAAAAAAGTTTTAAATGAATAACCTGCGTTGTTTTATGAATTATAAAGATATATAGCGCATTAAAACACAGTGAAATACGTTTAACGCAAAAACGCTTAAGAGGAAATATTGGTTAACATGAAATAACACAATGGCCCCTACACAAAATGATGCATCTGCCTGCATTTTTAACTTGAAACTTCTTTAGGCGCAAGAGTGAAAGAGAAATGTACCCATTTTTGCGTTAGGGTGAAAAAGCGAACGGAAGTAATGATACCACTTCCCCCGAATCGTCGCCATGGTGAGGAGATAGCGAGCGGAAGTAAAAGGCAGGGGGGACACCACGTGACTTGCGTAGTATCCCGGAAAAGGTTGCACGATTGCCAAGGGTGAATTGCATATATTGGACACATTAAGCAGGTACCATTGTTACTCATAACGAACTAGCGTGGTTTTATTTCCGTAGTTTTTATGCAATAAACGTGCCGTTTTCAACGAATAAACGCACCGAAAATATTAACATTATATGGTTCTTTCCGTTACGGGAGTGTCTGGGGCATTGTGTATATGTCACTAACGTTCGCGCCAGAATCATTACGGATAGCATATTGGAAACAAACACAGTGTCTTCTGTGAGTGATGTATTAAGTTTATATTATTAATATCCATTTCCGTTGAATTGTGATTAATCAAAGTCATAATAACTAAAACAAGTGCAAAAAAAGAAAGAGTCTCGTGGGGAAAAAAAGAAAAACTAGCAACAAGTCTATATATCACTACGTGGTCCTGTTGCAGTGGTTATCATCTTCATCCAAAAGTTTTAGTACTAAACACACAAGAGGCTGCTGCTGTCATTGGTTCCGATAACGATTAAAAGCCGATTACCTTAACTGGAGACTTTAATGTTAATTTTGCTTCAGACGAAGCAAAGCCACTCATTGAATTCTTGAAGCGGGCACTGAATTTTACAATGAATACTGATTTGGGAGATTGAACAACAAGATACGGAACCACAATTGATGTAGTCTTCTCACTTACTCTAGATTGACTACAATCGATTATTCTTATTTCCTCTTCAGTTACCACGCATATATTGTGTCTTTCTTGGAAAATGCTGATGCATAAAAATGAATAAAAATATTTTATTTTCATTGAATAAATAAAGTACGAATTTTATTTGAAAAAAAGTAAGTTTCCCCAGCAGTTTAATAAAAAGTGTTTTTTTTTCCAGGTATAGAAGTTTAAGTTGGTATTACTTTCCAACATGGCGACCGATTTAACAGCTGTCAAGTGATTTATTCTCAGTTTGGTTTGGCAATCCATCAAAACGATCATCAAGCAAGGCGTAGATTCGACGAATGGGCCCAAAACGAGATTGCCGTTGTTCCCGATTTTCATAAGCGAAATTTTGTTTAACGATGAAACGCACTTCTGGTTGAATGGCTACGTCAACAAACAAAAACTGCCACATTTGGAGTGAAGCTAATCCACAAGTGTATGTCAAAACACCGTTACATCCAGAAAAACTGACTCTTTGCTGACCTGTTGAATTGGCCTCCAAGAACAATCTGATGTGATTTAACACGGTGCAACATAGCTCGTGCCACAATCGATTTCTGTGAGGCTATGTAAAGTTTTTGACCTGTGAATTCTCCATACTTGTGATTTAACACCGCCAGTCTTACGATTGACCATTTGGAAGACACTATTCGCCGTGTTATTGGCGATATACGGCCACAAATGTTGGAAAAAGTCATCGAAAAATTGGACGTCCAGATTGGACTACATCCGAGCCAGCCGTGGCAGTCCTATGCCAGAAATCATATTTAAAATGTAATGCCACAAGATTATCTTTCGAATAAAAAAATTCATGTCAATCGAGTAATACATTGTTGTTTTATTGCAATTTAAAGTTCTACCTCTAAAAAAACACCCTTTACAATTAGACCTATTCTTGCTTTTACGGCCAATGTTGCCAATGAAGTTTCACTTTTATCGTGAGGGTTTCCACGGTCTTTTTCTTCTCTTAACATGAAACAAAAATCGCTTAACATGAAAAGATGTACCGTCTGGGAACGAACAAAATACGGAAACTACCAGCTGGATTAGACTGTCTTACTGTATTATCGGAAGAATTAATCGAATTAGATGATGATAATGCGTGCACAGCCCCAATTATGGGAGGCAAAGACATTGTGGAGTTAGTTAAAACAATATCATTTACGCTGATTCCGACAATGAAAATGAAATGAATAATGCAGATTATATGTTCCCGTCATTAGAAATGAAAAACATCATGAAAAGTATGCGCATTCCAATTGTGAAATGAATAACAAAATGGACGATATCGAACAATGTGCTGACAATTTAGTGCTAAAAAAATACAAAGAAAAATGTCAGATTATTTTTCAAAAACTCAATAAATGTTTTGTTTTTCAAAAAGTTTAAAAATTTGTTATTAAATTCCTTTAAGTACTTGTGAATTTTTTGTTTCATTGATTTTAATTAAATTCATGCATATATTCAGATCTTTGTAAATAAAATTGTACTCTAATAATCTCCATTTTTTTTTGAATAAACAGAATTTTTTTTCGAATATTATTTAACACGAAATTCTTTCAACATGAACAATATTTCAGTTTTATGTTATGCGATTTCTCTCTAATGATAATTCCATTTGAATTTTAGATTTATATTTACCTCAATATGGATTTGCATTAGTGTTCGCTGAACATCTCTCATTGCTGCGTGAAGGTTTGACACATCATACTATAATTTTTTGATGCTGAGTATTCTGAAGTTAGAATAGGGATATTACTGAGAAAAGCTACAAGTAATTATCAAGAACAATTTAATTCTATCAATTTCTTAGGAATTCTATAAGAAACTCGAGCATTCATGTATTCATTTATTTACAGAATATGTTTTATAAATTCAAACATGAGCAGTGTGTACGCTTAAAAACTAGAACAATTAATTACTAAATCTTAATCTTGGACTAATATTATAAAAAGGCTGCAATTTTCTTGATACGCACTGATAACAAAGATTTTTTAACTTTTTTTCATTCGAAAATTTTGCAATGTGAGAAAAATGTTTTCATTAGATATCAGTGTAAATGTTGATAGTCTTGAAGAGTATTGTATCCCTTTGTGTTAGAAATGGAAAGTTAGTGTCTTTAAATGATATCATAGTAAAATTTAAATTGATTTGTTTTTGTTAAAATGCCTTGATATTTAAATTTTACTTTTATTATTATTAATTTCATTCATTTAAGGTCACAAAAACTAAATGCAAAGCTTTCAAAAAATGATTTAGAATGGCATTGAAAACAAAAACAATATTTATTTATTTTTATTTTATTTTCCCTTTTTTCGATGAATATATGGAACGTTAAATTGCGTCAGAATTAGAGTTGATGAATAAAAAACGGAACTTTTAACAAGAATACATAAATAAAATATTAATTTGATTTATTTTTGAGGAAATCACTGATAATACGTGAGTATAGTTTATTTTATTATTACTTATTTCATTAAATTTTACGAGATTGATAGCTTACGTTGAGCTGTAGAGTTTAATAACCGAATAGGAAGAAGATTCTAGATGTAGAACAATGAAACCCTCAGATAAGTGCTACATTAATTTTTAAGTCATTTGCATAAAAATATTAGAAAAGCAAAAATAAGAAAATAATTAAAAATAATGAAATTTTATATTAAAAGCGTCTCGTACTAGCTTTAGCAGATGACCCTGTATTTTCTTTTGCAATATACAATTATATTACACAAACGTCATTCATTTTGAAATTTTAAAAATTTGGATCGAAGAAAGTTTAAATATCACGTTTATTATAGTGATATTTTCACTATTATAATTTTAAATAGATAAAAAAAAATTCTAGCTTCTAAATTTAAAAAGAAGGTACAGATTAATTTTTTCTTGAAATATCAGGTTTTTGGGTTCAGTATCTGTCCATTTATACATATGTAATGTCGAAATATTATATTTCATTAACATTATACTTCATATATATATATGTTTCATATTATTGCAAATAATTTATTTAACAAAGTGTAATTCAGAAGATTACACAAAAACAGAAAAACTCGGAAATTAAGTTATTGTTTCTACTATCAGAAAATTATAAAATAACCAAAAGAAAATATAAAATCAATGTTCAAGAAAATTTATTTTTCAGAGCTGTTCAAAAAAATCTTCAGTGTAAGCCTCTTTCAGAAAATAGATGTATTTACAAAAAGCAGAATTTGTGAGAAATCTTATGCCAAGCAGGAAAGAATACCTTTTGATATTTCTTTACGTAAGTAAGAGGCAGTAAATATGAAACACGATTATTTTATAACCAAAAAATATTTAAATTATATTTTAGGGGGAAAAGGAGAAAATTGTCGGGAATATTGTTAAAATTTTAAATACAGCATTCTAATATAATAATGAGTAAAGAAATGTTCAACAGTTTTTTCAAACCTGTAATTTATATGTCATTTTCTCTTCATATTTGCTGCATATTAAAAAGAAAATTATGCGAATGAAACTTTTGACAAAGTTTCAATTTCTTTCAATTAAGCTAATTAAATTTTAATCCCAAATATTATTTAAGCTTTAACAGCCGTGCAGTTTTCAGAATATATCTGAAAAATTTTAAATGCAAAACATAACCATTTGTTTTAATCAGGAGAAATTTATGTTGTTGAAATTTTATATTCTATGAAAATGTGTAGATATTTAATTTAGAAAATATTTGTTATTTTTCAAATATTTTAAATACTAATTAATCCGTTCTAAGTAAAAATAATGTTTATTCTGATTTAAAATTCTTCCTAGTGATTAAGAAAGAAGTACCACTGTATTAATCAGTACTTAAAATGTATAAAATGAGACTATACATGTGTATAGTTTTTTTAAGATAGTGCATTAAATAGATATTTAGATATGCAGGTATTTTTTTAAAAAAATCAATTAAAGATTACAGTTTAATCTAATGTGTTCTAAATCAAAATCAAAATTAAATAACAGACTATGAAATCCTAGGATTTTAAAAATAAAAATCGTAAGATTACATGACATTTTTTTTAAAAAAATGTTTTGCTTGCATCTGAATATGAAATAAATACATATAATATATATATATTCATTTTTTTACATTTGAAAACGTCACGTTACTTTCCAATTTGAAATAAAAAGAATATATCCTGCTTAAAATGCTACAAATATTTATTAAAATATTTCTTCATTGTAGAATTTCTAGAAAAATGTCCTTTATAAATACAATTTTTCTTTCTTTGTTTCATTAATAATTATTCATTTCTTGTAAACCTTATTCCATTCCCATTTTTGTCTACTTTTGTTTAATAAAATTCTGAAACAAATTTTATGTAATGTAAAATTTTACAGAATATTTCAACAGTAAGTACGATATTAGACACCATATTCATGTGAAAAAAATTTGTAATTTTTTTAACACAAATTTAATGCGTAGCATAATAATTTAAAATGTGGCTTAAAGTTCGTGCATAAAATAATAAAAAGAAAAATAAATACAGACTGAAAGCATATTCTGGAAATCAAATAATTCACACTTTTTTTAGAAATTACTTCGAAAAGAAGAATAGTAAAATGAAAAAAAAAAGATTAAATTACTTTAATTTACAGTAGTACAAGCATTTAAAATCACGCCATGGTTAAAATTTAAAATTAGTCAAATATGTTTTCACTAAAAATAACTTATTTATTATTTTTTTTCAATTTATATTTGATATGAAGTTTTTTTGCATGTATTTTCAATAAAATGTTTCTAATTCAAAAATTTGTACATTAAAAACAATGCTAAAAAATACTTCATACAAACTTATATATATTATAGGTACTAGGAAACTATTCATAGTAAACTGAACTTTATATTTTAAAAAGATAAAAATATTACTCACCTTTGGCTTTACACATTGTAATAGCAAAAGAAGTTGCCAAAAGAATTTTTACAAACGCCGGTGTCATGGTTTTTGAAATGTATGCGTTACAAAAAGAACATATTACGATATTTTTTTCCTTTGCTTGTAGAAAGTTTTGACTCCTTAATGAATCCCCAAGTTGAAAAGTTTTTGGAAATATTCAGCTTCAATGATATATTCCATTGATATTTCAAGTTTAAGTTATTTGTCTCATAAATTATTATGTAAAGTTGCCACTATTTTTAAACACCAAATATTTTCATTGTACATCGAAAATTCACACCATTCTCAAAAAAAAGAAGAAAAAAAATGTCATTTAATACTAATATATCTCACAGGAAAAAACTTTTTTTTTAACTTTAATGTTTTAAATACATTGTTTAATTATTCTTTCCAATGCACATTAAGTTTTTCTTGTTTTGAATGGGACAAAAAGAGTTCAATCACGGTTGAATTTTTCTCATGGCTTACGGGCACATTAGAATCTCGTATACGACATTGATTTTTGCTGTGCGCTTCCGCTTATGGGCCGTTCACTGAAAAAGAGACTCAGAACGGGTTACGGGAAAGCGGTGATGTTGAAGCTTCGGAAGTGTCTGAAGCACTGGAAGGGGACCGTTCTGAATCTGAAGCGCTGGCAGCGCCTCGAACGGCGGCCAGGTGCTATGTTTCGTACAGGTTCGACGAGGGGCATTGTTCTCCTCTTAAATTTCTTTACTGGTCCTTCTTGCTTAGAAGTAATGAGGTGGGTTTGACGGAGAAGGAAGGGCATTTAGAAGGAGCTGGAATATGTCAGGAAAATTTATTATTCACTCAGGGTATTCAAGGTAGATAGAAGTGTGAGGAGTATTTTTAGAGAAGAGGAAAGTTTTGATTAAAATTTTGTTTCGTTTTGGATTGCATACGAAAAAAAAGTAAATTATACTGTTTGTTTTGAGGCATACTTTTTTATATGAGCGTTAAGGGTGTAATACTAACCATGCCCTTTCTTAATAGTCAGTTTTCAAATTCATACGAAGAGTTTTTTATACATGAGAATATCATTGCTTATCTAATAAATTCAGATTGGGTTTCCTGAATGCATTGACAGCCTGAAATGAAACGTTTAAAATTATATTAAGAATATGTATATCTGAAATTCAGTTTCTACGATTTATAGAAATATGAACAAAAATTATAACAGTATTTTTAATGAACAATATAAGGTTATTTTTTCAAAAAAAATCTTTTTTATTATAAATGAGAAGGAATGTAGAGAGATCTTCTTGTGCTTAGCATTTTCAAAAGTGATCTGACTGTTTGCGGTTAAGAAACTTATTTTGAACTTTTGTGACAGTGAGTAATGCAGTTCAGGTCATAATTTTGAAGAGTTTAATTAATTATGTGATTTGGTTAATCTTTTTTACTTGAAATCAATTTGATATCATACACATTAATAAAACTTTTCAAAATTTTAATCAGAAGAAGTGCACTACAAGATTTATTTATTTTTATTTTCAGGAGAAAGTTTTTAATTGAGTTTACTTTTTCAATAAATTGCTATGCTCATTTTGGAAAGAGTTGAAAGCTGCTACTGTCTTTTGATAATTAATGTTGAATAAATATTTATAGTTTATTAATTCTGCACTGATCTACTCAAAGGAACATTAATTTTATTTTTAACGTATAAAAAGCTGTAATTAGCTTTAAAAAGAATTATAATATTGCATTCAACTACACATATATCTTACATATAAAATTGAAAAAAAAACTGTAGATTTTCAACAATAAAAAGACATAATGCGTAGGAGAAGAATGCCCTTTTTAAATACTACGAGTTTACTAATACCTAAGTTTAAGTCCAAGACTCACAGAGAAAAAGAACTCTAATGCAGAATTTTTCTTTTCACAACAAAAATATCCCCAATAAGCATACATATTATTTTTCAATAAGAAAAAAAATGTACTATTTTCTATACCAGAAACTCATTACTTACCATAGACTATCCTAAAAATAAGAACGAAAAAAGTACCAAGCATTATCATGTTTTTTTCATTTTTTTTTTATAAAACTGGTTTTTCTGTCTTGAATTTGCACAAGCAATTCTATAAATTGCTCTAGAAAATAGTCTATTTAAAAAGGTTTTAGTGCAAAAATATTATTTAATGCATATGAGTGGAATATATTATTTTCTATGCATATTTAAAAAGAAAACAAGGCATTACGTAGGACTTCGTAAAAACAAACCAATATTTTATCTAATAAACATACACAAATAATACTCGTGTGCTTTTATTATGACTAAATGATTGACTGTTATTAGGTAGCTTATAATTTATTATATTTAGAAAACTATTTAATTGATAAGTAGCTCTAAATATTGATTTATTCGATATTGTTAAGTATTAATTACTATTTAGGACGAATGAAAATCTATCTCTTTCTCTCTCTCACACGCCCTCACACGCATGTATACACGCTCACACAAACTCACGAAGAGAAAATGCTAAAATTTCAGTAAAAGAAAAGTACTAAAAAAATGTTACATTTATTTTAAATTTCTAAACATCCCAAGTGTTATCTCGAAAATAGGACAGAAACGTTGGGTTCAGCAAGTTTGATGGTACTAACTTTCCCTCCAATGCTTTTTCGTTGGCTTATACGAAAATATCCAAATGAACAATATGATACTACTTGAATTAAAAGCTGTAGCATAAAGGTTGGAATATTTTCCAGCGTAGAATATGAAGAACGTGTCAACCCAAGTATATTATTACACACACACACACACACACACACACACAGATATATATATATAAAGAGTGTTTTTTTCCAGGTACAGAATTTTCAGTTGGCATTACTTTCCAAGATGGCAACGATTTAACAGCTTTCCAATGATTTTTTCTCAGTTTGGTTAGGCAATTCATCAAAACGATCATCAAGCAAGGCGTAGATTCGTCGAATGGGCCCAAAACGCAATTGCCGTTGTTCCCGATTTTCAAAAGCAAATTTTGTTTAGCGATGAAGCGCACTTCTGGTTGAATGACTACGTCAACAAACAAAACTGCTGCATTTGGAGTGAAGATAATCCACAAGTGTATGCCGAAACACCGTTACATCCAGAAAAACTGACTTTTTGGTGCGCTTTATGGGCTGGTGGAATCATTGGTCCGTACTTCTTCAAAAACGATAAAGGCCACAACGTTACAGTCAATGGTGATCGGAATAGAGCCATGATTACTAACTTTTTCATTCCTGAATTGAACATTCATGATGTCCAGGAGCTGTGGTTCCAACAAGACGGCGCAACATGTCACACAGCTCGGGCCACAATCGATTTATTGAAAGACACGTTTGGTGACGGCCTAATTTCACGTTTTGGACCTGTGAATTGGCCTCCAAGATCTTGTAATTTAACACCGCTAGACTATTTTCTGTTTGGCTATGTAAAGTCATTGGTCTATGCGGATAAGCCACAAACGCTTGACCATTTGGAAGACAACATTCGCCGTGTTAATGCCGATGTACGGCCACAAATAATGGAAAAAGTCATCGAAAATTGGACGTCCAGATTGGACTACATCCGAGCCAGCCGTGGCAGTAATATGCCAGAAATCATATTTAAAATATAATGCCACAAGATTATCTTTCGAATAAAAAAAATTCATGTCAATCGAATAATACATCGTTGTTTTATTGCAATTTAAAGTTCTATGCCTCTAAAAAACCACCCTTTTATATATATATATATATATATATATATATATATATATATATATATATATATATATATATATATATATATATATATATATGTGTGTGTGTGTGTGTGTTTATATAATAAATTTGTTTCTGTATATTCTTTTAAATAGAAAAATCTGTATGTATTTTATGAATTCCTTAATTTTGTTGAGTTTATTTATATCATGGGCTATTAAATTACTATATATCAGCAGAAAATTTAATATCACCTTTCTGGATAATGATTTATCTAAATTATTGTTTCAATTCAAGAATCTTATGGCATAGAAATTTAAAGCATCTGTTTTATTTTCTTACTGTAGTGTCAATAATCAATATCTTTTAAATCCAAACCTGAAATTCATCCTTATTTCAGTTAAAATATGGTTGAATTAATTTTTGGTTACGTACTTACAATTCTATGTGAGAATTATTTTCCATACAAAGACCAATTATAATAAAATAATTTATGTATCTGAATAAAAAATTGGAATATTATTTGTTTAAGCTCATAACAGTATAAATAAAATTTTGCTAAATTACTACTGGCAAGGCCACCTCAAGATACGCTCAGAATTTATTTACATTTATTTTTAATAATAATTAAATTCTCTTCTGAAAAATATTGTATGATTATATTAAACTCTTGAAAAATACGCATAGTAATTATGCAGTCTATATTTCTCATGTGCATTTGAATGAATCATAATCATATATTTTCAGTATTAATAGAGTCAAAGCTAAGCCGACATTTCTCAAATTGTGGGGCACACCCACCTTGGGGGCATGATAACTTTACGAGGGAGGCACGAGCATATTGATAAGTTGAAAATAAAAGATTATTTAAACAAATTAGTAATTTGCTGAATGTAAGCAAACAAAATACATTTTGACATAATATATATATATATATATATATATATATATATATATATATATATATATATATATATATATATATTTATATATATATATGTATATATGTAATAATTCCCTCTATTTTCCTTTTTGTTAATTCTTTGTATTAATATTCAAGCAAACTTTAATTCTTTAGTTTAAAAATAACACTGTAATCATAATCGTAATCGGCTAGTCCGAAATCCCTGTCCAGCCCATTCTATCCAATCAGAATTACTATTACGTAATAACCACTACCGGCATAAAAGCCAAAATCTTGTATAATCGCTCTTTTTTGTCTACCTGCCTTCATCATGTAAGAATGTAATCAGCCGGCTGCAACGCGTTCTATGTTTGTCTTTGTCTTCGTGCTATGATGTTTGCTTCTTGTATGTGCAATGTCATCTCTACTGGATCTTTATGTGTTTCCGGATGTGAATAAAAAGGAATAACGATTTACATGAACGCCTCTTCGATAATACGGTACTCGACCATGCTCCACGTAACACAGAAAATCACATTACCGGCCAAGTCTTACAATGATTTTTACCTTTCTCCAGAAATATTATAAAAATATTTCATATCTATCTATCTATCTATCTATCTATCTATCTATCTATCTATCTATCTATCTATCTATATAATTCTTATTTACACTGATATCATGCACTTATAAATACATCAGTACTGCACAGTGTATTTTATTATTATTTATCAATACTAAGTTAAGAACCATTTAATAATTACCAATGACCCATGGTCTTGCCATATATAAAATTATACACAAAAAAGTAACACTTATCTCAATAGTTTTTAGGTTTTAAAATTAATCCCCCAACTGTTTCTTTTCTAATTAATTTCTCAGAGTTATGCAATTCTCTCACCAATGCCACCGTTTTAAAAATAGGTGTACGTATGTGATGCATTGTGGAAGGGGGCAGAAAAGTAATAAGTAAGCAAATTCTCTTAAATAAATTAATCCTTCGCAAAGACTGCCAAGGTACATTTATTGCATTCCACAGCCTTCGGAATAATAGCATTGCACAGGAAAGATCATTATTTGGAAAGACGTATATATACGTCCAGAGTAAATAAAGCTTTGGTGGAAATATACGCTTATATACGTCGATGATAAGTGGTTTAATTAGTATTGTAGGTTAACATCAAAGTCTAGTATTATTTAATTTTGTACATTGTTATTGTACGGAGAGGGGCTTGATCAAAATTAAAATTTTTTATTTGGTCGCAAATATTTAAAGTTCGAGAATCACTGACCTAAGCAGATCGAAACAATATTTAAATAGTCCCCGAAATCAAAATGATGCTCTTAAAAACTATCCGCTGTCTAACTCCTCTAATTGCTGTATTTTACATAATGGAAATATCTTTAAGAGGGTGTGCTATATCCTGATATAGATAACATAATTATATATATATATATATATATATATATATTGAATCCGTTTGTGATTAGGGGAGACATTACAAAACTTCACTGAACTTTTATGGAATTGGGGTGTTAAAAATGTATAGGTATATTTATATTATTGCTACCCATATTTTTACACATAGTACTATAGATTATATTTAGATATTATTTTAGATTATACTTATTATACGTCATATTAAATTTAATCATATTAAATCATATTAAATTTAAAACTTTTATGACTTTATTTTTGTCAATTCTTAGTAAGTAATACTATATTAACATTTAAAATATTTCCTATAAATTATGTCAAGTTATGCGTGTCTTTTCTAATTGCGTATGTATCTCGAAATGTTCCCTTGTTATGCTCATATTTCTTTATTCTTCTAACTTGATTACTTCTATTTTTTAACAAAGCATATATAAACTTTAAACTTTTACTTTAAAGAGTGTGGTGAATTTTTATAATTCGATATTACACTGAGTCACACAGTGTGTGTGTCTATGACATTATATTTAAGCATCAATATAAATATTTTTATACAAAATAAATCCCTTTATCGTATTGGCAAAATTTTATTTATATTTAGCTCAATATTTTAGAAACTTTCTTCTCTGAGACGATTAAGCCAGGCGTTTGTAGTTGACGTTATTGTTTCATCCATATATTTATAAATTAGCAAATACTACATGTTAAAATATATACAACATAGCAAATAACAACGTATGCACCACATTAAGTATCAGTTTCAAATGATCCGAATCATTGTAATACCAATTTATCAGTATCATCCTGTTCAATGACCACCATAACTCTTTTACCTTAACAAATCATAGTACTTCTAATCAATATTTTAGAAGATGTGCATTTTATTCTTTTTACTGATTGAAAATCATATGCATCTAAGGATTAAAGAAAAATAATTTTTCAATGATGAACGAGACACAAAAGTTTATTTTCTTTTTTGTACATTTGTTAAATTTTTTGTTTCCTTGCGTGCTGTCTGCACATATTGTCTTCATCCACATTGGGAAAAAGTTTATCAATTATCAATTATATAATATAGAAAATACAATTCACCATAAACTAAAAGCAACCAACTGAATATAATGGCAATTATTTATTGATAGCACTAATAACATTATGTAATAATACAAAAAGCCAAATTGTCAGTCTACAAGATATATGGATAAATAATTCTGATTTCATCATTTTTACATCCACCAATATATCTATTTAAATTTATATAACATTGTCACTCTAAAGATGTAAACCTCAATAAGCGCACAAGACTTATCTAAAGCGCATGTCTAGAAATTAATTAGAAGCACATTTCAAAGAGAAAACATAACATATATTCAAAAGCAAAAACATGTTTTATGAAAGTAAACAGTACTTCACTCAGTAACAACATATAATTTTGTAATTGTGCAAAACAGAAGGCTAATTTTTAAAATTAAAAAAAAGAAGAGGAAAAAATCAGGTTAAAACACAGAAACAAATAATAAACGTTAACAGATAAACCCACTGAAGATTAATTATTCCAGTCACAATTTTTAATATATCAATAATTCAAAATTAACCATACGCCGAAATACAAAGATTGTACTTATATTCCGGAAATATTACATTGCATTAAATTCACACATTTATAAATTCAAAATATCTCTATTTTTGCATAAAAATACATAAATACATATTGATGAAACAGAATTATTTAGTAATTTAAAGAATAAGAAAAAAATTATTACTATAAAATCTAACAAAAAAAGCATTATTATAGAGTACAAGAAAAATACAAAAAATATACAAGATCCCAATGGTAAATATGATAATAAAAAGAAAGAAAAAGCTGAAAAATTGTTTAATTTTACATCAAGAAAATGAGTGCAAACTTGGACATATGAACGAAAAGTGGGGATAAACTAATTTGACCCAACCAAAAAAAATATTCCATTATCAATCATACTAATATTCCTTCTAATTGTAGCTTGGCAGGTTAACATGAAAATATTCAAAAGGCTTAAAAAACTTAATAATTTAAAAATTTATAATTTAAAAATTTATAATTTACAGTTTTTAATTTAAAAATGTATAGCTTAAAAAAGTATAATTTAAAAATTTATAATTTAAAAATATAAAAATAGAAATTATAAACTGTGGAGCATGAAGTATAGTTTAAATACGTTAAATTTTAGAAATAATTTGAGATGATTCTACTAGTAGAGATGATTACGAAAACGCACGAACAAATTAACATACATATCAATACCATGGAAAGAGCTCCGTGTGATGTGTGTTCTTTAAGTTCCTAGTAAATATTACGATCGAGAGCAAATAATTTTTTTAAAAAGCCAAACTCATATAATGTGTTTATATTTATTAAGAAAAGTCATAAATTCAGTATCGCTTTTTTAAAGTTTTAGAAAATCGTTAATTTTATACACACTGAAACACATTTAACTTGCATTCATAAAACTGAGTTAGTATCACTTCTACGTCTGGCCACAACTTTATCTCTGATTTTTAACAATGCTTCATAGAAATTCGAATTCATTTACATATCCCAATGTATACTATTCGAATTTTGAGGTGCGGGGATTTATCTATGTATATATTCCCGGTGATATATAAATATAATTTTTTATTCAGTTATAACATCAAGAGAAGTAGTAATTATTAACCATGTATAGGATGTTCAAATTTGTAGATATGTTTTCCATATTTAATATAGATAAATCCGGTAAATATTTTTCCTCGAGTGCCCTTCTGGTTTTTCGTATTTTTATTAAATTATGACCATTGTTGTAACGCCTAAATTATCTATTCTACATTTTGATTCGACATAGAAATATGAAATGCATTACGAATATAAAAAAAGACTAGATTAATAAATGTTTCAAAATCATACGAATATCAAGTTAAATACGAAAGACATATGAAAGAAACTTTAGAAAAATGTAATAACAATTACAATTAAAAGGAAATGTTAGTGGGACTTATATAAAAAACCGTAAGAAGAATAACTTGAATATCATTTAAAAGTAAAGTGCATAAGTAAATAAAACGATAAAATTGCAATTTCTTCTCTTCAGGATTCTCTTAGATTATATTGTTAAATCTTTCAATGCCTAAATGATATATAAATATAAAATGCATTATTTTTATATCTTTTAAAATCTGGAATTGATAGAAACAAAAATTCGTCTGTATATTCGTTACTTTTTTATTAACCCGCGGTCACTCGCACATTCTTTTGCTACCGTCGTTACTCGCGGGGTGTAAAGAATACCCCAAACATTTAACACGTGTATTTAATCCTGAAAATAAAATTAAGTCATTATAATGCATATTTATAAAGTACAAGATATGTTTTGTATTATACAAGTAAAATTATTAAATTTATATTGCATACAAATGAGACTAACATTAATTTAAACTAAACATACACAATTTCATTTTAAAACACATAATTTAATATTTTTTCATAAACCAGTAAAACGTATATACCAGTAATAAATATACTTTATAACTAATGAGATAGTGATTGTAGAAAGTAGAAAAATAATGTTTTACTCGTTTTCCAAACATTCAGCACTGTATACATATGCTCAACATCTCGCAGGAGTTCTCAGCCCCCCAGTTTAACTTTTGAAGGTCATTACATTCCAATTGTTCGAGAAAGAAGGATTGTATTAGGCCTGAAGGTTCAACAACCTAAAATGTGCAGCTACAGAAAAAATTGTGGTTCTACGCATTCTTTTTAGAATCCTGGGAGGATTTTCTTGTTGCTGGAGTGTACAGAGCACCCCGCGTGAGTGATCGCAGGTTAATAAATATTTTATAGCACAGTAGGGCTAATGTCACAGATTTAAGAGTACTATTGTTCATCAGCATTGTGAATATTTTAAGTTATTAGGCAACTTCACTATTACTAACTAATGTATTAATATTTACAAATAACGTTTTAAACTTTTACATTTACTAATATTTACGAATATTTGTCATATAATTAAATTATATCATTTCAATGAATCATAGTGTAAGAAATGCATACAAAAAATACATTCGCAAAAAAAATTGCATCTACTTATGCCTTAAAATGGTAATTGTATTTATTTGCATAATCGCTATGCTATACATTGTGAAACATTTAAAGTAGAGATAAAGTCAAATATAAAGCATGTTGCCTATTGAATACATGGGAATTAATGTATGAAATAAAAATTATCGAATACACTTATCCAGCAATAAAGTGGAAATGAATTCTTAAAAGACATAACATTTATGCACTTTATCAATTCATAGGAAGTGATATTGAAAAAATTTAAGTACATATATATCATTTAAATGAATTACTTTTAAGGATTTTAACATACGCAGTTATCATAAATCATTTCCAATTTGACTTTGTTGACTCTCGAAAAGATGTTTTTCTCTCTTTTATTTAGCAAATATTATTAAGTTTAAAATGTTTTTGTAATCTATATTAGGAATTTCTTTAATATTAATCAAAGAAAAAGTTAGATGTGTTAAAGGTTAAATTCAAAACTTGACTATTCGTATATGAAAAATAATAACTAAACAATGAATAAAAGCAGATAGTGAAAATAAAGGGAAATTAGAAATTTCTTCAAAGAACATTTATATAAATATACATATGCATAATTCATTATAAAGTTTAAATAAAAATTTACATGAATTTGATACTTTTCACGCGAAGAAGTATTTAGTTACATTTAACAAATTTAAAAATAATTAGTTTTCTTCTTATTCATAATTTTAGAAACACTAATAGGACAGCTTTTACATATGAATATAAATGTATTCCAATTTTCAAATTCTATAATAATCAGAAGACTTTTTTTACAATACAAAAAAATATAAATTTTAAAAACATTTGTGGTTTTTTTGTTGTTGCAGAATTATTTTTATATTTAAACCTTCAGGATTTTAGCTAATGTATTAAAAAGAAAGTTTTGGGGAAGGTATTCGTTTTTTAAATTGATTCAGCAAATTGGAAGTACGGAAGTACTCATTTTTGTCCGAAATAATTGGCTTATACTTTTGCTAATGAAGTAAACTTCGATGAATGTCAGATCATGAAATTTCGTTATGTCAATCTCACCATTTTTGATAAATCCGTTCTTAATATCAAATTATACAAGTACAAAAAATTTCTTGTAGTACATTTGTGAATAGTTTTTCTTTATAACTTCTTTTTAAACATTCATAAAATGGTATTTGTAAGCTTATATATATTTTGAAACTAACAAGGACTATATTAGTACATTTATTACCTTATTGTAACTTAGTGTTAATGGAATTCAATTCTTATACAGATATTTTTCAAAGTGTATTTATTTGCCAAAATGTTACCAATGATTTAACCTGCTAATTATCATCTTAACATTATAGCATGCCTAACTGAACAAGTTTCTCCTTAACGAATTATTTATATATTAAACTGGGTCATACAAATGGTGGTTTTCGTCCGCCAATGTTCTTGTGTAATCAGAACGCTTTTGCATAATTACACCCAAAGGCTTTAACGATAAGAGACAATCTAAGAAAACCGTCCTAGGAATAACTTAGATTTCTGCTTCTGAAGATATGGTAATTAAACTAATATATGCAATTTTTGGAATTATTGCTCGAATGACGAACACCAGGAGTCGTTTCAAATTTCACATTAATGAAGCTTTAATTTTCCTTACAAACTAAAATATATATTTCCCATACATTGTAATAGAGTTTTATATATTAAGTAATATATACTGTTAGATACTTAATTTGGGTTTTAGTGTAACAAGTCTATCATATGGTTCATGAGCTGATTTGAAGTACTTCATTAATTTTTCTACTGTGTATCATAGCGTTATTTTTCTCCGTGTAATATTAATTATTATATTTGTTGCGACTTAATTATTATGAATAAATAATTGCTAATACTTAAACCTGTATGTATTTTAAAATAAAATAAATATATAGCAATACTATTTTAAAGTTACACTTTGGATGACTTAACGCACATGTGCACAACGTATATGTACTACTATAAATATTTTTTAGAAATATTTTTTTTATTTTTTACCCTTAAATTTGAATATTGAACTAAAATATGTAAATGAAAAAATATGTTTTTCTATGCTACAGCACGATGATTTTACTACTGATAATTGATTTACATATGTTATACATTCAAATATCACGTTGATGGATTTTTAAAATTCCTCACTATCTAAATTAAAGTGTGGTATTTAATAAAGTGATAGTTACATGCATTTATACATATATTTCTTTTTAATAAATTAATTTGAAAATATATATTTATAATTTATACGAATAATAACGGTGAATTGGAGGGTTCAAAGTAAATAATTATCCGGGTTTTACAAAAGTATTATTATTCTTTTTAGAGAATTGGATTTTAAATTATTTGTGTTTATTTTACTTTTAAAGCATATGCATCTTTTTTATTTGCTTATATATTATCATATTTTGATTTAAAAACAAATTTATGAATGATATTACATTTAACAAGTATGAAATATAATAAATTTATTCTTATCCTAATACAATGCAGCTCACATTGCGAAGTTATTGTTCACATATTTGTAATACTTTCAAATTCTCTTCTAGATGGATTCTTATTTTTTAAAAAAAAAATTTTCATGTTTATAATTAATTAAAGAGTGTTGAGCTCAATATTTTTTATCTTTAACTTTTTTATAATTTATTAATATTGCTCTTCGATTTTTTTTTTTACATTGTAGAAGGAAAGTTCTTTATCAGTTGATTCTCCAAAACTTCAAATGTAACTCCAATAATATATTTATTGTTGCTTTTAAAATATTAGAATTTATAAACGCTGATCTTAGAAATTCATCTTCCTAAGTAAATTGAAATTTTACGGACCATATAAATTAAAAAACGCTGTGATTATATATTTTCAAAAGACGGTGAGTATTACTGAGATGAAGTTGTTTGTTATGCGGTAGAACCAAAAGAAAAAAAAATATTTTACTTTTATTCCCCATTTTGCAAACTGTTATGATGTAGTAAAACAAAGAATTACATCGAGTGAAATATTAAGAAATTTTATTAGATCGTTTATTATTTTTTTTAATTTATCTTTTCTTCCATTTCACAAAATAAATAATATTTATACTTAATTTTGGGAAATCTCTACGCTCTTCAATTCTGAAAATTTACACTTAAAGAAAGGTTTTAATGAGTAATTCATTCCTTCGTATATAAGTCTTTAGAATATCTTCAGTAATTTATTTGCTTTCTTATAATTGTGCTTGCAATTTTTGAATGAAAGGCTGATAAATTATTGATTTCATTTCTGTTAAACGTAGTTTTAATACGAATATTACTTTCGGAAGCTAAGATTTTAAACTAGTAATTGAATTACTTGAGCTCTCTTTGATATTTTCTTTGAAATTCCTGTTTATCATGTACTGATGCCTATTTAAAATTTATAAACATTCTAAGAAGGGTGATTTCACTTTTAAGTTCCACCTTAGCTATATTGAATGAATTAAATATATTCCCGAAATTCGATGTTTGTATTCCTTTGGTAAAATTTTTCAATCAATTAATAATTTATTATTTAAAACATAAATATGGACTGAATTTTATTATTAAGGGATTCATATATTATTTAATATATCTCAAAAATGATATATTACACACATTTTTCAATTAAAGCAGGAATTTAGTATGTTTTCTTTATAGTAAAGGTTTGTAATTAATACATTTTAAAAAGATAAGAAGTGACGTCATTTCAGATTTTAGCAATTTACCGAGTTATAAATTAAAAGTACATAAGATGTAAATCATATTTCTCCATTAAATATTTCTTTTATGTTAATTACATACAATGTATATATATGTATATATATATATATATGTATATTATATTACTCTCCTTGAGAAATTAATTATTGTTCTCTTTTCTTAATTTGTTATTACTATATTATCAGGTTCATCTTCCACGTGTTGTATTAAGCTTAACTTTTCAATTTGGTTTCTTTCCCGTATTATGTCGAAAATTTCTGTTGTACGGGGAAGGTTGGATTCATAAGGCATTGCTAACCCTAAATCGCTGGCCTAATTCAGTGACAGCTTTACAAATCCTAATATGTCTCAAAGTTTAGTCCAACGACATTTTTACATCTACATTTATTGTGGCTGGTGAATTCAAATTTCAATCTTCTTTAGCACTGTAGGTTCTAGTACTTGACTTTTATTTTATTATACGATATATATATATATATATATATATATATATATATATATATATATATATATATATATATATATATATATATATATATATAACACTACTTAGTAATGCACTTAATATTTTTAACATATTTAATATACATATTTTTGAATGAAATAAAATGTATCGAATGATAAAGATAAAGAAATCACATTCTAACATTTTCTGTTATCTGAAAGACAGCAAAAATGCAGAAATTTAAATTTCAATAAGGCAGTGTTTCTCAAAGTGTGGGGCGCGCCCCCCTGGGGGGCGCCATGACCCTACAAGGGGGGCGTGAGCATAACGAAAATTTAAAGATTTTTAAAAAAATAACCGGAAAGAGAAGTAAAACAAAATGCTTTCTTCCATAATAAAAAAATACACACAACAACACTGACATAATTTATGTTTATCATCTGGCTTTTTTTCGTCATCAAATAGCTATCTTTGATCCCAAAACCAAATTAAAGAAAAAAAACATTTTGTTTAATTTGCTGTATTTCCACAATGAGAGATTTTTTTATTACGTTTTAACATAAAATATTACTCGTTAAAAGAAAACGAAACCCAGACCCTGAGAAAAATTCTAAGAAGATAAACAATTCATCACTGTAACTATTATTGAAGTACTGTACATTAGTTGTAGAAAAAGAAAAGGAGGACATGATTCACTTTTCCGCCAGGCTGCATAATACATTTGCTAATCATTTGATGGACCTTCAAAGTTATGGTATGGTTAGTTCAATATTAGTTCCGTCCCATCTTTTATACGTTTGTTTTTCGCTTAGGGAAATTGTAAATAATAGAGTTTTACGATAGATGGAAAAGAATCGATTGATTTAACATTTCTGTAATATTAGTGAAAATTGTCTCTAATTTACGTCCTTTATTATGGTCTTGTACTTTTCAATCATTTTAGTTTAGTTTTATTGGATTTTTACTCAAATCATCGAAGAATTGAATAGTCCTTGAAAGAAGGTAAGTATACTTTATATAAATTAAATTATTCACTGGAATTCCGATTTGTATCGTGTACAGTAAAAATAATAATAAACAAATGAGTGGGGTGACTGAGTCTCCCCACACTACCATTAGCGTTAGTATCGAGTACGCGCCTGCTCTCGGGTTAAAACATTATGAAGTCTTCTCGCTTTAAATGTTAAAAAGTAACACAATTATTCTTCATCGGAATTTTATATTATTTTTCATAATTTAACATTAATTCTAAATGCTAATTATGTGAGGTTTAAAATTACAGTTCTTTTAAACAGTTATTTACAATTATAGCATTTATCTAAAAAACATCAGTTTACATTTTTGTATACCATGTCGTGCACGCAGTTTTACTCTCCTTACAGTTCAGCTATTATATCAATAATAATGTTTTATTTTTTAAAAAAAATGAACTCGTGCGAAGAGCTTTTGTTTCAGCCAGTATACGTTTAATGTATCAGTACTGAAGAAGGTAATTTATGAATAATTTCTTATTACTAAATTAAGAACAAGTTTAATAATTATTAGGGACTTTCATGGGCTGGTCTTGTAGATGAAAGTTTTTCAAAGGAAGGTTTATTACCAGAAATTGACACTTTGAGTTATTTTTCTATATTTAGCTGAGATCTATCTATATTTTGTTTTCAAAGCATCCACCGCAGAAAATCCGGTGTAACAAAGTTAGGATGTTGAAAATGATAATAGTATACGAAGTGTTTTTGTTTTCAGTACAGATAATTCCTCCTCCACCTCTACCCGAAATTCAAAGAGCGATTTATTACAAAATTGCCATTTAATTTTTCACTGGATGTGCAATCTATGAAGATTTCTTCTTCGGAAGTTGAGAGCCCTTCTGGAGTATCTTGAAATAGATCCCAAATCCATTCGTAACTTGCTACCAAGCTTTCCTCATCCAGAAAATACTTTTTAAAATTCTTTGCCAACATAGCTAAATGATTTTACATGGTTTTAAAAACAACTTTAACATGTTGTTCTTCATATTTATAAGTTTTAACACATAACGAGATGGGGCTTTTTTCCCCATCATTCACTTCAGTAGTGGTAAATCCAAAATTTTTGAGAATATCGCCTTGATTTAATTTTCGGAACCATGCTCACTGTGTACTTGTTGATTCTTTATTATCATCGAATGTTTGCTTACGACTTAAAAATGTATTTATGATTTTGTTTTAATCGACTGCCGTAAATACTTAATTACCGTGAATTACAATTAACGTGTAAATTTAAAAAAACGTACATTCACAAGCTAGATTCAGTAGCTATAGAAGTATCGAGTCGACCAAAGCTGACTGGAATTGTACGAGGTTTTACATGTTTTGCGCAGACGTCCGATAGGTTGCACAGACTCACGCAAACGTACCCTATAATGCCAGATGTGATAGATATGATAGAGAGCAACATAGACTAGACTATTTTTCTAATGACATTTGTACTTTGAGAAATGAATGCTGAAGGAAATAAATCTTTAATTAAATATATCATTTTGCGATCTGTTTCAATTTAAAAATTAGAGAAAGAAAAATAACAAAAAATATATATTACTTACTTATTATTAAGTAATTTTCTTAAAATATATATTACTTAAAAGTTACATATACACAAAATCTAATATACTTATTGTATTAATTTTTACGGTTTATAATTAAGATCGTATTGTAACTTTAGCGTTTCTCTCTCAAAGTGCATTTTTATTGCAATAAATACATATTGTTGTACAGGGGGGCGACAAAAATTATAATTGAAAATTGGGTCGCCAGTATTGAAAGTTTGAGAAACACTGCAGTAATGTTAATGAAAAGTGTCTCCGATTTGCGTCCTTTATTAAGGTCTTGCACTTTTGAATCATTATTTCAGTTTTATTGGATTTTTTCTCAAATCATCAAAGAAAAATTGAACAATTCTTGAAAGCCGGTGAGTATACTTTCTCTTAATTAAATTATTCACTGGAACTCCGATTTGTATCGTGTAAAGTTAAAATAATATTAAACAAATGAGTGGGGTGACTGAGTCTCCCCACACTACCATTAGCGTTAGTATCGAGTACGCGCCTGCTCTCGGGTTAAAACATTATGAAGTCTTCTCGCTTTAAATGTTAAAAAGTAACACAATTATTCTTCATCGGAATTTTATATTTTTTTCATAATTTAACATTAATTATAAATGCTAATTATGTGAGGTTTAACATTACAATTCTTTTAAACAGTTATTTACAATTATAGCATTTATCTAAAAAACATCAGTTTACATTTTTGTATATTAAGTCGTGCACGCAGTTTTACTCTCCTTACAGTTCAGCTATTATATCAATAATAATGTTTTATTTTTTAAAAAAATCAACTCGTGGGAAGTACTTTTGTTTCAGCCAGTATACGTTTAATGTATCAGTACTGAAGAAGGTATTTTATAAATAATTTCTTAATACTAAATTAAGAACAAGTTTGATAATTATTAGGGACTTTCATCGGCTTGTCTTGTAGAGCAAAATTTTTCAAGGGAAGGCTTAATATCAGAAATTGACACTCTGAGTTATTTTTCTATATTTAGCTGGGATCTATATTTTGTTTTCAAGGCAGCCACCGCAGAAAATCTGGTTTAACAAAGGTAGGATGTTGAAAATGGTAATAGTATACGAAGTGCTTTTGTTTTCAGTACAGAGAATTCATCATCCACCTCTACAAAAAATTCAAAGAGCGATTTATTACATAATTGCCTTTTAATTTTTCACTGGATGCGAAATCTATGAAGATTTCTTCTTCGGAAGTTGAGAGCCATTCTGGAGTATCTTGAAATAGATCCCTTATCCACTCGTAACTTGCTACCAAGTTGTCCTCATCCATAAAATACTTTTTAAAATTCTTTGCCAGCATAGCTAAATGATTTTACATTGTTTTAGAAACAACTTTCACATGTTGTTCTTTAGATTTGTAAGTTTTGACACATAACGAGCTGGGGCTTTTTTCCCCATCATTCACTTCAGCAGTGGTAAATCCAAAATTTGAGTATTTTTGAGAATATTTATTGTCTTGATTTAATTTTCGGTACCATGCTCGTCTGTGTGTACTTGTTGATCCTTCATTATTGTCTAATGTTTGCTTACGACTTAAAAATGTATGCATGATTTTGTTTTAATCTACTGCCGTAAATACTTAATTACCGTGAATTACAATTAACGTGTAAATTTAAAAAATGTACATTCACAAGCTAGATTCGGTAGCTATAGAAGTATCGAGTCGACCAAAACTGACTGGAATTGTACATGTTTTGCGCAGACGTACGATAGGTTGCCCAGACTAACGCAAACGTACCCTATAATGCCAAATGTGATGAATATGATAGAGTAACATAGACTAGACTATTTTTCTAATGACATTTGTACTTTGAGAAACGAATGCTGAAGGAGAAATTAATTATTAAATACTTATTAAATATATCATTTTGCGAACTGTTCCAATTTAAAAATTAAAGAAAAATAACATAATAATAAGTAAGTAATATATATTTTAATTAATTTTCTTAAAATATGTGTATTACTTAAAAGCTACTTAGACAAAATTTAATATACTTAACGTATTAATTTGTACGGTTTATAATTAAGATCGTATTGTAACTTTAGCGTCCCTCTCTCAAAGTGCATTTTTATTGCATCAAATACATTATTGTTGTCCACGGGGGCGCGACAAAAAATATGATTGAAAATTGGGTCGCCAGTATTGAAAGTTTGAGAAACACTGCAATAAGGAATAGAATTCATTTCATTTTCGTTTATTAATTGTATGAGTTATTTTCACATTGTACTCTTGAAAAAATGTATAACAGTTTTAAACCATATATATGTATAAAAAAAGAAATATTTTACGAATATAATTTAAATAAGTATTTACAAAACTATAATTTAGTAATTTCATTTGGAATATTAAAACAAAAATAATGAACCATTATTTAAAAGCTTAATGATTATTCATTTTTCAAAAGAAGTTATATCTACTCGGAATATGATGTTTTCCTTCTTTTGAGAAGAAAAAATATCACTTTAACAAAAAATTAATTATACTTATAATAAGTAGTGGTTTTTTATTTGCAAAATAAATAATATATATATATATATATATATATATATATATATATATATATATATATATATATATATATATATCATGGGCATGTAGTAACCGACAACCTAGTAATAGTTCAAGATCAGAAATTAAGAGAAATTATGTTCAAAGGTACTGGTTATCGATTAACTATTTCGAATAGCAATTTAAATGTAAAACAGCTATCAGAAGACATTAACAAATCTATTCTCAATATTTTAATGAAATATAATTTATCTACTCAGGCCTTTAAGGAATATGGTTTTTATGGCCTTAGGGACTTAATGAATTTTAATTTTATAACAAAAAATGTTGTTTCTTATAGAGAAATTAAAGTACCAATAGAAAACTTACAAAACACTTTGTGATAGTTTATGTTGTAAAGTCACATGAAATTATGCAATAATATGCAAATATTACTGTAGTAAGTTAATTGATGATCATATAAAAATAATAATGCATATGAAGTAAGTAAATTTTTTATGAAAGAAATTAACAATAGAATATTGGCATTTTGTAAACAATTAGATATTTCTAGCAATAAAATAAATATCCCCATATATTTTTGACTCCTAAATTTCATAAAAATCCAGTCAAATTCCGTAGTGTTGTGGTGCCTCGCGCGTCTTTTTTTAACATGTCCTTTGGATTCTTTGGGTCAGAATTAATGGCAACTATTTTCCAACCAAATCCAAGAAGTAAAGTGGGGATGAAAGATGCAAATGAACAAACTTTTAAATATAGGATCTTAGAGTAAGCAGACTGGCAATGTAAGGTAATGTTTAACAATTGAAGTTAGTTTGTGGCAGGTGATGATTATTACAGTTCGTGGTTCAAGACTGAATGAGTTTTGTGTGACGTGAATACAAGTGATTAGAAATCGAATATATGAAACTGCCAAGTTGCACACCAGTGCATACAAAGACAAGATTAAATATAGAACAAGATTGATCATTTCTCCAAGCAGTAATAAGGAAGGATTCATTATTTAAGAGGCATAGTACCTTTAAACGGCAAAATAATCCATTTTTCAAAAATATTTTTAAAAATTAATACAGACTGTTAGGAGCATTTTAAAACAAACCGCGTCAAAATCGGACCAAAAGTACGGCACTAGCAACAAAAAATGTCAAACGTCAGCACTGGATTGTCCATTTAAATCCAATGTAAACAAACCATGTTCGTTAGTTTCGGTTTTGAAATCGATGGTGTTATTGAAATTATTTTCTCCCCAGTTGTTGCTAATTTTTAATTTTATCTATTTTTAATGAGAGAAGGAAGTTTGCAACTCAACACTGCCCTAGTTCGAAGTATTGCTTGTTTACATTTGTATTTCATACTGTTTACTGCTGCTTTATTGAGTGTTATCTCGTTATTCTCGTAATTCGTAAGCTTTTTAAATTTCTGTTGATTGAAGTTTTTTTGCATCTTTTTAATTAGTAAAAAATGTCTAGTAAAGCTTAACGTAGGGGCAGTGACTATCGCCGAAAACGAAAGCGTTTTATTGCGAATCAATACACTCGAAATGTATCAGATACGCTTGTTGTTGACTGCATATCTGCTTCCGCTAAGAAATTGTGCAAAGAAAATTATCTTGACAAGTAAGTAAGAAATTCCAATCAATCTAATGGATATAGAATGATAAACATTGATATTTTATTATCTGAACTATCCAAATATTTAATATGTCCTAACTGCAATACTAAAGTAGTTCTAAAAGAAAAGATTTTGTATGGATTGGTATCTGAGTTTTATGTTGAATGCTACTCATGCAGTACATTGACCACTTTTAAAAGTTCCTCAGTTATTGCTTCAAGTAAGGACTATGAAGTTAATACATGAATAACCTATGCTATGCGTACAGTAGGATTGGGTTTTTGTGGAATAAATAATTTTTGCACAGCAATGGATTTGCCATCCCCAGTATCACAAAAGTCATATGAAAGGATAATGCGAAAAATAAATTTGGCCAGTCGTGAAGTAGCAGACGACTCCATGAAAAATGCTGCGAAAGAAGAAGTATCAGCTTCTGGAAGTAATGAAATCTGTGTCAGTGGTGACGGTACGTGGAAAACACGTGGACACACTTCCCGTATTGGTGTTTGTAGTGTCATTGGAGATGTTACAGGGAAAGTGATTGATGTTGTTGTTCTCTCTTCATATTGTAAAGGATGTGAAAAATGGCGAGGTCCAAAATCTGGGCATTCATATGAAGAGTGGAAATTGAAACATCAACCACACTGTGTAAAGAACCATATTGGTTCTTCCAGTAAAATGGAAGTAGACGGGATGAAGGAAATATGTCAAAGATCGGTGCCACAACGAAATGCGAAATATATTAAGTATATCGGCGATGGGGACACAAAACCCTTCCCAGAGCTTCAAAGGACAGCACCATATTCTATCGAAAAAGTTAAATGTGTTGGCCACATACAAAAGCGTATGGGTGCTAGACTGCGAAAATTAAAAACAATGATCGTGGCAAAAAATTATCAGACGGTAAGAGTATCAGCGGTAAAAATCGTCTGACTGATAAGTTCATTGATACAATTACCACCTATTATGGCAATGCTATTAGACAGAATAATAGCTCCGTTAGTGATATGCGTCCGGCCATATCGGCAATTTATTGTCATTATAGGTCCACTGATGAGGAACCTATGCATCACTTCTGCCCAATTGGTGATACTTCGTGGTGCAAATATCAAAAGGCAGTTGCTACGAATAGTGCTTCTTTATTCAAACATAAAAATATTGTGCCAATTGCCATAATGGATGAAATAAAGCCTATAATAGCAGAACTATCTGCACCAAAATTGCTGAAAAAATGTGTGGGGGTAAAATACAAAACGCTAATGAGTCGTTCAACTCGACTGTTTGGAAGTACTGCCCCAAAACTTCTGTGGGTCATCTAAAAATATTGTAGACATAGCAGTAAATGAGGCTATAGTGATGTTTAATGAGGAAATGACGGGTCGTATAAAGATAATGAAAGCTCTTGGCTTTAAAATAGGACATTTTACTGTTACCTCTGCCTTTAAGGCAAATTATGCACGCATAAAAAATGCCGAAATTAAATAAAAATCGTATACATTAGAGGCCCGTAGGGCTAGCAGAATGAGAAAAAAGCCACAAATGAGCATTTTGCAGAACTAGAAGGTCCTACATATGAAGCAGGATCATTTTAAATATTATGTATTAAGTTTTATTTGAAATATTGAAATGTCATTCTTTAAACTTGATTTTCTCAGTTTCAATTTTTTACACTTTCCCGCAATATTGTAAAAAAAGTTTTTACTCTAGAGCTACAAAAATTGGCATGCATATTCTAGTCATAGATCTTAATTCTGTATGTCATAATTATGTTTTATGGTTTAATAAATTTTGATTTGCAACTGTATAAAGATTGAAATTTTTTTAAAAAATATTTTTTATGAATTTTTAATTTTAAAAAAATATTAAAAAAAAAAACTTAAGATACTTTTCAATTAAGTGGTATACACACACAGAATAAAGAGGTTACATTTAAATTCAATTTAATGCAAAAATTGAGTTTCTAAAGTGTATAATTTAAAAATTATCTTGCGGGAACAGGAGGTAAGTAATATTTTTTTTTACAATTTGGTATATATATTTATCTTCTTTTTTAAAATTTTGTATTTATTAAAGAACAAAATTTCTCTACTTTTCTTAAAGTTTGTACATTGTTATAGATAATATATAAAATTCAGATCAAAATTAGCAAAATTTGTTAACTTATGGTGAATCGTAACATGTATATGACAACGAACAATTTTTGTTCTGGTTAATATTAGAATCCGAGATTAAGTGGTTCACTTATTAATATTGGTCTGAATTATATTAAGTCTAATTATCTATCTATCTATATATATATATATATATATATATATATTGTGTGTTGTGTATATTACCATCGTAGATTATCTGATATTAATTATTATAATTTAATTTGTTAAAGGTTTAAGTTGAATATCTTAATAAAGTCATATTAAGATAATGTTTGATCCTAGTTCTTTCGTTAATCCTACGCCTCTAGCTCACGCTGATTCTTCGAGAGATGTACTTCCAAGGGGAGGAAACACACAGTGTAACAAATTGGTTCAATACTTATAAATCCAAATCGGGAAGAAGTTTATCGAACATATTAAAAGATACAATAGAAAAATTTAACGATACTTCTATTATAAAAAGCAGCCATGATGTAATAAAGAAGGTTGAGCAACAAGAGGTTTTTACAGTGCATCGACTTGATTTTGAAAATTTATTTAACTCCATCAAAATAGAAGACATATTTGAGGTACTTTCAGGTGCATATGAGAAACATGGTTTAAATAGTTACGTTAGTTTTGAAAAGTTCAATACACTAATTCGATTTGTAATAGAAGAGAACTTCATTATTTTTGATAACAAACTTTATAAACAAATCAAACGATTGCTTTAGGGTGGGGTTGCCAGTAATAGTCTCTCTAATCTGTATTTACACCACTATGAATCAAAATGAAGAAATGAACCATCTTGCCTCTTATTAAGATACATAGATGATTTACTTGCTATAGGTCGCGACAGGGAATTTAAACCTAGCATTAATTTTTACCTGGAAAACCTAAAACCAATACAGACAAATTTTAACTCGAACAAAGGTGAATTTTTAGATTTAGATTTAAATATTATTGACAACAAATTATATAATAATATCTATGGTAAAAGGGAAGAATTTAACTTCAATGTTATAAAGATACCGAACTTCAATAGTTGTTTACATATATCGATATTTAGAAATATAATTTTAAATTCTTTGATGAGAAATAATAATTTAACTACACACAATATTAAAAAATTCAAGAACATCCAGACATTTATATTTGGTTGTATACAAAATGATTATCCCATCAACTTCCTGAGAAGATATATAGATCAAAAATATTTCTTAAAAATATTTTTAAACTCAAAAATTTGTCAAATTTGTCCACAAAGTCAGCTTGTTAGTGGTTGAGCCGTTACGAATATCTGCATTCCACTCACAGGATACATTTTAATACACACATAGACCAATATTTACGCGACTACACTTTAAAATTATTTATGACCAATCAAACAACTTTTTAGCATGCCTTCTGGTTTGCATCTAATACCAAAGCGTTAAACTCTAATATGATAATATGGATCATTTGGATTGATATCGCATTAGTAAGAGTTATGAGCAATACAGGAGTGGTGATTGTTGTAGGATATATGAGAAATCGTTTGAAGAAAACGATTGAGAAATTGAAAATTGATGCATTGATAGGATACTCTTGGGTGGGTTTTGATGATTTACGCTATTCATTTGTGAATATACTGGGTTTTTAATTTGAACTTTTGGATTTTAAATATTTCTTCTTATACAACTATTATGAAGATGGGTGCATCGTCTTTGGTGTTCGAAGGTTCAATTATATTGTGCACCTTATTATTTTAGAGTTTTAACATTTGAATGTTATAATATCTATCGGAATGCGATGACGAATAGTTTAATTTTTTAAGTATTTCTTTTTAAATTTTAAATTTTTAAATTTTTGAGAATTTGATATTTTCCGATTAAATTACCAAGTTGCAACAGGGGGAAGGTTGACGCCATCAAACTAGTTTAACCCCACTTATCGGTCCTAAGTCCAAGGTTGCACTTGGATATTTTATAAATCTTTATTTTATAAAATTTTAAATTTTGTTTGAAAAACGTTGGTAATATACTTTCTATATTCGCCATTGATATTTTGAATGAGGTTTAGTATTACAAAATTCATATATTTAAAATTTTTAATTGATTTATATATATATATATATATATATATATATATATATATATATATATATATATATATATATATATATGATATGTACTGAAATCAATGGCGCAACAACCTATGAAGGCCAAGGCTTACTGTGCCTATATTAGTTAATGTAAAAGATAGTTAAAAATAGAAAATTAATGATCTAAAGTTTCCTTTTTTAATTTTTGACATAAAATCGTTTACACTTTATAATAATTTATTCAGAGTTTGAAGGTTTGTGCTTATTTTTTAAATGAAGAATTTATACAATTTTTATTTGTATTACTAACCTAAATTCGTACTTTTTTCAGCGTTGAAAGGCAAACAAAATATTGCTTTGAACTATAATAGTCTTAGAAATAACTTCAACATATAAAGAGAGGCAAAAGCAATACTTTTAAAATAGAATAAAAATAAACACCATAAATTTTCCTTACGTTTTAGCATTTTTTTCTTTCTTCTTTTGCAAAATATTAAACAAAAAAAGGGACAGGATATTATTTCAAGATGGAAACAAACTCTCCCAGGTATATATTTTTCATTTACGATATGTTTCTGAGTAAGTTAAAAAGATTTCTTTTTATCATTTTCGTATAAAAAAAAGGATATCTCAAGAACATCTCATATGGATATATTTTTCCAATACCCCTCTCACAGCTGGTTAAGCAAAAAAATTCCAGTCCAAAAAGATCTAATTTTTTTTCACAATTTACAATCAATAATCAAATAAAAAATAAATGTCACGCTGCAAAGGCAATAAATTTAGTTTAAATATTAGAAAAATGATTTACATTTTTATAGTCTTTTAATTTTTCACCTCATAAAAATATTTACCGTAATCTAATATTTAGAAAATAAGAAATGCAGTAATAATTTTAATTCCATACTTTTAAGATATACTCAACACACAGAATATCGTTTTATTTATTAGAATGAATAGCTAAATAGGTAATTTAAGTAAGAATCTTCTCACAGTTGAAATGTATCTTTTTTGGTGAAACTTTTGTGCACTCCTATTTTTAATTTAATTTTATGCTCAGTAATCATTTATATTTTAAAAATACGAATGTAATTACTCAAGTATCATGTATAGAAATAAAAATCTGAATATACAATACTCAACAAGATAAATTAAATTTAAATTAACATTATTGTTATTTAATCTTAAGTCTGGTGTAGATAAATGAAACCAAACATATCGCACTATCTATGTCTAAAATAACATAAAGGAATCATAAAAGGAATTCAAGCATGCTTATAATTAATTCAAATTTTCACTCTGCTCGTTACTCTTTATATGTGAGGCATTAATAATTTGGATTTAGAAGTAAATAATGACATGTGAATAAAACTATCGTAAAACTGGAATTGCAGAGTCGAACATCAAATATTTTCAGAGATTTCTGTATAATTATTCATTGCGCTTCAAATTACTCTAAGTTGAACTTAACCACAGATTTCTACCGAAATATTCACAGTTTCATATTATACAAAGTATATTTACTGCAACATTTATACTAAATCATTACGGAAATACGCTCTTCTGAGTGAAAATTGCAATTACGATTCATTCCCATCTCTTATCAGTATTCTTATTTTAATTATCTTTCATCATTTCAGTGAATTCATTCTTCATGTCTTTAGCTCCATTCCGTTATAATATTTGAAATAAATTACTCTTACACATAATGAATATGCTACTGCGATATTATATGTCTCTACAAGAGATAAAGCTGCCTCTTGTGATTGGTATTGGTGTAGTTGAGATTTACTAGAGAAAACAGAGACATTTTTAATAATTTAAATCCCTAACAACGAACCATAATGAAATCTTAAAAAAGGACATGGCACGAAATTTTGTAAGTAACAAGAGCTAAGCACATAAAATTAAAACTTATAAAGGATGTAGAAGTTTGAAATTAAATTTGAAAGATTAATAGATGATGTCCCTATTTCGAAGTTATATTATTACCTGACTGTGACTGTCAGAATTACTTCGACAACAATCCACTTCACAGTCATTGCGGAACGAATACTCAGTTAAAGAAAATTAGTTTCATTAAATAATCCGTTTAATTGTAATTTGTCTTTTGAAGTATGATAATTTCTTTAATGCACTATTTTATGAGTATAGCATTATTAGAACTGTTCAATTTACCTACGTTAGTCAAATCAGTAAAGAAACATACTCGCGGCAATAGACGGCATAAAATCTATAAAATGCAAAATTAAAACATATTGTCTTCTCATTGGAGAGGTTAGGATTTCTAGAATAATTTGCAAATTTAATAAAAATAATAACAGTTGACGACTGTGTTAATTGTAAGTTGGACATAGAATTTCGCCAAAGGGAAATTTAGATAAATAATTCAGTACACGTTCAATGACTACTTTTGTTTAATATTCAATTTTCTAAGAATAGGATTGGAATTAGCATGAATCACTTAAATTAATGCTACATAAAACATTCAATAAAAAAATCTCAACACAATCTGACCTATATACATACATACATACATACATACATACATGCATATATATATATATAAATAATCCATATATATATATATATATATATATATATAATTTGGACTACCTATTGAGGCATTTGATGAGTATAAGTACAATATTTTAAAAGACCTTATGAATTTTAGTTACCATTCTCAATATGAAACTACTTTTAAAGATATAAAACAGAAAATTTATTAATTACAAAAGAATTTTATCATAGTTTACATTGATAAAGTACCTGGTAACTATATGCTGTGATTTGTAAGTATTTATATTATGATACTCTTTATGATCATTTTCTAAATCATGGATTTTTAAAAAATTAGATTTGTCACATAATGAAATTAATAATCGTTTTATTGCTATTTATAAAAAATTAGGTTTTTGTATTCCTAAAATTAAGTATCCATATATATTTTTAACTTCAAAATTCCATAAAAGTCCGGTTAAATTTAGATCTGTGACAAATGGTTTTATAACATATATTACTACTGCAGACAAATTACTTCATAATATTATACAAAACTTTATTAATTAGCAATGTAAAAAGCTATAATTAAAAATAGTAAAGAGATTATAGATTTTTTTAATAATAAAAATATTTATTCAGTTCATACTTATGACTTTGAAGATCTTTTCAATTCCATTAATATATATGATATTATTAAAGTAATTTTAGAAAACCCCAGTATGTATAACCTTAATATTAGTTTTAACAAATTTAAAACTCTCATAGATTTTGTCTTAAAAGAAAATTACATCAATTTTAATGGTTCTTTATATAAACAAGAGAAAGGACACCCACAAGGGGGAACCAGCTAGTAATAGTTTGGCTAATCTTTATTTATGAATATAATTATATTATTAATAATGACTACTACATTTTTAGATATATTGATGATTTAATTATTTTTGGTAAAAATGATAATTTAAATCCCATTATTAATGTTTATCCGGCTTACTTAAGCTTAGATAAAATTAATAATAATCGAATCAAAACAAATTACCTAGATGTAACACTGTATATTAAGGATTTGAAACTACATAGTAATAATTATGATAAAAGAGATGTCTTTAATTTTAATATCATCAAAGTGCCTTTCTGGAATTCAAATTTATCAATATCTATATACATAATTATTATTTTTAATTATATTTATCGCAATAATGTATTAGTTAGCGATAAAGGTAGTATTTTTTTAAATTCTAAAAAAATTTTAATCAATGTATTGAACATGGATACCCTGCTAACTTTCTTTGTAATTATATTTATAATGGTTTTTAATGATACAATTTGTATTACTGTAATTATTTACTGTTATTATGTTTTGTAATGTTTTTTTTAAATTTAGACAATATCTAATTTATTCTACAATTATTAAATACATGGCGCCACATGCTTATTAAAATTTTTTTAATATTTTTGAGTTTCTTTTATATTTTACGCTAATTTTATATGATTATTATTTTTATGATTTTTTAAAAGTATATATATATATATATATATAATTTTCTTAATATCATATCGCAATTAATTTTATGCGGTTCTGCTCTCACCCCTCGTATATGGCGGGAACACATTACTTGTAGATTCATTCTCGGCCAACGTTTACACTCCGAATAAAAGTAGGTTATGTTTTCGTTCATATGTTATTTAGTTTAAGGTTTTTTTTAATATTTAAATTCCACATATATAATTCTTTCCTTTCCTCTTGGTACATAGTACGACAAATTACAGGTGAAGTTTGGTTGGCCGCAAATCATGTTTAAACTTGCAATCCTGGTTCCTAAGGCCAGGAGTTTGCCATTATACTACTGTGCCTTCTTCCTAATTTAAATTATCTTAGGTATATAACTAGGTATATATTTATATATTGGATTATGTATACACATATGTATATATATATATATATATATATATATATATATGGATTATTTATGTAGGTCAGCCTAGTGGTTATGGCCACTTACTCGTTTCTCCTGCTTTATGAATTCGAATCATGTTGCCACTGAAGATCCATCATATAGAGTAGGGTAATCGCAAGTTAAATCTGTTGAAGCTCAAAGTTTTTCCGTTGGCGAGATGTAGTAGATTAGAGGAAGGGATTCCAGTTCGGGTGTCATCTTCGTAATTGGATCGGGGTTTAAAGTTACGAGGTTCGTCGCTAGTAGCCCTGGTGTCACATTCTGTTGCGACATAGTAGAAACCTAGCTCCTCTGAATCTCGTCACGTGACCATGGTTCAGAATTACGATGTTCTTTTTAAATATTTTGATGAAAGGAGATATTAAAATAATATAAAATAAAATCATATGTCCGAACAATGGAGGAGGAAGAAATCAGAATTTTTGCCCTACAATTTATGAGAAACTTAAAGTACACGAGTACGTTCGGAATCATGAATTTAAATAAAAAAAGTGCATACATGGATAATTTTCATGCTATTTAGTGTCACTTAGATTAGAATACGTGTATAACAGTGTCTTATAAGGGCATTTTGACAAAAAAAACATTTAAATACAATATTTTTTAAAAAAATAAACTTAGAATAATGTTCTTCTTTCATAAAAAATGCTTCTAAAATAATAATATTTCGCTTATATTAAGTAAAGTCATCTCCAGAATGTCTGAACTATTTTTTTGAAAAATTCACATTATTTTCAGAGTTACAACCAATTGGAATAATTATTGGCGCTCTTTTCTTAAAATTTCTCCCTTCTGTTGTCGTAAAACATGAATAAACCCACTTCTAAGTTATATGTTTTGAAAGTTCTAGTTGCGCCTCTGTACAGAGGTCTGAGCTATATACCGACAAAATATTATTATAAAAGAAGCATTTTTCATAAAAAGGAGAATGTTTTGAAAATTGGTCATTCTATGCTCATTTTTTGTCAAAATATTGTACTTAAATAATTTTTATTCTAATAATATTCTTAAAACAATTTTATATACATTTTCTAATCTAAGTGACACTAATTATCATAAATATTTTCTATTTATACGCTTTTGCAAAATCACGGTTCCGAACGTAGCGGATACCTTAAAAATAATTTTTAAATTAAAAGAAACTACCTTTTATATTCTCCATTATTTCTTCCCCAACACATTACCTTATCTGTATGAAGAACAAGCCTATCATACTTAACAACAACATTTGCATATTAAAGATTTCTGTAATTTATTTTATGTAACCATTCATTCATGCTATCTTTTACGGGGAATTTACTTGATCAGTAGAAAGAATACTCAATCGTACGGAATTGCAATGTAAGGTATCAAGTGCTGGTATTGATGTCCTTCAAAATAAGAGATGAAACGTAAGAATCTCTTTTAAGACGATGTTAATTAGGGAATTTTTGTAGGAAAAGCTCTTGTGCAGTTTTATGGAAGTAGAAGTTCTTTCATCTGCCGGAGGACACTTTTGATAGGGAAAGAAGGCTTAACGCTGTTATAAGCAGGGAGCCAGCTTTCACGTCAGCCTTCGGTGACTCAATTCAGAGGCACGCATCAAAACAAATATAATTTTCTTTTTATGGCATGACATCATAAATGAATGGACCTGCATTAGGAGTTGTGAACCCCAGGCGGTGGATTTAAGGTATTTAATGGGGTCTTGTATTTAGCTAGAGAAGATGTCAGAAAAAAAATGAAGAAAACTTGAAGGGAGAAAAGAATAAAGACAGCTTCAATTGCCTTTAGAATTTCAGAATTAAATAGGAAAAATAAATTTATACAGTTTATTGTGCCAGATATATTTTCTTGAGATTCTTTAAATTTCAAGGTTATTTAAATATTATATTAATACACACACACACACATATATATATATATGTATATATAAAAGAAATATGTATTATTTATCAAAAACAAGAAATAATAGATAAAGAACATAACAAGAAATAGCATAATAAAAATATAAAAGCTGAACATGAAGAACAAGATTATAGAGAAATAAAAGAACTACAAAAAAGCAGAACCTAGCGAGTCAGAAAGCAATTTCGGACTTAGGACGAAATAAGTGGGGTTAAACTAGTTTAAAGGCGCCAACCTTCCCCCTTTGCAACTCGGTAGGAAAACCAAATAAAATAAAATAAACAAAACTTCAGAGTATGGATAACTCAGAGAGCATGATAAAACCAATAACTACTAATATGTAACAAACTCTTCAAAAACTCTTAATGCAGAAAAAAATCACAAAATCACAAAATATTTATGTAAGAAAAGTAGAAAAATGCCAAAAAAATTAAATAAGAAAAGTATCATTCAAAAATTAATTTAACAAAATTTCTTTACTCACAAAACTTTTACGAAGAGAAATAAGCATCTTGCCATTAATGAAAGTCAATTATTCACTAAGTTAAAAAATTCGAAAATACATAACCACATCTTTTGAGCTGACTGTTATACCAGCCAGAAAAGACAGGTATAAAATGACGAATAATAATATGGTAAAATTTGAATTGGTTGATTGTCAAAAATGTAAATTTGCTAGGCTATAATTTGGTTGGTTGTCAACAATGTGAAAGATGTTCAAGATGTGTGTGGAAAAAATGTAAACTGTGATACGAGTGTTATGATATAATCTTCACAGCAAGACCACTAACATGCTGACTTTGAAAACCTATTGTTGTGTGGTGGATTTGGAATTCGAAGTAGCAAGCCGGTTAATGGATTTGTGATGAATAAAAGATCTCAAGACATTAAAAGGGTATTCATGATCTAAACAACATTGAAAAAAATTTTTTATATTATTGTATTTATCTATTTCGTGGGTAGTTAAGTTATCATTTCTAAATAAAAAATTCAAAATGATATTTCTGTAAATTGATATATGTAAATTACTGTTCCATACGGGAATTTTAATTATATGGAACTTAAACGAATCTCTTTTGTCAAAAATGTTACTGACTACAATATTGTTAATAAGATGCAAGTCTAAATCCAAGAAATCCACCCTATTAAAGTTGAAGTTAGTTTTAAGGAGCTTGAGATAATCAGGGTAGAATGTAATATTTGGTTTGTATTCACTATTTTTACCAAAAATTATTATATCATCTATATAACGATAAATTAAGTAAGAATCATTTACAACATGATCTATTTCAAAAAATGTAAATATAGGTTCGCTAAACAATTACTAGCTGGATCACCCTGAGGTAATCCTTTGATCTGTTTATAAAGATTCTGATCAAATGTAATGAAATTTTCTTTTAATACGAGGTTAACAAGAATATCAAATTTTTCCTTTTTCATTGAAGTATATAATTCATATTTATCATAAATTAACTGTAGAACCTTAATCATATCGTCAATATCTATAGAATTAAAAAGGTCCTCGAAATCAAAACCATGCATAGAAAAAATCATCATATCCTTAGTAACTCTAGCAATCTCTAAGCTATTTTTAATAATTGCCGTGTTTTGTAAATTATCAATATATATATATATATATATATATATATATATATGAAGGAAATTTGTATAATATATCAAAAACGAGAAACAATAGATAATGAATATAACAAGACATAGCACAGTAAAAATATAAAAACTCAACGTGAAGATCGAATTTATAGAAAAATGCAAAAAAGGAACTCCAAAAATTAACCTAGCGAGTCAGAAAGAAATTTCGGACTTAGGACCGAATAAGTGGGGTTAAACTAGTTTGAAGGCACTAACATTCCCCCTTTGCAGCTCAGTAGGTAAAACAAAATAAAATAAACAAAAAATCAAAGTATGTAAAAACTCACAGAGAGTATGATAAAACCACTGACTACTACTCTGCAACAAACTCTCCCCAAATCTTAATGCAGAAAAATCCCAAACCAATTACGTAAGAAAAGTATAAAAATAGAAAAATCCTAAAACATATCCGTAAGAAAAGTAGAAAAATAGAAAAATCCAAAAACAATTACGTAAGAAAAGTATTTTTCAAAAAAGAATTTAACAAAATTTCTTTACTCACAGAGCTTTTTCCAAGAGAATCAAACGTCTTGAAATCAATGAAAATCATTTATTCACCAAGTTAAAGAAAATCGAATATACATAAACGCATCTTTTGAACTAACTTTTAAACCAGCCAGCAAAGATAGATACCAAGAGAGATGACAATTAAATTTGCTAGGCTCTAATTTGGTTGGTTGTCAAAAATGTGTAAGATGTCCAAGATGTGTGTGGAAAAGATATAAGCTGTGATATGAGTGTTATGATATAATCTTAACAGCAATACCACTAACATGCTGACTTTGAAATTCTATTGTTGTGTGGTGGATTCGGAATTAGAAGTAGCAAGACGGTTAATATATTTGTGATAAATATAAGTTCTTAAGAAATTAAAAGGGTATTCATAATCTAAACAACATTGAATTTTTTTTATATTATAGAATTTATCTATTTTGCGGGTAGTTAAGTTATCATTTCTAAATAAAAAATTCAAAATGATATTTCTGTAAGTTAGTAAATGCAATTTACTATGCCATACAGGAATTTTAATTATACGAAATAAAAAGAATCTCTTTTGACAAAAATGTTACTGACAACAATATTGTTAATAAAATGCAAGTCTAAATCGAAGAATTCTACCATATTAAAGTTAAATTTAGTTTTAAGAAGGTTGAGATAGTCAGGGTAGAACGTAATATTTGGTTTGCGTTCACTATTTTTACCAAAAATTATTAGACCATCTATATAACGATAAGTCAAGTAAAAATCATTTACAACACGATAAATTTCAATAAAATGTAAATATAGGTTCGCTAAACAATTACTAGCTGACCACCCTGAGGAAATCCTTTGATCTGTTTATAAAGGTTCTGATCAAATGCAATGAAATTTTTTTATAATACGAGGTTAACAATAATGTAAAATTTTTCTTTTTTCAACGAAGTATATAATTCATATTTATCATAAATTAACTGTAGAACCTTAATCATATCGTCAATATCTATAGAATTAAAAAGGTCCTCGAAATCAAAGCCATGCATGGAAAAAATTAACATATCCTTAGTAACTCTAGCAATCTCTAAGCTATTTTTAATTATTGTCGTGTTTTGTAAGTTATCAATTAAATTTTGAAGAAGAGATTGTAAGATCTTCCCTGACCTCGTGAAATATATATTGTATCCATTAGTGATACTACGGAATTTTATAGGGCTTTTTATGAAATATTTCGGTGTTAAAAAATACTTGGATATTTCATATTATTTAGATGAATATTCAGTCTTTTTTTTTCAAAGCTAAAAGAGGATTATCATCTTCTCTATTATTGTGAATTGATTTTTGAAATTAATTATTAATTAAAATGGGATTACTTAATATTTTACTGTAAAAATATTTACAGAGTATGGCATAATCAGCAGAGACCTAATCAACATACTTAATCACCATGTCACTTTGGATATTTTCTATTGATGATTTAAGAGATCTCTTTATACATAACTTCATTTTCAACACTGAAATCTAATTCGCGAATTTCTGTTGCTACACAAGATCTAAATTGATTGAAAGCTTCAATCGGCATTCCATATTTAATTGCAAATTTAAGGTAGAATTTATCTAAAACCTATGTGATTTGTTTCATAACGTTAGATTTATTTTTTGGGATCATCAGTCTAAAACCAGTACCTTTATTCATAAAATTTCTCAACAAGTAATCTTTCACAATGCCAAAGTCTCCTGTGACAACGTGTTGTTGATAATCATCCATATAGTCCCGATATAAATTGCATTTACATGATTTTGTACTTAGGAGCTGCGAGACTTGATTATAATTAAATAAAAATCTACCAAGTTTCTTGTTGTATTTGAAAGCCTTTGTAATAATAATATTTTAATAGGAAAAAAAGATTGAGATATATATTTTTGAAATATACCTGAAAAATTAATTTTGTTAAAGGATTTATTCATAAATAATAATGTACAATAATCTATAGTGCAATTTTCACTTGCATCTAATTTAATATTCATTTTTGTACTAAATAGTTATTAAGGTCTCGAATCATATGCATACCATGAGAATCACGAAAATTACACACACACACACACATCTGCTTAAAATATCTATCATAATTTTAATTTCAGAATAATTCATGCCAAACATAAACGATTTAATTAAGCCTGTGTTGTAATTATCATCAAATTTATCAGCTAATTCTACCATAGATTTCTTGAGAGTTGTTATGTCTCTAGTAACTCTTTTTCTACGTTTGTGATGTACCTCCCCTTGGAAGTATATCCCTTGAAGTATCAGCGTGAGCTAGAGGTGTCGGGCTAGCGAAAGAACTCGGATCAAACATTATCTTAATATGACTTTATTAAGATATTCAACTTAAACCTTTAACAAATATAATTATAATAATTAATATGAGAGAATCTACGAATGACTCAATACGCAACACACACACAATATATATATATATATATATATATATATATATATATATATATATATATATATATATTTATAATATGATCAAATCTAATTCAGACCAATCTCAATAAGCGACCACCTAACCCTCAATTCTAATAAAGTGTAATCAATCCTACCTTATATTATTCCGTAATGCAACTTGTCTTTATCTGCAATATTATGCAGCTTGACGGTTAACTTCTAGTCGAACACCAATATGTTTATCCACGACACATAGAACTTAATCAATCTTTAACTACGAACTGCAATAGTCATCAACTGCCACAACGCACATCAATTATCTAACATTCCTTTACATTGCCATCCCGCTTTCTCTAAGATCCTATATTTAAAGTCTGTTTATTTGCATCTCTTCTTCACATCTCGTTTCTCGGATTTGGTTGGAAAAGAGTTGCCATTAATTCTGGCCCAAAGAACCCAAAGGACTTGTTAAAGAATAGACGCATAAGACGTCACACGTTTAGCTCTTGAAATTCTCGCAATACCAATATTATTACTATTACCAATAAATTTATCTAAATTAGGAATATATGATGAATCCTCGGATTTTTTATTTAAAAGATAGTAAGATATTCTCATCATTCCAGATAACAATCAAACCAAAAGGGTAATATGATCTAAATGAACCTATACAAAAGCTTTCGAACCATAATCTTTGTTTAATATTAGACACTATTTTAAGTATATGTACAGTTATGTTATTGAATCCATGTTTATTAAAGCGTCCTATCTCAATTTTAGCCTGGTTTTTGTTGCAATCAAATTTCTTAGCATCATACCTATGTTGATTTAATCTAATATTGATAGTGTTTGAAGTCTGACCTATGTAAGCGAATTTACAAATATTGCATGTCATTTTGTAAATACAGTTAAAAGTCTTACAAAATATATATCCTGCTTCCATATCTAACTGTTCCTCACTCATCGTGCCACACGCTCTGCATCTTTTATCAGTTCAAGATCTAAATTTTAGTTTTAAAGCATGGATATCTGTGAAAAGCCTAGGTTCCAAAATGTAACTAAAATCCTTATCTCTTTGGTCTTCATATATACAATCGAAAACACACACACACACACACACACACACACACACACACATATATATATATATATATATATATATATATATATATATATATATATATATATATACTAGATGACCCGACAGACTTTGTCCTGTACACACATCTTAAATTCAATACAAAAGATTTTTGAATATACTGCGATTGTAACGCAGTCTGCCGGATCAAATGTAAAGCATTCCAAGATCAACAATTTATAAATAAAAAATTAATTAAATAAACATTTCTAAACCGAATTATAAATCTAAGCCATTCTCGAGTCCACTGGAACAGACAAACACTTTGATCAAAATCGGTCCAGCCGTTTAGAAGGAGTTCAGTTTCATACACACGCACAGAAGAATTACATATATAAAGGTTATTTAAAAAGATATTAATTAAAAACGCTAAAAAGCGTGAATCGTCTGCATTTTCGTGACAATAAAGACAGGGTTTGGCCAGTTTGGTGGAAAATCAATTTTCGACGCCAACTTACGTCTTTTTCAATTCCTACTATTTTCTCACAATCTCTATACATATTTTATTTGTTTGTTTATTTATTTATTTATCTTGGTGGAATTTTCAATAGTTAATAAAATACATTTTAAAGCGCTCAATTGAGCTGAAATGTAATGTGCAAGATTATGTTGGATGACAATACAATAATTTAATTATAATTAATAAAAATTAATCGATTAAAACTAAATATTTTAAAAATTACAAATGCAGCCACGTTGGCGACTTAAGTCAAAATTTGAAAAGGTTTTTTTTCTCACGTGTTAAAGTATTCAGTTGAAAGGAAATTTTATATACACGATTCTTTTGGATGACAATACGATACTTTAATGATAATGAATAAAAATTAATTACCACTTAATGTTTTGATTCTGCCATATGTATATACATAATCATATTATTGCAACTATTTAATAAAAAGTAGCTAAAATTAATTTTTCTTGGTTGATCTAATTAGGAAATGATTTAAAAATGTTTTTATTTATTTTTTTATAACAATATAGCGTTGTTACAACAACGCAGGTGAATGTTGAGTTGTATTTTTTGAATGTTTTTAATTAATATCTTTTTAACTAATTGCGATATTGGATCAAATTGTGAATCTAAACCATTCTCGAATTTACTTGAACCCACACAAAAAATTTCATCGAAATCGGTCCAGCCGTTTAGGAGGAGTTTAGTGACAAACACACGCACAGAAGATTTTTATATATAAAGATATATATATATATATATATATATATATATATATATATGTGGAGGGGGGAGCATATGTAATATGAATAGTAAAAAAATCATTTGGCAGATATATATCCAATTCATATCTAAGAATAAGATAAGCTTCAAAATGCGGTTATAAAGAGCAATACAATCACGTATTTATTATTTTTATTTACATTTAGGTTACATCAACTTAGCCTGTTATGTTGGTATTTTGTAATATTTTATATATCTTAGATAATCTTAGCTAAAAGGATCCATAGAGACAATATATTATCAATAAAACAGTTTTTTATTGTTTAAACTAACTCAATATTCATTTGCTTTTTAATTGGAATATCCTACAATTTTTTTTTCTGCGTAGGGAAATTGTGATAAAAAAATGAATTCCTTCATTCATTTGCAAAAATGTCGATAGAAAAAAATAATATTACGCTAGATATTGTGTGGAATTATAATAAACATTGTGAATATGATATAATTGCTGTATTTAATAACATAGGAAATTTTGCATGAATATATTTCTGGCAATACAATGTAAATATCTAATATATGATCCTGTAATTATGTATTGCATTTTTTTAAGCAGGGACTAAAAGGATACAATTATATACCACAAAAACTATTAATATTTACATTTCTAATTCCAACAAAAAAAATTTATTTAATGAATTAATATTGAGCAAAAAATATCTATTGAAAATATGATGGGAGGTATTGATATTTAAAATTTCGAAAATTAAAAACAGTTATAACTTGAATTCTTTTGGGACTAAATTAAACAAAAAATTCTATGTATAATTATTTCCAAAGAATGCAGAATTTCTATCTTGGATCTAACTATCTTTTTTAATAAACAAACATTACACTCTATTGCTAAATAGTAAAAAGACTAAAATAATTGAATATCTGGAAAAAAGTTTTAAATCGTTTTGTTTTTGGATACCTTGATTTGGCAAGTGCTCATAGTAGAGCATTTTTAGTCTCATTTTAAATTTTCTAAAATAAATATTTACTTAATTAACTTATTTAATTAAATCACATATTAAAACATGACAAATTTTTAAAAGATAAATAATGTTTCAAATCGAAAAAGTGGTAATTTATTCTTATCTTATTAGATTGTTAGTCAGATATTTACAACAGCGATTTTCGTCTCTAATTTTTACAAAAATAAAACTGTTGAACAACATATTTATTTTGCAAAAATGAGAAAAATGTATAATTAAAATGATATAATAAAAATAACATTAAAATGTTTTTTTTTTCTTTTTCGGAATTATAATTTAAATGCTTTTTCACAAGTTTGAGTTATTTAAAATATTGTTATCAAAGTAAATAAAAAGAGTATGACACGAGTTCTGAAATAAATTCTTACAGGTTTTAAAATTTTAAATAATTTTTAGACAAATTCAAATTAAAAGATCATGAATAAAACATAGGAGCAACTAAAAACATATTGAACGCATCTCGAAGTTTATTATCGAATATTTTTTGTAATTAGTTTGAAAATTAGTTACAAGTGCATGACTCTTGCAATAAAATAATTAAAAATTCTTACAATTTTTTAAACTAAACTATTTAAAGAATATAAATACACAATAATAACAAACTTATTATTGGTCTCCGATGTATTCTTTCTTTTTTTCTTCAATTACAGTGACAAATATATAGATTATTATGCTTTTGAATACTGAGATGTAATAAAAATACAACATCAATATAAATGTTATAACCTTGCTGTTTTATATGCCAATTCCACGCATCGATATATTTATGAAGAGAAACTTCTAAGCATAAATTACTTGATAAAAGTTTAAAATAAGAATAAAATATGACCTAAGTCAGCTTCTCAAACTTACAATTCGAGTAAACCAATTTCCAATCAGAATTTTCATAGCACCCCCTCCTCCCCCAGTGCACTGATAATGTTATGTTTCGAACGCTATAATAATGTATTTTGAAGTTAAAGCTGCAATACGACGTTAATGGTTTATAAACTGTACTAATTATCAATAAAAAGTATTAAATTTTGTGCAGGTTCCTTTGAAATGATAAATATTGTGTTACTTTTAAGTAATAGGATAAGTATTCTGTTACTTTTCATAGTTCAGAATGCATTTTCTTTCGCTTCATTTTTGTAAATAAATGATTTTTTTAAAAAATAGTCTTTTATTTTCAAGTTTTCTATATGCTCGCGCCCCCATGTAGGATTATCACGCTCCCCTAGGGGTGTGTGCCCGCAGTTTAGGAAACACTGACCTAAGTTTAATATATTTAAAAAAATTAATGCTATGTGTTAACAGTTGTAATTATTATACATGAGCTTTCTTTTGATCTTATTTAAAAAATTCAAAATATTTCAAAATTAAACTTAAGAAAATAAGGAATATTATTCACAGGAGAAAAAAGATTAAAAAAAGCTACAAGTAGACAATTATAAACCTCATTTCTGTTATGACTGCCCCAATTTTTTATATAACTTATTTTTATTAGAAAAGGAAATCGTAATAAACCTAATAAAAATTACTAATTTTTAATACAAGATATTGCAATCGACAATAGTCATTTCTTACGACCGAAGAAGTTTACAGTTTGGGTTCAATACAATAACTATAATGGAATAATCTTTAAACTGAAATGAGAGAATAGAGAAGTGACTAAGTATTATGGAAGATATTTAATTTTTAGAGGTTTTATACACTATACATAAACTGAACATCTTAATTTATTGTTTGATTAAAACGAACAATCAACTTTACGAAAAAAATGAAAACGTCTTAAGCAATTTCATGTTAGTACCAATTAACAGTTATACCATTGTTTTTCAAAACGCTTGATAACTTTCTCGGTTATTTATTTTGTGTGTGTAATTCGCAATTTACTTACGGAAGAGGCTTTTCCTATCGAAGCCCAAATACTGATGTTGGGTAATTGAGTTTAGTTACTATATAATTTAATTTATTTTTGGAAAGTATGCCATCTACGCAGTTTGGAATCTTTACACCATCGTTTGTTGGAAAATGTTATTACTACGCTAAGAGCTTTTATTTCTGAAGAAAAAAACATAGAAAAAATCGTTCCTGTTGGAATTCAGTTTTATTAAGTAAAAGAAAACATAAAGATGGTTCTTTGCTGTATGTAACGACAAACAAAAGTATATAAATATAATTTGAAATAAGCCTGTGTATTTGAGTTTTGCTGCATATTAAAAGTGAAAATCCTCTTTTGTAATTATGGAATAACGTCAAAATTAATTAAGATTTATTGTTTACCTTCATGAATTATTCCTTTTTCGAAAAAAATTAAAATTTCTCTTTCATTAAATGCAAGTTCGATATTTAATCAAATAGTCCAGAGTTTGCTCGTACATATAAATAAGTAATTTAATTTTAATAGATTACTGTATATAAGGTAACTTTAAAAAAGTTAATTATGCAAAATGTTATTATGTTTTCAAAATTTAATAATTTATTTATATTTTAAGAAGAGCACTAATTTAGCAATGAATTAAAATGCATATTATCATATCTTAGCAACAACAATTTCTCATTTTTTCTTAAAATCTTATTGAAGTGTAACATAATATTCTCACTTGTGTTTTTTCTTATTTTTAATATATTTCACTGTACATATATATAAGAGTACGCAACATACGTTGTACAACTCAAAAAATAAATTTGAAAAACGTTGACGTAATTTAAGTATAACAGTTGAAACAAAAATTACACATGACATTTTAATAGAAACAAATGACGTCCATTTAGTTTCATATCAAAATTATCATTGTTTTAGAGATTAAAATAGTAAATGAAAAATCACACTAAATAAAGTATATAATGTGAAATAACGGATTAAATATGATTATGCAACTTAAAGTTAAAGAGTAATTGAAGTATTATAATTCTAGATTAAGAAAAATAATATTTAACTAATTAAAATTCTGTATTTAATTTATATTTAAGAAATTGATAATAACATTGAATATAAATTTGAAAATCTACAATATCGAATGTTTTTTAATATCATATTCGTTCTTTCTCTCTTTTTTTTTTTTCATTTTCGTTTCAGCTTCTTTAAACATCTTTCATTTTTGGTGTATTGAAATATCTTTTTCTCAGAAAACGTACATGTAAGCAATGATTAATCTTCTTCCCTTTAAAAAAATTATCTTAAATAATTAATGATATTACACGGTATTGATATTAATAAATAATTTGTATTACACGATATTGTCTTATTTGTAAATTAAAAGGAATATCAATATTTATTTTAACTAGTATATTTTAATTAAATGACACACATTTGTAATTTAAGCAACATTTTTTTAAGTTATGTCTAATTAAAATAAATAAAGTTTTTTGGCTGAAAAAATTAAGTAAAGTGATTTATCGAAAATTATATCTAAGAAAAATAAAGTCGTTAAAGATAATTCATAATTCATTTTTATGTTTTCTTCATACCACAAGTAATTGGATTACACATAAATGAAAACTCCGTATCCTGAGGAAAGTTAAGTTAAGTTGAGTATATTTCACTCCACACACCCTGTTTACTGATATGAACTGAACATATATACATACATAATTCATTTTTACGTTTTCTTTATATAACACGCAATTGGATTATACATGAATGAAATCTCAGCATCCAGATAAAAGGTAAGTTCAATAGAGCAAACTTCACTCCACTTTAAAACACATATTGGCTGATATTTTTTAACCATACACGAACACACACACACATACACACACACACATATATATATATATATATATACATAATTAAAGTTTATGTCTTCTTTATATGACACTCAATTGAATTACACATGAAATAGAACTTTGTATCCAGAAATACTTCAGTTCAGTAGAGCATATTTCACTCCAATTTAAAAACATTTTCCGCATGATACATTGATAAAAAAATAATATATTTAAGTAACTTTTCTCTGGCCAAATCCCTATTGACCCTTAAATGACTATAAGGAGACTAAGAGTAAATGTTTGTTCATAGTGGTTCATTTTATTTTGCTTAAACGTATGATAAATGAAAATCACAAGCCAAGTTATATCTAATGAGGTGGGCGTTTTTCCCATTCAAATGTGTCAATTGAATGGGGATCAATCCGTAGTTTATTAAGGTTTTGTTTTCATTTGTTCAAAAATACTTCGTTATTGCAAAAAAATTAAACTTTCGGGGTAACATAAGACATGAGGAAGTACAGTAATATAATATTATAGAATAAAATAAAATAATTAATAAAATTATGAACACAGTCTACGGGTGTCTTATCATTGACGTCAATTGATTGGACAGTTTTTTTTATGTGTAACATCTTTCCTCTTGATTGCCGAATTTTGTAGGAGTGATTTCGTGAAAAGGGACGGAAGTGAGTAACAAGAAGTGGCGTAAGCGCACGCTATTTGATTTGACCAATAGGCGTGCGTGATCGTGTATCTTCGTTACCCTCGCATTGAGGTCCAACTCGCGTGATGATGTATTTTCACTACCCTCGCATCGGGTCCAAATATAGTAGTTAATTTTTTTATATTTTTAAAGTTAGCATTTCAAAAGATTCAAATTCTTATTTAGGATAAACTTATGATCCATATCCTCAATTGTCAAAGTCTCAGAACTCCTTGTGTAAGAAATCTGAGGTTAATTTATGTGTATAAATTATATTAATAATTATATTTACTATTATCTGTCTAAAATTTCAACATTCTTAAGAATATACGAGTAAGTAATATCGAATCATTCGAATAAATATTTTAGTACGTATCTGTTACATACTTTGAGGTTAATTCATATCACTGTCAATAGCAAACAAAACAACTCGCATGTTGTGACCCCTCACATGGACATTATTTATGGTCAAACAAGTAGACTGGGTTATGCTTGTCAATATATTGGGGACATATGTGAGGCAGAATGCATATTAGATAATGGACAAACCATCATTCTGTCATTTTACCATATACTAAAGATGGTTTGGGTCTTTTAAAAACAAGCTATGGCTCACTTCTCATGATTTTGAGTAGTGATTTCAACGTTAACTTCATTTTTCCAGAAGTTGAGCTGATCATGGCTTAATTGACTGATGAACTGAAGCTCGAAATGAATACAAATCGAAATATTACGACAACTAACAGTGGTATTGTTATTGAAGCTGTTTTTCTACGGTTTTTAAATACTTTGAAATCTCACGTATATGCGTCTTATTTTACTTATCATAAGTCTATTGTATCCCCTCTTCCCCAAATTGAACAAGAATAAATATTTTTGATAAAAAATTGCATTACTTCTAATTAAAATGTTCACTAAAGATATAATTATTCGATAGAAAATTATTTCCAATAATACCCAATTTAAAGATCAATTCAAACTCACTGAATTCAATCACACACAAAATCATGGTAAGCCAGACATAGTTTGTTTTTAAAAGAGCAGAACCATCTTCGGTATATGATAAAAGCACAAAATGTAGGAAATCTTTAATTTTTTGAACCGTTTGATTCGGAGAAATGTATATGGCCACCAAATGTCTGTTTGTTCATTTTCAAGTCTATTGTATCCACTCTTCGCTAAATTAAACAAGAATATTTTTGCTAAAAAATTGCATTACTTCTTGTGTTAAATAAATAAAATTTTCATTAATGATATTATTATTTGATAGAAAATTATGTCCAATCAAATTTGTTTCATTTTTTTTCAGGATTCAAGTTACTATTGTGTATTTACCACGATAAAATGCCAGATGTTACATATCAAATGTGACTACTATAAGGCTAGTTTCATTATTTAATTCCTGAATGTTTATATTATTGCGTTCGGCATACTGTCTATTTTAACAAATTGTGTAAAAAACAAAGACAATGTTATACTTAAATTCGACAATCATCAATTTTCAAAATGCGGTAAATGTTTTCCATAATCGCGAAAAAGTTTAAAACTAAACAATCAGTGCAATTTTGACAAAGTTATTTCATGACAAAAATGTACTACACACACGCACACACACACACACACACACACATATATATATATATATATATATATATATATATATATATATATATATATATATATATATATATATATATATATATATATCTTAAGTAAATATATATGATATATCAAAAACAAGAAATATAGTAGATAATGAGTAGAACAAGAAATAACGTAATAAAATTATAAAAAAAACATGAAGATCAAATTTATAGAAAAGTACAAAAATGAAAATACAATGCATATATATATATATATATATACATATATAAAATCAATTACAATAATCAATTGAAAAATTGAAATATATGACTCTTATAATACTAAATCCCATTTCAAAATATCAATGGCGAATATAAAAGATAAAATTTCATCGTTTTCAAACACAATTAAAAATTATAAAATAAAATAAAAATTTATAAAACATCCAAGTGCAATCTCGGACTTAGGACCGATAAGTGGGGTTAAACTAGTTTGATGGCGCCAACCTTCCCCCTATTGCAACTTGGTTAAGTTAATTAAAAAATATGCAAATTTAAAAAATTTAAAAATTAAAAATTAAAAAGTTAAAATTAAACCATTATACTTGAAAAATTAAACTATTCGCCATCACATTCTGAAAGATATTACAACATTAAAATATTAAAATTTAAAAACAATTTAGTGCATAATATAAGTGCACTATCAAACACTTAAGATGATGCACCCATCTTTAAAATAGTTGTATGGGTAGAAAACATAGTTGTATACGTAGAAAAAATATTTGAGATCCGAAAGTTCAAATTAAAAAATAATTGAGATCCGAAAGTTCAAATTAAAAAAATATCTAAAATCAAAAAGTTCAAACTTAAAAATCCGAAAGTTCAAACTAAAAAATCTGAACGTTCAAACTAAAAAAATCCGAAAGTTCAAACTAAAGCATTCGAAAGTTCAAACAAAAAATCCAAAAGTTCAAACTAAAAAATCCGAAAATTCAAACTCAAATATCCGAAAGTTCAAACTCAAATAATCCGAAAGTTCAAACTAAAAAATCCGAAAGTTCAAATTAAAAAATATCTAAAAACCGAATGTTCAACTTAAAAACCCAGTATATTCACAAATGAATAGCGTAAATCATTAAAAACTCATCAAACAGCATCTTATCAAGAATTCAATCCATATCTTTAAACGAATTTTCATATTTAAAGTATCAATTACCACATCCATATTTTGCTCATAGCATCTACTAATGCCGTGTCAATCCAAACGATTCATGATCTAACACTAGAGTTTAACCACTTGGCATTAGATGCAAACCAGACCGCATGTAAAAAACTTGCTTGATTGGTCATAAATGTGTGACTGGACATATAAAATGTTTAATTGGTTATAAATAATTTTAAAGTGTAGTCATGTAAATATTGGTCTAAGTGTGTATTAAAATGTATTCTGTGTGTGGAATGCACAAATACTTCACAGCTGGACGACTAACAAGCTGACTTTGTGGACCTAATAATGTGTGGTTGATTTGTGCATTTATGAGTTTAAAAATATTTTTAAGAAATATTTCTGATCTATATATTTTCTCAAGAAGTTGATGGGATAATCATTATGTATGCAACACAATATAAATTTCTGGATATTCTTGAATTTATCAATATTGTGCATAGCTAAATTATTATTTATTATCAGATAATTTAAAATTATGTTTCTAAATACTGATATATGTAGACAACTATTGAAGTTTGGTATCTTTATGACATTGAATTTAAATACTTCCCTTTTGTCATATATATTGCTATATAATTTGTTGTCAATAATAGTTAAATCTAAATCTAAAAATTCAACTTTGTTTGAGTTAAAATTCATCTGTATTAGTTTTAGGTATTACGGACAAAAATTAATGCTATGTTTAAATTCCCTATCACGACCTATAACAATTAAATCATCTATGTATCTTAATAAGAGGCAAGAGGGTTCCTTTCTTCGAATTGGTTCATAGTGGTATAAATATAGGTTAGCGAGACTATATATATATATATATATATATATATATATATATATATATATATATATATTGCTGCTAATTTTACGATAACATAATTTGCTTAGAAATAATATACAACAAGATACACTTAAAAGTCTATTTTTGAAAAATGTATTTACTTAAAGAAATCATTACAAAAGCCCATTTCGATAAAGTCCATCATTAAAGTAAATAAAACTTTGTACTTCTATTGCTTAGATTTGTTTCCTCCATTTCTAAATCAAACCATATCACAGATCCCAGAATCCCCTTGTACCGATACCTCCGATTTCAGAAATACAGCATGAAATATACGGAACTCGATAAACATTACTGGGCTCATCTACCTGACCAGTTCTGAAAGTAAGGTCCCATTTACCTTTGGTAATGCGATAGCTCACGCAAGCAATCATGCACAAGACAAGATGGAAAAAGCTCAATTCGTTACGGAAAAACTATCAGGACAATGTAACATCTGGCACTGTTCATGTGATTCTTCACCTCTGTGTTTGGATGCTTGGAAGTAGTTAGGATCGAAATGGAAGGAGACATTTTAAATTCAATGCCACTTCGAAAATTTTTGGAGATGAAAATTTTGTCAAAACTTCATATAAATTTTAAAAACACTTATGTGATATTAATTTTACAACTGCTGATATCCAAATTATGTCATATAATAGACTTATTAGTGATAAATCGTAGAAAAGATACTTAGAAAGGAAATAAGTATCTTAAATATTTGAAAATATTGAAGTTATATTAACTACCATCTTTTTTAATAAACAAATTATACTTTGACTTCCATTAGAAAGAATTCTAAAACTCATTAAATTGGAAATGGCAGAAGGGATTAAAATTATATGATTTCTGTTGTTTTGATTAATTTTTAATTAATTTTTCAATTTATTACTAGTTTCTTAATGGAGTTACTTTGAACGTTGGCATATATTTCATCTATCATTACAATTAAATCAATATTATCTCAACATCTACAAAGCACAGGCCTAAAAATGTATTGTAGAAATTAAATAAGTAATAATTGTCATAAGGTAATTATTTTAAATTTTGTTTCTACATGAAGTTTGAAAATTGTGCTTAATACGTCTCTTTGTAAAATACGTAAATAAAATTATTATTTTTTAAATATAAAAATGTTCATTTAAATATAAATGTCTTTCGAAATTTCTTTTAATAAATTTATTCTGTATCTATTTATTAGATTGAAAAAATAAAGAATAAATCGTTATGTAAAAGATGAACATATTGCAAGATATTATATTTTTGAAAAATATTTAATATTTGTAATTTATAAAACATTATTAGTTACTAATGAAATATTTTATTTTTCTCGATTTACGTTGTTCAGTAATAATGTTTTACCAAAATATACAATTTCTCGAAAGTCAGCAGTTTGTTTACATATTCGTGCACTTCTAAAAGAGTAAGTGAATTGATTTTAAACTTAACATTACCTAGAATCTTTATCTAATATTCCTGAAGCAATCATCAATAATTCATTTGATTATTTTTTTAGTTTACCTACTAAATAACCTTGTGCCCGACTAATATTATTTTATTTTTTAATATTACTTGAATGTTTTCAAAACAGATGGTAAGAAATATCACAGTTAAAAAATATTACTTTAACAGTTTAGTCCTACTCACATTAGGTTTACGTATTTGATTTCAAAACAAAGGATATAGTTATAAATTAAAAAAATGACGTATAAATAAGTCTTGAAAAATTGGAGATCTCATAAACTGATGTAATAATTTAGATAACATAAAAATGAATTATTTTTAATGAAAATAATCTTAAAATAACAATTCAAATGCATCTGAAGAAAAATATTACTTTTTTTGGTGTAAAAAAATTATTGTAAGATAAAATCAATATAACTAATTTGTGTGCGGCTGAAGACTCATTTGTAAAACATACATGCATACTCATTCTACATTATCTAATTTACTTTTAATTATTTATATGTATAGGAAATATTCCAAGTATATTCAAAACTCGTTGTGAATACCTGTTATTCTGTTCTTTTCGAATTCATATTTATTTCAAATCATGAAAAGTAAAAAACAAAAACCAAACAAAGTTTTACAAGATTTTAAATTTGGAGATGGAAAATGCCACATAGTTGGACTGATACCCCCTTTTTTGCAATTGACAAGCGAGCGAATTTAAATCTGACAGCTTTTTACGTTCTGCAACCCTTCAGGCAACGAAACAAAGCATGCAGCACTTGGGTTTGAAAATATCGAGAGAACTTCCTCACCACTCCCTGCCCCAATCCATCTTCGCCATTCTTTTGATTTTCTCCTCCCACCCTTTTCATATGGATAAAAAGCTATTTCTTTTGCCTGGTAAAAGGCTGCTAAGTCTAAATTCTGCCCCGTATATCGTGATGACAGTCGACGAAGCTGGTGTGTTATTTGCAAAGCAAATGAAGTGACACATACCGAGAAAAAAAAAGAGAAATAGAAAGATGGAACAGGAATAGGTTTTAGAATGTGAATACAGGCGAACAAAATGAGGGAGCTTTTAAAGGTAAAAGGAAAATGCTGAAAATGACTCCCGCAGTTGTAAGAATGAAAACGACACCTGGAAAAGAAGAATGAGGGAAATAGGAAGACGAATTTCGCTCGTAATAGTGTATCGTAATAGCATCGAGAAATAACGAAAATTGTTACTGACGAGAACATATTTTTGACATCCTTTTTTGTAAAGGAATCATGTCCTAAAATTAATGAATAGAAGAGCAGTACATTAATATTTCATAAGTTATGGCCGTTTAAAACGTATTTAAATGTAATAAAAGGAATATCTAATTAATATTTTAATAATTATAAAGGTAATTTATTTAAGATATTCTAACACTTAGAATATATATTTGTATATGCATTTTTTTATATTTCCGTGATATTCCCCCTGATATAAAAAATTTTGTCGTTATTTCTTTCACACACACACACACACTAAAACACTCACATACATCCAGAGATAGAACGTACGATAGATCTTACGTGCTGAATATATTCACCTTAAAAATAATTAGTAAACATATTTCATTTGACAATATTCTTGATTATACTACGTAATCTATCGGCCTGGGCAATTAAAATAAACACACATTTCTAAGCCCATATATTTCCTTTTTCAACTTAAGTTTTAATATTTTGTTCTTAATTTTGCTATTATATTAAATAATTTATATTTCTATACTCAGTGATATTTAGCCAATATACAAGTGTTGGTGCTTTGAAGCATTTTTAAACCTATTTACTAACCTTGAACAAATTATTTGCATAATTTACTTTTATAGAATTTGGATACCTTTCCCATCTTGTATCTTTCAAATATGAAATAATATATTTTCTTCATTTTGTTTGATCAATTTTATATAATATATTGTTAAGGTATTTTAAAAATAGAAGAATAATTAGCTTAATAAAGGTATTTGGTAGAATAAATTGAATATTTGAACTTGATAAAACATAAATATTCTCACATTTGACTGAATATGTAGCAATTTTAATTTGTTAGATGAAATTTTAGTTGATAATATAACTAATCCATTCGATATTAGACCTGAATAGGTTAAACGTAGATGACGTATAGTTAAAGCAAGAATTATATACAATTGAATTACAACAATGTATTCTGTATTTGTGCAAATAAATATTTAAATTCAAAGATCTTAGCTTAGGGCATCTCTCTCTCTCTCTCTCTCAGTATCAATATATGTTTAGCAAAATTCGTGTTAAACTTTTTTAATTAAAATTAATGCATTTTAAATAAATAACTAAATTCTTATATTAAAGCATTAAATGTAAACAAACATGTGAAATGACATTAGTTAAATTCGAATTTTAATTGTATATAAATCAAAAGAATGTTACATCAAAATGCTCTGATTTATTGTAATTAACAGATAAAATAATAAAACTTAAAAAAATTTGTTGAAAATATCTTAGTTTAATATTTATTTCTAATCATTCAAAATAACCTATTTTATGGCGTAGAATCTTTTTAAGTACCTACATTAAGTTCAAAAATACATTATTAAATTTCTCTTATCAATGCTATATATTTGCAAGAAATAACATATATAAAGGTAGATACTACATTCTTTGTTAAGAAATGAAGTTAATAATTTTAAAATGGTACAAGTATTTTTTTAATATAAATAAATTCGAACAAATCACTTCGATAATGGTATACGTAATACTTTACTGATACGATTTTATGTAAAATCTCAATACGTTTAACTACATTAATAATAATAATAACGAAGCTATTTATCGAACTCAGCTTAGAAACGGGTTTTAAAAATGAACACTTTTAACAATATATTTCAAAAGAATTTAATCCATATTATAAAATGAAAGACTTATTTGAAGAATATAATGCGTTTATTTTTGTATATTCATGCTTCTGCTTTAAAAAAAAAGTAAATGTGATTATCAGACAAAATAAAATGAAAACAAGAAATATAAGTATGTCAGATTAAGTATAAGAGGTATGTAAAAGACATTGTTTTTATAAATTCTAATTTTAAATGTATTAAGTTTATAATTTAAAAACTTAATAAATAGTGTATAAAATTCCTAACTTTCCTTTGATTAAATTAAAACTTTGCATAAAATGGGTTGTAAAAATTTTGCGTGATGTTTACTATATATATTTAAACTAATTTAGGAAAAATTCAAAAAGAAATAATAAACCATACAGAAATGACACACTTTTTAAATGGATATTCAGCTATTCATAAAAAAACACATTCACTTACATAGGAATTAATATAACATAAAAGTAAGTCACCATTTTTATTTCCTTTTTATTTAGGTAACACAGAAATTAAATAAACACTGAATTTCCAAGTGTTGAAGAAATAATTGTTTTTACATAAATTAAATACTACTTTCAGACAGCAATGTTACCAATTCATTCAACTTTCATTATATCAATGTTATCACTGTAACATTTATAATTAAGATACAATTTTTATTTCTTTACAAGTAAGATTTTACCTTGACTCATTTTTCGCTTAATTGAAGTTAAAATAAAATACTTTTCATTTGCTCTTCATGTTGTACATGTTGTTTAAAGCAGACAACTATATGGCATTTTTTAAATAAAAACGCCATTGGTTAATACAAAATTTCACACTGTATACAAGATTTTTGAAAAATATAATTTTGAGTTAAGGTATCCTACAACGTTCTGAACAATGATTCTGAAAAAGGAGTATAAATGAATATTTCTTTTAATATTTATTGTCAATTGGAACTGAATACAAATATATGTATACTTGGTTTAACCTTTTAGCGAAGGTGTACTGATCAACGCCAAACATCGTAGACACAAGTGTGTCACATATGCATCATCCTCAAATGTCACCAGCAGCTGGATGATGCTCTGGTGAATCACGTTTCTTACTGGTTCTACGGGGTTGTCCGCCTCCACAGAAAAGTGCATTGAACTGTCAGCAGTGCGATAAGGGTGTTTCAGATGGTGCATACAAGACTTACCCGTCATGAAATTGTTAAGAGAATTTTTACATAGTAAATATAAACATGTTTAAAGTCAAAACCAAGCTTATTTTTAAAAACGGTCTTTATTATTCGATTCATATACATGTTCTGTCTCTGAGAGAATAACGACGCCCAAGTGAAATCTAAGTGTTTTCATCACTTATGCTCAGATGTGGGGTACCTTCTTAGTTATAGGTTTTACTTTAAAATTAATGCTGACATGTGGACTATAAAAAATAATGTTCTGGATTAGAAGTGTTTTGAGGTTTCTTCATCTGTTTAGGAGAAATAATTGGGTGATTAATTTATTACTTGAAGATGTAATGAAAAATAAATGTTAATAGTTATATAGGCAATATAATTTTAAATATAATTTAATTATTCTTACATATATATATTTAAATCCTCTACTATAGAAACATGAATATTGAACAATCATAAAAACTGAAAAAAAACTGAAAGATTTACCAGATAAACCAGACATAAGATTATAGAAAGGATATATTAACACTAGATTGCCCAAGGAAGTCATTTTGACAGCTTTTTAATTCTAATTAGAAAAACAATTACGAATATAATGACACAATTTCTTAGAATTGTTTAGAAGAAATTTTTTTCCCAAGAGAAGCATTTTTTTAATTGTTAATATTTACAAATATCTTGTTATATAACTGTAAATAATGTAAAGAATATTAAAAATTAATTTTAAACAAACTTATTTACACAAAGTAATTCTTTCCCGATGCAGTCATTCTGACTGCTTTTGAGCAATATAGTTATGTAAGAAATTTCAGTATTTCAAGTGTTAATATAATTATAAAAATAATACAATACCAAAATATATAAATATATGTATACTACAGTATTATAAAGATTGCTTAGGACAGCAGTGACACAGACACATACACGCATATATATATATATATATATATATATATATATATATATATATATATATACTGGTGTGCAAAACCTAAGCAGCAATGTAAAAATTAAGCAGATAACCATGAAATTGCAGAAAAGGAGGTCTGGAGATCAGTACAGTGAACACGTAAGTCAGTAGAAACGTCATGTGTATGCAAATATCAGAAACGAAACGTCCTAAGCGACGTGAGCGTGCGCAAAACACGTGATGTCGGCGCGAGCTGCTCAACAATAAAATAAAATGAAGGACGCAGACGCAATTCAACATATTCGCTGCAAGCTCCAGTGAGTCAGTTCGTGAAATATGGCTAGAAAAAATCACCTGGAAGACTTCACACGTGAAAGAATGATCGGACAGCTGGTGGAGGGACGTACCGTCACCAGTGTAGCTGAAGAGTTGGGAATCAACAAAAGTATCGTTTCGCGCGCTTGGAAAACGTTCCAAACCACAGGTACAGCTGTTAGAAAGGTTGGTGATGGGCGCCCGAGGACGACCACTGCAGGGGCTGACCGATATATCATGCTGTAGGAGAAAAGAGGGTCGACGGCAGTCAGCAAGCGTCATTGCTCAGCAACCCTCTACAGTAACGGGGCGACAAATGTCGCGGTTTACTGTGGCCAGACGCCTTCACAAACGGGGAATATTCGCCCGCCGTCCTGAACGCTGCCCAGTGGTGCAGAGAGCAAATAAACTGGACAACTGATCAATGGAGTCGTGTCATCTTTACGGATGAGAGTCGGTTCAGTACCAGAAGCGATTCTCAACGCGTTTTGACTTGGAGAGAAATCGGAACACGGTTTTATACCAGTAACATCAATGAAAGATACAGTTACGGTGATCCTGAAGTTCTCTTCTGGGAAGGCATTATGCTGAACGGGCGAACTGAGCTCCAGATTTTCGACAGATGGTCTGTAATCGGCGATCGCTATTGTGAGGAGGTACTTCTTCCCCACGTGCGTCTGTTCCGAGGTGCCATTGACCCAGACTTCATTCTTATGGATGACAATGCACGGCCACATCGGAATCTTGCTGTTGAGGAACTGCTGGAAAGTGAAGATATCAATCGAATGGATTGGCCAGCGTACTCTCCAAATTTAAACCCCATCGAACATGTGTGGG